>JAEAOA010001233.1:400000-785000 GCA_016746295.1 Potamilus streckersoni
TCATGATAGAATTATTGAACTAGATAAATTTATGAATCACTGAGTACCACACTGTTACAACAAAGAAAGGTCACCTTGGCCTATATTCAGATTTACAAGCTTATATTCATTTTTTTGCATTCAAACATGATCACAGATTTTTCCAGCCTGTATACATTTTCCTTACTGGAATCCTGAATCTTAATGAGGTGATGCATGATGTTAATTACATCTTCATCACAAAAGTAGGTCACTGGCCAGTATTTTTACCACATCATTGACTTTATATAATTTAATTATCATGCTATAATCACTAAATTAGATGATTGTATATGCATCTCTGTTAGTACCACATCTCTTAAATATATAAAACTGTCCAACATCTTTAGATACCAATCTTTGTGATTGGTTTGCACTTTGGGTAAGGAAAGACCTTTAAATGTTGGGGTCAACATGTCAGAGGTCAGTGTCATGGACTGAAAGAAGATGAATGGTTTCTGCTCAAAATTTCATTTATTGTACTTCAGATTCTTTTGACTTTAAGCTCATTTTCTTTTTTTTACTGTTTGTTATTATAGTTATGAAACTTGACATGTGAGTTATTTCACCACAGGCAGAAGTTGGTCACAGTGAACTATATTTCATTCCCTACAGATTATGTAAAGATTTTTTGTTTAGCTCTATTTCTCTGTTTGTGCATGTACAGTCATGAAATTGATTGGTAGGTTTATCTTGGCAAATATGACCTGCTATAGCTAAAGGTATATCTCAGTGACCTACATTTTATGTTTTAGGAACTTTTGAGGGCTGTTGGATTATGCCACAGGATTGCATTCCTTGGAGAGTGCATTTCATTATTTACTGTTTGTTTTTATGTGAATTTCCTGGTTGGTACTTACTATAAATAAAAACCTGATGATCCATTTTTAAGGATAATTGTTCCTTTCTCCATCCATAAATTTAAGTGCCCTTGAAAATATAAATTTTAACAAAATCATGAAAATGTATACCCACCAAAATGAACAAATTCACCATATGAAATCTAAGTGAGGGTAAAAACTACAAAATGTTAGTTTTTGAAGAAAAAAAACCTTGCATGGTAAATATTGGTTTTAGTTTTCTTTCTTTATAAAGTATTTATGATTTATTTATTTATAAATATTTATTTATTTATTTGTAATTATGTACTAGTGCAGTTCTATTGAGTTTGTATTCAAGCAGTTTTGATGCTAATGTCAAGCCCCATAATTGTAAGTGAATCTCTTATAGCAGTCCTGCCTTGTTAATTGCTGTCAGCTCTGGTGTAAGGGAAGACTGGAAAAAACACACTCAATACTTGATCAATACATCTCAGAATTTGATTACATGGCCTGAGCACTGTCAAATTACATTCCTATTAGAGACTGTTTTGGACAAGTAGAGCAACACATTAATCATCATCGCTATTAGAAAAAGTCTCTAAATAAGAATGCATGTAATCTTATTGGTTGATCATAATCAGTGTTGGAAATTTACGGAAGTGTAATTTGATTTAGTATTGGATTGCCATCTAATGCTTAGTTACTCATGCAAACTCTTGTGCTTTTTAAAGAAAACTGTGGGTAAATAAGACATTATGTTTTTGCTACAGTTACAGGCTAAGTTTGCTGTCATAGCATGACTCATTGGCAAAATGTAAAAAAGAACAATAGGCTCTGAATTTATGATCCAGCTGTAATTGTTTAGTATATTGTTTTTTTTTTCCACAGGCTATTCTTTCAGAAATATTCAGCCATTTTCTTCTGTTCTTTTGAAAATATTTGGCTATTTTCAGTTGTGACTGTTTCACAAAAATAATTATGTGGGAAAGGAAATGCCTTTTTCTCTCCATTTGAATTGATTGGATGAGATAGGTCATATGACTTTTCTTCCACTATGAATTGATTGCATGAGATAGGTCACATGACTTTTCCTCCACATAAAAATTGATTGCATGATATAGGTCACACAAGTTTGGCACTTCAGGTATAGTTTAAAGGATCCATTTTTAATGAGGTTAGTTTATAACATCAATGTTTTACAGGCACTTTTCTGGCTTGTTCCAGCCTTGGAATAATAATAATGTCAAAACCATGCTTAAAATTGGAGTAATGGTGAGCAGAATGCTCATGTAAATATACTTCAAACTCCACTGAATTTCATTTAATACCCCATAATGGAGATGAATGTATAGTTAAACAAGTGCATATATTTTTTTTTTAAAAAAATGACACAAATACAATATTATTTCAACAAGTATATGTGCTGATGAGGTTTCACAAAAATATGCATTAGAGAAACTACCCTAGTTGTACAATGTTATTGTGTCATATACAGCATTAAGCTACAGAGAATAAGGGCAATAACTCTTACTAAAATTTGTTCCATTGGAATCTACTAAAAAATATTGGACAGGTTGCATTATTGAGAATATCATTCATTCCTACAAGACAAAAGGAGCATTTTAGTCAAACAAAATTTGTGCAAGCGAAGTGAATAATTCTATTTAAATGGTATCTGCATCTTAGATAATGACTATAATATTTACCAGTTTTCTTGGAAATACATCAAAAACTGCCTGACATTGTGCATTCATGAATGCTTGAGTCTGGAAGGATGGCTTGATGGACAGGGACAGAAGCATGGATGTAATTTTCCATGCCGTTTAATGTTGGTTAACACTGGACATATGGAGTGAATTTCTTGCATTTTCCAGGGGTTTTCTAAATTTATCTGCCTGTTTAGATCTTTATTTTGCAACATTGCCAAGTTTTAGATGTTCCCATATACCATTGTTTAGAGTATAACATTTAAGCTACTGAAAATATTATATTGAGGACACTTCATTCAGTTGCATACATGTATCATATATACACAGTGTATCACATACAATAGTCCCCCAATCTCAAGGTCATTACCTCACTACAACAGAAAAAGTAATTTTGTTTTACTGTCCATGTCTAAAGTATAACTTTTTGAACCACTTGGTGAAACTTAAGTCAGTTTTCTATCATGTGTAGCTGGGGCCAAGGACAATGTCACAACAAAGTAAATCATAATTTTTTTTACTTAGGATTTTGTTTGGACTCAATGAGCCAGTAATATATATATATATATATATATATATATATATATATATATATATATATATATTGTATAGATGGGACCAAGGACAAGGTCACAGCAAGGGAAAATATAATTATTTGACCTTAGTATAATATTTTTGTATGGACTATAATCAAGCCATCTCAGTGAGCCAGTTATATATCATGTATAGATGGGGCCAAGGACAAGGTCACAACAAGGGGAAATTTAATTATTTGACCTTTACATGTATTATCATACCCTGTCAAGGTCAAGATCACAGCAAGAGAAAATGTAATTCTGTTACTTGCATCCTCATCCAAAGAATAATGTCTAGGTACTGAAGATATTTTTATGAAAGTCTAGCTAGTGATACATCACATAAATATGGTGTGTCATAACCTTATCCCCTGACTCAGTATGAAGTTCACTGCAGGGAACATGTAACTCAGACTTGTATGCTTTCTTACTTTCTTTGTTGATTACCTGTTCATGATTATGCAATTTCTTAGGAGCAGTCAGTTGAACAAACATCATAGACCAAGATCTACTGGTAGTGATGCTACAGTAGATCTGGGTCTGTGCAGTTTAAAATTTGATTAGACCCATAAGCAAGTGATTTGTGTGATTTAGATTTTGAACTAGCTCTAACAGTTTTTCAGTCATATTGCTATGATGTCTGCAGTGTGTCAGTTTGTAGTGATGTCTAGCACTATGGCATTATGCTGCAGACATGTAGCATGATGTTCCACCCAGTCACAATATCATGACACCATGTCAACCAGTCCTAACACTAACCTCTTAATGCTGAATGCCAAATGAGGCAGCTGTTAGTACCAATTTTTAAAGTCTTTGGTATGACTTAGCCAGGGTTTGAACCCATAAGCAAGTGTATGTTTCTAACTTATTGAGTGCATGCATTTGATAAATGCATATAATACCTATTATCAAAAATATGCGTGCCATTTTTAATCATTTTGTTTTAGTACAACTGTTAGCCAGATGATACCAGATTATGTAAAATTCTTGCATATCATTAGTACTCCCTTATAAGTTAATTCCAACTGCAAAATACCAAGACCAAGATTTGTCATTGCATAATGCACTGGCATATCTGGGTCTGTGCAATTTGTTTTAGTAATCAGTAGAACAAACAACATAAATCTGGATCTGCAGGTTCATTACATAATGGCAAATTATGGTCTATTCTTTCCCAGTTAGATTAGACTAATAAACAAGTATATACAGTAAGTTCTCAATAATTGTTGAGTGGGGGTTTCTTTTTACCTTAAAGCTTTCATTTAATTAAAAAAGGAAAAGTTTGATTGACTACAACACACAGAGACATCCTAAAAGAATCTTCATTATTACAATGGCAGTTCATTTGCTCTCACTAAATACATTTAGAGTTATCTTTTGCCTGGTCTGTCGCATGTCATCAGGAATTTCACAAATATTGCTTTGGCTGTTTCCCCAGAAGGAAATGACCCACAGAACAGTTGATTAGCTGGACATCTGTTTCTGACAAACTAGTGTCATTGATTGAACCTATTGCTGGATGCACGTCTTTGATTAATGGTTGGGGTTTTGCATGGTTTCCTTCTTAGTTTAGGGCAATTTTTAAGGGGAAGAGGGTGCAGATCCAGATTCAGGATCTAAAAGAAAGGGTTTGCATGTACCATGTGATTTGGATCAGGGCTTCATGCTGTCACACTTACCGTATATACTTACTTATAAGTCAAGTCAAACTGCAAACAGCAAAGGTCCTCATCTGCACCTGCAGATTGGGGTCAATGTTGTTTGTTCTATTAATTACTCCTAACAATATAAGCTAAATCAAAAAACGATAGTACCAATTACAATTAACATTGAGGTTTTGAAACAAAGTAACGTGCCAGTAATATGATGTTGAAATTTAGTTATGCTTCCATGAGATTATACAGGTTTTCAGAAAACTTAAAACATTGAGCTTGATTTGATGGTGGGGTCACCAGATTTAGGTAAAATTATTTTGGTCACATCAAAAAAATAAGTCTGCTTTCAAGATTCTTACCTTCGTGATATTTAGGCACACAAATGTACTTTCTTATGCATAAACCCTGCAATCTGTTTGGCTGCTCATGTCATGTGATCTTTATTGTAGGTTCTCATTGGGCCTTGCTTTTGATGCTAACCCAGACTCATCATGCCTCCTCAAATGTTTTTTGCAACTAATTAGTTTTATGAGGAAGTATGGAAAACACATAGACGTTGATGAAGTTTAAGTGGCAAGGTTAATGCAAACTAAATTGATTTTGAATCATGTTAAAAATTTGGAGTGTACCTTATTTGACTCTTCAGACATTTTGCATCAAACTCTAAAGCTGCTAGGCAGCCCCACTAAAATAGAGCACATCAATGACATAGTACAGACATCAGTGTAAATTGTACAAACATCAATGACATGGTACAGACATCAGTGTAAATTGTACTTACATCAATGACATAGTATAGACATCAGTGTAAATTGTACAAACATCAATGACATAGTACAGACATCAGTGTAAATTGTACAAACATCAATGACATAGTACAGACATCAGTGTAAATTGTACAAACATCAATGACATAGTACAGACATCAGTGTAAATTGTACAAACATCAATGACATAAAACAGACATCAGTGTAAATTGTACAAACATCAATGACATAGTACAGACATCAGTGTAAAGTGTGAATTGTACAGACATCAATGACATAGTACAGACATCAGTGTAAATTGTACAGACATCAATGACATAGTAAAAAGATCAGTGTGAATTGTACATTCTTTTGTGAACATAATGGCCCACATCAGTGACATAGTACAGACAGTGTAAATTGTACATTTTTTTGAACATAATGACCCACATCAATGACATAGTACAGACATCAGTGTAAATTTTACAGACATTAGTAACATAGTATTGACATCTGTGTAAATTGTACAGACATCAGTCAGTAGTACAGACATCAGTATAAATTTTACAGATATCAATGACATAATACAGACATCAGTGTAAAGTGTAAATTGTACAGACATCAATGACATAACACAGACATCAGTGTAAATTGTACATTATTTTGTGAACTTAATGGCCCACATCAGTGACATAGTACAGACATCAGTGTAAATTGTACATTTTTTTATTGAACATAATGGATTTTGTTTTTTATGTGCACCTTTTACAACCTTTGTTATGGTTGATATGTTAACTTGCCAATTAGTAAATTACACAATTGTAAATACTGACATCTGATAAATGTCAACATATTCAGAATTTCCCATGGATGCAATGCCTTTCAGAATATCAAGGGACCACAGTAAATAGGGCTGTTAGACTTGGGGCAAATGGTGAGGTATGGTACATCCAGAGTGAATCATTGATGATAATAGCTGGTACCACATCATAATTATTGTATCATGCAATTTTGTTCCAGTGGTCAGTTGAAGGTAGTGTTGGGCCAGCCTCAAAGGTGGCTAAAGGACACACAGTACTAATTGTATCAAAATGGGTTGAACATAAAATGGAGTATATTTGGATTTAGCTTGCTAGGATTAGTTAATTATGTAAATTTTTTTTTTTTTTTTAGGAAAAAAAAAATCTTTTGAGAGCTTATCATAGTTGTAAGTGAAAAAAGTAGAGACATTGTTTTATTGATGAAATTTCAGTCCATTAACTGTCTTGAGTTTGGAATACTCATTACTGAAATTAGCACCAGACATTGTTGGTGTGGAATTGAAAGCATGTTTTAAACACATGTAGGTCTATAAAATGCAGCGCCTCATATCCTTTTCTCTGCACAGAAGCTGACATCCAGGTTTCATCTATACTGATATATATATATATATATATATATATATATATATATATATATATATATATATATATATATATATATATATATATATGATCATGAGCACTCAGAAATTTTAAGTTATTGAATTTTGTAATATAATGGTGTTTGCATATAATTTCTATGGGTACTAGACCTTATATGTAGAAATGTATGAACAGCATGTTGTAGGCAGTGAACCCACATAAGAATAGTAATAGGTCTGTGAACTGAGAAGACCTAACCAGAACAAATGAGGCAGCAGAAATTCCTTGGAAAGAGTCTTGAGCCAATTTCAATTAATTAACATCACTGACTTGTATTCTGAACAGATGATATATTTACTTGGACTGGTTGCTAATTGCTTTTATCATTAGTGATTCAGTGGAGATGAAACTCAGAATTCTTTATTTTTATCACATAAATTAATGTCTGTTTGTATCCATGACAGGTGTCTTGGGTGACTAATTGAACTGGTTCACAATGCTGTAAAATTGAAAACTGTTCTTGAACAGAAAGTAATATTGCAATAGAAATTATACAAAGCAGACAATGTTATGCTAATCCCAACATTTTGGAAATTTCAGCATTTATAATGTCAATGTGCAAGCAATGTTGTGTTGATCCCAACATTTTGGAAATTTCAGCATTTATAATGTCAATGTGCAAGCAATGTTGTGTTGATCCCAACCTTTTGGAAATTTCAGCATTTATAATGTCAACCTCTTTCACTACGGTTCGTTGCTAGGGAATGACCTCCGAGGTGTAGTTTACCCAGTGTGGATAGATAGAAAGAAGAATGCAGATCACTGAATGAGTATATTGAAGAAATAACAATAAGAGCCCCCTTTCAACGAACAAATATAAAATTTAGTCAGTTTATCAACAGAATTTAAAATGAAAAGAAATCAATGACTTAGTTACAAAAGAAGGAAAAATGGTACTAACATGTACTCAAATAAAAAAGAAAATACAAATTTCTTTAAATGTAAAATTGCTTTCAACGTTAAATTGCTATCCTCATTGCCAATGAGATGTGACCTTTGAGTGTAACGATGAGAGACTTCATCACCTAATTTATGCAGACATCAAGACTTCCATTCGTCCCTGCTCTGTCGATCTTTGTCTAGCTTTTTCGTCTTGGACTCTGACTTAACGAACTCTGACTTAACAATCGTCTCTGGACTTAGATTTCTGTGTAGATCTTGTTCTCATCCTGTGATTGTTCAGGGATTTCTCATGTGAATCCAGGAAAGCTGTTTCCTTCAATAAACAAAATTTCTCGCAATAGACAATAGGTCACATTCTCAGGTATATCTGTATTTTTACATTAATTCGGCTCAGTAACTTCTGTTAGCTAACTGTTATGTTTACATAACGGTTGGTCGACCTTAAGGTTGGTCGACCTTAATTCGGTCACGCTAGGGATGGTCAATTAAATTCAACTCAGCCGTATGAACCCCGGTATGTAACCCCCACTCGACTGCTGACTCTACCAATCTAGCAGTCTTAAGTTACATATGCTTAGACCCTCAGATCTAACTATTCTAAAATAGTTTACTCGACCAATTAGATATTACAAACCAGCATATAGATATACACTTAAGTGATCAATTAAATATTACAAACTAGCATATGAATATACAGGTAATGTTAGGTCATACTCATTTTAGACAGAGTTAATCCATAAAACTATGAAATATTACCCATCATTCCTTAAATCATTCATGAAAATTCATAATCACTCCTATGTATTAAAGATTCAATTACATGCAATCTTTTCAACTAATCTAATGAAATTTTAATTACATTCACTCTTGCCGATTCTCCAAATGAATTAATAATTAGGAAATCAAAGAATAAAATGCCATGACTAGCATTTCACTAAAATCCTGCAAAATGAAATAATACATACATGCATCATATCAAGAATACATTTGCAAAATAGATCAACAAATGAAATAACATTAAAATCGGGAAACTAAGATTGCATACCTTTTGCCATTTCTTTATGTTTCCACGAACCTCACTTATAGTCCGTCTCCTAACTGAGAGAACTATCCGGCCCCTTACTCAATAACGAAAATGTACTTTCTACGAATTTCGGAGTCATACTAACTTTCCTTGCGAAAGATCGAAGATGACTAAAGAATTTCCCTAAAGTAAAACCTTCAATTTCTTACAGAGTTACGCCCATAAATCCATATTAACCAATCGGAATAGACAGTTTCCTAAACCTGTTCGTAGAATGTTTGGATTGACAAGAAAACTAAACAACTAATCATGCCATAATTAATCATTTACTTTGAGCTATCATCTATAGCCAGATGCCGACTTTACCCTGCCGATTTTGGGGAAAGGTCTTATGTCATTCTCTTGTACCATAGCATCTGACTCGGTCATGTTACGTTGGCTAGAATGAATTCCCTTTTGATGTTCAGAGATGAAATGAAAATAATCATCTATCTCTAGCCCTTTCTACTTTAATTAAGTTGACTTTGATACAATTCCTTTAAACAAAGCTTCTAAAAGTTTTCAAAATTCGACACATCACAGTCAATGTGCAGGCAATGTTGTGCTGATCCCAACATTTTGGAAATTTCAGCATTTATAATGTCAATGTGCAGGCAATGTTGTGCTGATCCCAACATTTTAGAAATTTTGGCACTATGCTTGTTCCAGTCATTTAGTGTACTGGTGTACTAATTTTGAAGTTTGTGTCTTGTGCTAAAAATACTTACCTGAAACATTTAGTAACCATAGTGATCCAATGACCCAATGTTATATATTGTACTTGGTGAGTATATTGATGTCAGTGGGAGCTATTGCTTATACCACCATCACATAATGAAATATGATTCTTGACCATAACTGCCTTATAAAGAAAGCTGTGTTATAATGAAGTTTTTTATTGTGAGGGAATGTTGTGTTTATGTTGTATATGAGCAGAAACTAGATGTGAACAAAGGAAGTTGGGAATTTATTGCTTCATACTGACATTTTTAAAAACACAGACAAGGAACCTTTTCATCGATAAATTCCAGTGAAGTTTTGTCTTTACAAAGCATTACTATTTTTATAAATTCTTGTTTCACATAGAATCACTTGATAAAGTCTTTTGGGCAAAGTAGGTACTATATATATATATATATATATATATATATATATATATATATATATATATATATATATATATATATATATATATATATATATATATATATATATATATATATGATGACCTATGAAAAGCTTTATTTAAAGTGATCTTTTTTTCTTTCCCTAAGAGTTACATCCCAAACCCATTCAAGTTGCGGGAATTTGTGAGCACTCCACCCCCTGGCAATGAGCGTCTATTCTGCACTATGGTACGACATGGTGAGGAGACATCTGGTGGCCATTATACCTTGTATTTGGAATACCTTGGTGGTTTGATACCTCTTCTGAAAGGAAAGAGAGCTAGCAAGTTAAGGCCAGATTTTGTGATATTTGATCCAAAGATCAGGGCCACAGGACAAAGACATTCAGAAGGTAGGAGCTAACATGATCCACTCAAAATATAACAGGCTATGATTGATGAACTATTACATGTTGTAACTCCATGTATAGAGTTTAGAATAAATGATTTTTGTACCTTGGCATTATAACCTAAATCCTAAAAACTATCACCTGCATAGAAGGCAAGGATAATGTAAGTTGTACATTGAAAGTATCAATTTTATTGACAAAATTTATGCATGTGCAAAACTTACTGCATATCTCAACAGTGGATTCAAAAGTTAAGTACTTGGTGCCAAGAACCAGGTTTGGCAATAAAATCATATCATGAAAAAAAATCATAAAATTTTGGAGTACAGTAAAATCTGTACTTAGAGACCACTGCAATGAAAGATCACCTGTCTTGAGAGACTACATTCTTCATACACATATTTATTGATTATATGGTGTTATGACCTGTCATGAGAGACCACCTGTCTTTATTAATGTTTGGCAGAAAGGGTGGTTTTTCAGAGAGGTTCTTCTGTACTTCTGTAGTTTTCTTTTTTTATATGCCTGTCAAACTCTTCACATAGATTGTTATGATGTCTGACCAACCATCCATCCATCATTCCTAAATTCATACATCTGGCTGTTTATTATATCACATAGATTGTTATGATGTCTGACCATCCATCCAAAACTTTGTGGCTGGCTTTCCTTGGAAGTAAGGAAGAAATCTCTCAGTTTGGGGATCAAATGTCAAGGTTACTGAGACTAAAAGAAAAAGTGGATTCTAAACAGTAACTTTGATCCTACACCATTGAGCTGGAATAAACTTTGCACTTAGTGTATGGCAAGGGTCTGTTGATTTTGGGGTTAACTGGTCAGATATTAAATCTTGGTAACACAAAGACAAGTTATGTTTTCAGAACAATTTTTGTTCTTGAGTAATTTCCTTAAACAAACTCAGTTTGAACTTACCCTAATAAAGATGCATAAGGATTATGGGTTCTAAAGGTTAGAGGTCATGGTCATGATAAGTCTAACCCAAAAAAGTACATGTAGTGGTTTCTGTAGATTAGTGCAAGACTACACACCATGACAAATTGTAAAGCTTTAACCTGTCAGAACCACAGCTCTTCTAAATGCTGATCTCAGTGGTGTCCTAGTTTTTGACAGTGGGTAGGGAAAAACAACTTGTATTTAAAAGTAAGTATATGTAATTTAAGGGTGGGGCTGTGAATAGTTACTAAGTTCATTAATGGCTATATATTCAGGGTCTGGGAGAGAAATGGGAGACAATACTGGCTGTGTTAACGATTTGTCCTCATTTTGCAGCGAAAATGATCCAATATATATATATATGTGTGTGTGTGTGTGTGTGTGTGTGTGTGTGTGTGTGTGTGTGTGTGTGTGTGTGTGTGTGTGTGTGTATGTGTGTGTGTATGGTGGTTCAGGAATGATGCCAAAAGTAATAGACAAAAGCTGCAACTACATGCTTTGACCATTTCTTGCCCTGATATGAAGTTTCTGTATGCTTGTACATTTGCTTTCAAATCTTGACAACCAGGTGAGTGATGTCAGGGTATCTTGGGGCCCTTGGTCAAGTTTTATTTTATTTCAAAGCTAAGGCCTTCTATTTTATGATTGTTTTAGCTGCTTTCTCTTCTGAAAGTCTTCTTCACAGAACAGGACTTTGGAGTAAGAACTAAGACTTGGTACAAAATGACATCTGTGAACCATGACAAGCTGGTGTATTGTCTGTGTCCATGTATTAATGTATACCAGACTTGTAAGTTGTAAACATAAAATCTTTAGTGCAGAATTTTAACATGGCTGACAATAATTATGATTTCACTGCAGGGAAAAGTTATGTTAACACAGCTGGGAATATCCTATCATTAACTAATTATACTTCAATTTGTACCAACAGAGTGTGATGGTGAAAACATTTGCATGGACTACACATTGAGCAGTGACTCTGACTCCGATAGTGATGTGTCAATAGATGGCTGTGGGTCACCGAGGGTCCACAGGAAGAGGAGTCAGAAGGCATTTAGGCCTGGCAAAGTGGAAAGGAGTACGACATTCCGAACGCTTAATGATCTCCTCTACAATGATAACTTGCCAGAGGTAATCAAACAATTCTGATAAATGTGATTCACTGTAATTTTAGTTTTAGTTTTTTTTTTACATTTTCTATTTTTATGACTCCATGATATTCTGTGGAAGTTGACAAATTGTATTACCCATGTCAGTCTGTCATGGCCATTTCTCCATCATGTATGTCTGAATTATGGCTTTGTCTGTCTGTCATAACCATGTGTCCATCATGTCAGTTTGACCTAGGGTTTTGTCTGTCAGTTGATCATGACCATGTATCCTTGATGTCTATTTGACTTGGAGCTTTGTCTGTCTGTCATGGTCATGTATCTATCTTGCCTGTTTGACTTAGAGCTTTGTCTGTGTCTGTCATGGCCATGTGTCCATATTGTCTATTTTACTTAGAGCTTTGTCCATCTGTCATGACCATGTGTGTATCTTGTCTCTGTGATTGAACTTTGTCCATCATTGCTATTTGAATCAAAGATGTGTAAACCATGTCTGTTTAATTAAAAGCTTTCTGTCTGTCATGTCTGTTTGACCTGGAGCTTTGCCCATTTGCAATAGCCATTTGTCCATTATTTCTATTTGATTTAGAATTTTGGTCTTTGTGTATTTCTACTGATTGAAACAAAGTTTCTTAGATAGCAATATATTGTTGGGCCATTTGTGTCATGGATACATTTGTAGTCTTCTTAAACTATGACATTACAGCCAAATCTGATTTTAATAGCCCATTCTGTAGCCACCAACTTCATATATTCAGGGTTGCTATCCTAACGGGAGACATAAAATGTTGGAGATAAGATTCAGTTTGTTCTCGACTAGGTAATGCCATTTAATTTTGCAAACATTGATCAAAGTTATGTACAAACAGAAATTTATGGCTGCCACATGATCACAGACAAAATATATAATTGAGTGATAATTGAACTATTCAAGTGTTCAATTTATCTGAGTTCTTTTCAAGATTTTCTGGGGTTTTGGAACTTTTCAGTCAGTTGAGATACATTTGCTATATGGATCATTTGGGTGCATGCTCTAACCATTTGTATAGTCAGTCAATCCAGTTGTGTGATAGGATTTGAGGTTAACTGGTTACTAGATATGGACCTATCAACCCTTATGATTTTGCCATAAGTCTAACGAAAATGACCTTTAAAATATGGACTAATGGAATAAAAGCAAAAATCTATGGAAAAATTATTGTTGCCAAAACATCTTGATAATTGTTGCATCTATGTTTGATTTGGATAAGGTTTCATATTAGAATTAGTGAAATTAATCAGGGAACCAGACTAACTTTACAGCAGTACCTCATACACATTATACTGTACATAATGTTTTCATTTCATAGTGTGTGCATGATCAAATTGTTGATTATAGAACTTTTAAAATATGGTGTCCAGCAAGTGAAGCATGTTGCAGATAAAAGCGAAATTAAACCTCTTACAAAGTGTTAATTATCAGTACAAAAGAATAAAAAGGAAGATTTAGATTCTTTTGAATAAAAGGGGGAGGGACACAATTATGTTTATTGGACATCACTTGTCAGTTTGAGTATGGCTTGTTGAAGGAGATATGATTGCCTTCATCATGTGAAATAGAATAAAATTTCCCAGAATTTGAGATGAGAGAGAGCAATTGAGTATTGAGCTGCATAGGGTGTGGAACTGAAGTTTGTGCAAATATACTAGTGGTAAATAAGGTCAACATGTACTTTACAAACTTTTCAGTGGAATATAATAAGTGAGTGTATATGGTATTAGAAGGTTAGGACATGTAGACAGTATAACAGTTTTTTTTTAAGATCAATAAGAAAAATGTATTAACATGTGTGTCATTTGAAGGATATAAGTACTTAATTATCTGTGTGCTGAAGTCTGGGGCTCATGTAGAGGTGGTGGGAGATAGGGTGTGATGGCCTTGGCCCCATCCTACCTCTTTATCTTGATCTTAAATTTTCCATTCAAGCCATCAAGTCGTGTGGGTAACAAAGGTTGGAGGGTTGGAGATGCAGTGACTATAGTTACAGTACTGGACAATTTAGAATTATGTCCAGACCCAGGTCAATTTGGGCATCATGATGTCACTTGGCAAGGAACTTCATTACAATTGTCTTGGCATGATTTAACTTTGATATACTGTTGTACATACATACATACAAACATACATACATACATACATACATACATACATACATACATACATACATACATACATACATACATACATACATACATACATACATACATACAAACAAACATACACACATTCACACATACATACATACATACATACATACATACATACATACATACATACAGACAGACAGACAGACAGACATACATAAACAGACAGGTGTGCATGTGTACATACATACATACATACATACATACATACATACATACATACATACATACATACATACATACATACATACATACAGACATTAATACATACATACATATATACATACAGACAGACAGACATACATACAGACATACATACATTCATACAGACACAGACAGTTGTGCATGTGTACATACATACATACATGCATGCATGCATGCATGCATGCATGCATACATACATACATGCATGCATACATACATACATACATACATACATACATACATACATACATACATACATACATACATACATACATACATACATACATACATACATACATACATACATAAGAGAGAGAGAAGAAAAAGAAAACTCTTATTAGGGACAGGTTTATACTGCCATAGCCTACTATAAATACTAATTGATATCTCCATATGTTCATTGGCTTAGAACAAAGAGATGATGCAAAAAATGTTAATTTATCATTGCATATGGTTTGAGGTAGACACGAGAAGAAAACTTAACTATGGTAGATTATTTTTAATGATTTTGTTTAAAATACATTGATTATTTCATGGCATTATATCTAATTTAATTTTTTTGGTTTAGTCATTCTTTATAGTGTAATCAGCAGAAAAGATAAACAGACATTATTTGTTTTCAAATACCTCATTATACAAGTTTCAGTTGCCACTGACAGAAAACACTTTTAAAGTCCTAAAGAAGTAGCTGCAGTTAAGGGATAAAACATCTCTAATCATTAAGTGTGATAAATTGGCCAGAATAATTGGATTTCTGCTATCACTAATGTTTATTTTTTTGTAATAATAGCAATGCTCGACTGAGAAAAAGACCTTATATTTCGAGCAAATGACATATACCAAATTAATCTGTTACTGTGATAAAATTTGATTTTTTTCACCAATATTTTCAGTAGGCTTGAAGAATATTTGTATGCAATTCAGATGCACTTGTAAAGGAAGAAAAAAATTGAAATTTTTGCAAACATGTTTGGGTACAAAATGTATGAAGACACAGATTTTGGGAGGCCATATCTGGTTGTGGATTATCACAAGGAAAAGTGCCAAAACAGCCAAATGCAAATTACCGGTAATGACACATACACAGGGGTGCAGAAAGTTTGTGAAAATCAAGGTGTCCAGGGACAAATAAATTAAAAATTTACTTGTCTATATAAAAGACCCACTTGTTCATATTTTCATAATTAAAAATATTGGAAGACAGGACTGTTTAAATATTTACTGGTATTAAACTCCACCATTTAAATGCATGTAGTAGGTATCTTTCATATGTAAAATATACTGGATATTTCAGCTTATCTTTACTGTGCTGTAAGAGATACTCTTATACTGCAGATGTGAGAAAACAATAAAGTTTTATGCAGACATTTGCTGAGGTTTTTTTCTTGAGTCAATGTGTTGGAAATTGAAATAAGGAGAAAACTGACTTTGAAAAAAGTTAAATGGTCACAAAGACATCATCCACATTGATTTTTGAAGAGAACACTAATCATGGCCTGCTTCAGTTTTGCTCTGGCTGCCCCAGGTTTTATGAAAGACATGCTGCAAAATGTTTATATCAATTGACTCAGGCTTAGATTGGCTTCAGACTGGCTTGTACAAGTTTGTGCTTAAGACTGAGAACTCAACTGCTTGACTTTATGCATGAAATGCCTTGTTCCAGGACCTTTGTTTAACCTGAATGTATTGTTCTTTACATGTTTTTTTGGCATATCAGCAGTGCATTTCACATTGTGATAATCTGTAATGCAAACAGTCTATTGGTTTTGTCTTTGGTTAAGGAGTATGTCTAACAAGATGCGATTGTTTGATCTTTGTTGGTATAGAGTAAAAGAAAATCCTTCAGCCAAGAATTGTTGAACTCCCATTTTCTTTTTTATTATATTCCCTGTTACAGTCAAGTTTAGTTCTAGTCCATTTTGTTGATTTTTCATCAAACTGTTTGCCATTCTTCCCAAGCTTCATAAGAAAATGATCCATCCAGATCCATTTCCAGGAGCATTCATAGTCACACACAGTGGTTTCAAGGAGTTTGGTGATTGGTTCAGAATGACTGATTCCATTGGTTGTAATCACAGAAGCTGCTGATGGTTTCAATTGATAAGTTTCAGCATACGTTATGTAAATATATAATGCTCACATATGGTACTCATTGGTAAGTATGAATAACTTTTGTGAAGACATCACTTAGACAAAGCGGGATTTACTGTCATTTCAAGTTACAGGCTGCAAAAAAAGCTATTCATCTGAAAGAACAAATGTTTGACTCAGACAATACAAACATTGGATTTCTGCATCCCTGACACAGTTTCTGTGCAAATGTAAATATTTGTGTCAGGGAAATTAGAACTGACCCAGAAATATGGTCATTAGCTAGACATAAAATCTATTGCTGCATCAATCAGCTGTTCTGTGTTGCTTGCACATCATTCATCAAGAATATTTTTTTACAGTGCATAGCACTGCATATGTTAGAAAGTGTTGATGGGCAGGAACAAATCATATTTCATCTCTGTGTAGACAATGCATGAGTTCATATATCCTGACCTAAACAACATAAACCACTTGGCTTAGTGGCTGCTGCATATTTTTCATAAGACGGCTCTGGTGGCCTAGCTGTTAGAGCATCCACCTCGGATGTGGGAGGTCATGGTTTCAAACTCTCTGATACCAAAGACTTACAAAAAGTGTACTAATAGCTACCTCGCTTGGCACTCAGCATTAAGAGGTTAGTGCTAGGACTGGTTGGCTTGGTGTCAGGATAATGTGACTGGGTGGGACATTATGCTATGTGCTTGCGACATGATGCCCCACTGCTAGACATCATTATAAATTGGCACACTGCAGACCTCATAGTGACATGACTGAAAAATTATTAAACCTATGTTAAAAATTCAAATCACACACACACACACACACACACACACACACACACACACACACACACACACACACACACACACACACTTCATGAAAGTGCTATATCCAGACCTAAACAACAGCATGTCTCTCTCAGAAGAAAAAGACAGCTGGTTCACTGTGTTCCAAACAGTAAATGTAGTTTGATGACTTTTTATGTCAGTCATAAAATGCCATACTATAAATTGTTAAGTACAACCTTTTTATTTAAAAGCTGATGATTATCATGTAAATTTACTAAAGCATGTCCCTTATCTACAATATTTGTACAGGGTTCTCATGCTACCAGGAAATTGGGGAAAAAGTCAGGAGAAATGATTTTTTTTCTTCCCCCGACCGTGAAAAGTTCTTGAATTTCGTAAATATTGATGACATTGGGATAAACCTGGGAATTTTCTGCCACAACCTGATGCCTGAAACAATCATTTACTGAGTGGTAACTAAATTGATCATGATTTAAATTTATCACATTTCAAACTAAATATTCGGAGGTTGCAGTATGGATCATTTGGAAACTTGCAAAAAACATATGCTGAGTCAGTCCAAATACTTAATGGGTTAGATTCATCAAGTAGGTTTTTATTTTCAAAGTCAGCTCAATATTCATATCTTTCCTTACATGGAAGGTATGAAAACCAGTCTAGCATTACATGAGGCTAACATGGTGGTTTCAAATCGTAGCCACTTTCTGTATGGCCTAGCAAACTTTAAATGTTGTTAGAACAAGTGATACATGCAAAAACAATATGAAAATTACTTATTTTCTCAGAAATTGTGAGTATTAAAATTATTATATCTTTAATCTCCTGAAAGACAAGAGAGACTACAGCAATGATGAAATGTGACCTAGTACTTGTGATTTACATTTCTAGTCGCATGAGTACACAAATCTTACATTTTCAAATGTTGTAAAGAAAAAAAATATAAAAAATATTAAATATGAGTCATATATTGGTTGTAATAAAACTGCAAAAATTGAAAGAACACAAACTTTTCCATATTTATATATTCTGAGAACAACTTATGTAGTTTTGTTGTATCATGTGTGTGGTAAACAATATGTTTATATGGCTTCATGTCTAGAAGTGACCTCCAACAGTGAAATTTGCCAGGTATCGAATAAGCTACTACAAGTAGGGATACAGCAGTAATCTGAGGTAATATATAGAACAAACAAGACAAGCCCCTATTACATGTAACAATAAAATTTAATAAAATCTCAAACAATAAAATTTTCCACGAATGAACCGAATAGCTGATAAATGACCATTCTTTCTTTACTTGTTACTAACTATGGAATTTCAAAATACAATGAACTTTAAAGAATTTCAAAATATAATGACAGTTAAAGAATTTCGAAATATAATTACAATTAAAGAATTTCAAAATATAATGACAATTAAGGAATTTCAAAATACAATGGCATTTACAATTAGCCGATGCTGTTTAAGATAGAGACCAAATCATCGTACGAGTCTGTGTAATCAAATAGTCCTGCCTTTTGCAATAAACGCTTAACCTGTTGACTTCGCTGTCCCCCACAGGTCCTCTCAGACTACTTTGGTTCTGTTGTTCCATACGTCTCCCGTTCCACTTTCTCTCTTTCCCCCAATTTGAGATAATTTTTACTTCATTCCCACTGCTCTTTCCTTTCCATGCTATTTTTCCTCCCACATCATTTGGGTTGTACTTTTCTCAGACTATCTCTCTTTATGAAAATAAAACAAACAGCCTAATTCTTCCGTCACATTAATGGAAATACAAAACTAGACTTACCCACTCCAGGTCAGAAATTACTTCTATCACTTTCAACAGTCTACATGGCTAGTTCCTAGACTAATCAACTGTGAATGCCATTTATGCCAAAGGTGGCATTGGCCCTTTTTACACAACCTCATTATACATAAATGAATGAAATTCCACACTACACAACAAGGCTACCATTATACATAATGGATTCGTTTCAGATAATTCTGACTACTTCGGTAACAATAATCATCAATTCATTCACTGACTATAAAGACAAAACTAGACTTACCCACTCCAGGTCAGAAATTAGCTCTATCACTTTCAACAGTCTACATGGCTAGTTCCTAGACTAATCAACTGTGAATGCCATTTATGCCAAAGGTGGCATTGGCCCTTTTTACACAATCTCATTATACATAAATGAATGAAATTCCACACTACACAACAAGGCTACCATTATACATAATGGATTCGTTTCAGATAATTCTGACTACTTCGGTAACAACAATCATCAATTCATTCACTGAATATAAAGACAATATTATCAGCTAAATGAACTCAACACAGTTATGTCAGAGACTTAGTTCTGTCTATAAAATACATATGAATTCAACAGATTCAATTCCTACAATAATCAAGACTATACCTCGTCTATGCATATGTAAAAGAAAAAAATCATTGCACAGTTCAGATAACCAAACTAGACACAAGTATACCATATTCAGAAAAATAAATCTATGACAAAACAAATAAATTTCTGCAAACACATGCTTCTACAAGCAATTACGTCCTAGCATAAACGATGTATATAGATTCCTGCAAATACAAATACCTACAATCAATTAAATCATAGCATACAAGAAGAATGTGAGATTTATGCAATTACCTCGTTTCTTTTTCTGCTTTTGTATCTGTCAAACCTCCAGACAACCGTCTCTACCTTGGATGACACCTAATTATTTTTTTCAATAAATTTACTTATTAAACTTAACTGAGTCCAGCTCTAAACCAGATTTCCTCTTAAAATAATTCCCACCTTTCCAGTATTAAACACTGCATTATTTCAATCAACAACTGTCAGCGACTGTGCTGACTTCCAAAATCAGTTCTAAGCAGAACAAAGCCCTAAACCCACTTTGAAAATTTAAGCAAACTCAGCCCTTAATTAAAAACTAATAACTCCATGCCTCGCCTTGAACTAATCTGTACTTTATGGCTAAAACAATATATAAATTTGATCCTTTTCAATGTGACTACTACATTAACATGTGCTATTGGCTTGATGGATCAGACTGGCCAGATTGCTAATGTATAAGAATACATATGTATAATCAAACTTGTTCTGTGTGATACATTTTGTGGTTTTGTACATGGTCATCTTTTCTGACTTAGATCTTTTGGAGAGTCTTGAAAGAGAAACATCTTTAGATTTAGAAAAGCATGATTTATAATCTAAAATGTTATTTTATTCCATTCAGTATTGGTTATATGTGAACCTTGAACAAATTCATTTCATCCTGGAGAAACAATGAAAATGTCCTGGAAATTGATCTTTAGAAAAGTGTGGTGTTTGTATCCACATTATGGGACCCACCTTGATTAAACTTGAGTCATTTCTAAACACAATAAAGCACTCCCTCCAGGACTCAAATATGTTCATCTGAAATCATTTTCATGTCTTCAAATCCAAGTTTTATAGCCATCTTGAGCCAGTAATAATGTGTCAATGTTGACTGTGTCAGTGTTGCATCTAGAGTGTTTTTTATGTTACATAATTAAAATGTGCTTGTGAGACCTTGGCACAAAATCTTGAGGCCTCTGGGCTATTTGTAGTATAAACAGTCTCAAACTAATTATTGGATTGTTGAAATTTTAGAATTGATTGATAATACACTAAGGAAGATTTGACTGTTTGCAAAATTACCAGGTTTCAAATGTCATTTCTCAGAGATCAGATCTTGCTGTTTCTGGGTTTGATTGGTTGGTATTGTTCTTCATAACTTTCCTTCATCTTTCAGGCTTGTGATTTAGTTTCCTTGTTTTACTTCATTACTTGAAGCATTTGTAAAGCAATTATTTAGTATGCCAGATGATGAGATATCAGGATTTTTGTCTTTTCTTTCTTAGTCTACTCTCAACCATGTTTCAGTTAAAATTAATTTGTTCAAGACTAGAAAAGTAGTATTTACATCATCTTCATATTAATAAAAGCAAATTTTTTTCAACAGATTGTAAATTTTAAAAGAAAGGTTATTATCAGTTGTTACATATGAACCATGATTGGTCAAGGAATGTGAAGAGTTCTTATCTGCTTGTAATGAATAAGGTTGAAAAAAAAAAACCACAAGAAAAATGTGTATTGGATGTTCTTTTGGGGCACAGGACAAAGTTAAGCTAATTAACCCCTCTTTAGTGGGTTACATTGATTAGTAAACAAGTAGGTGTCAAACTTTACCTGTCAATCACTTGAGTAGTCAAGAAACCAAGGTCACATGGACCTTGATAAGGAACACTTAATGCACAGTTCAGCCCTCTTGCCAGTTTGTTTATGTTTGAAATGATAGGTGGCAGATTTTAGACTGAGCCAAAGTGAAATCCTCCCATTTTCATATGGTAATCCTTGCATTTAATTGTTTTTTGTTATGATACTAATTTAATTTTTTGGTTCTTTTCAGGGGTCCTTTTTTTATTCCTTTAAAAGGGAAAAAATTCTTAAAAATTTTGTTAACACAGAAATCTAGGATGTAAGAAATTGCATGGACATTGTGTAACTACTATGAAGTGGAATATTTATCAAGAAATAACAATTTTGTGGATATTTTCATTTGAATGAATTTTTGTCTTCATGAGATGACAAAAATACTGACAGAAGACCATGTCCCAAGTATTTCCTTAAGAATACATGATAGGGTGTCCTTTACTTCTCAAACTTTAGGGTCCTAGAGTAAAAGTCTAAGGGTTTATGTATTGGAAAACCTAGCATTTAATTTGTCCAAATTTGGATACCCAAACATGAAAGAAGAAAAGTAAAAACTTAACATATTTTCTTTTTCTTCTAGAGCAGCAAACTGGTGGAAGTCACATCCAATATTTGGGGAACCAAGTTTAGACTGGTTGGTATTGCGTCCCACTTGCCTGAAGAGCTGGGAAATGTATTGTACAAAACCAGTCTACTGCATCTTCAGCCCCGACAGATGACAGTCAATGTGTCTGAGCTTCCAAGGGACCAAAGTCTGCTCACCCAGGATCAGAATTTTACTCCAGCTGGTACTAGTGAAGAAGACAATGATGATTTGTGTAAGAACTGAGTGACTGCAGAATTTATTCTTTCACCTTTCCATAAGAAAGCATAATTTGGCAGCCCTGAAATCTTTTTTGTTTGCTTATTTATTGAGAACAAATTTAACATGGAGGTTTTAATAGATGACACATTTTTTTTTTGTACATTTACTTTACTCTCAGCATTAATACTGAATTCTGTTGAGAGAATTAAATTCATGATTTTTTTTGTTTCTCACGGAAGAATTAAAATATTTTGCAAAATTTTGAACAAAAGTCAAGAATAAAGTAAGAACCAGACATGAACTTGCTGATAAGGCATTGCAGATAAAATTACATTTAATTAAGATATGGTGATCTTCAACATGTTTTTTATCATATGCATAATGCAATGTAAACAAACTAGCAAAAATGTATAACTCTGCAAAACCAACTCTTAAATAATTTGAGAGTTGACTATGCCAGTGTTAGTATGCTAAGAGTATGTACTTTGACTGCATCCATTATCATAACTAGAAGATTGGTACATATTCCTCCTAAAAAGAATGTGTTTGACTCAACCAAGATAATGCGAAGATACTACATATTTATAGTCTTGGGAAATCAAATAACTGTTTTCAAAACCTCCATGTCACCAAGTGTAATCAGTGCTGTTGGGCACTATTATTTTTGTTTTGTTTCTTGTACAAACAGGCAATTTAATTAATCCTTTGCTAATACACCAGTACATTAATAACTCACACCCTGATAACTTGTGAACCTGCTTATAATGTGGAGTCATTTGTGGATCCCATATTTTATACTTGAAAGTACCAAAATTTTGACCCCAATTTATTGAATGTGAAGAAAATTGTGGTGAAAATTGGTAACTGAAACCTTGATATATCATCAAAACGGTTGATATGACATTTGAATCAACATTATGAAATTATAAGCTTTTAATAAGAAATCATGTATTTTGGTCAGATTTCTTTCCAAACAGCATTCTTGGTTCACCATATATAACATTATACAATGAAATTCCTATTGATGAAATTATCACTAACACCTTCTTGAGGCAGAACTTTAATAAATGAATACAAATAAATATGTTTCTTTTAATGGAAGAAGTGTTTTAGTTAAATCTTAGTTGGTTTAAAGTGTAATGATCGTAAATATAATGTGCCCTGTTGAATTCACAAGGTGAAATATGTCAATTTACCATAACAGTTATGAGCCTTTCTGTGACAGTGTCTTGATATCTAATTTGTGTAAGTGATTGTTGTATTGTTGCACTGAATTAAATACTGACCTCCTTGTATTACCACATTATGTCTTTATTTGGGTTGACTAACTGAAAAGTAAAAAGGCATGCAAAATCAACATGCATAAGAGCTAGCAGTCCAGGTATAATGTCAGGTCAACTCATTTCTAGTGATCAGTTAAACACTGTTTAGATTTTTTGGGAGAACATATTCTAATTGAATTACATTAAATTAGCATACTCATTCACAAATATAATTAACGATAGCAAGACATACATGCGAAGTTAATAATTGACGTTTCACAGATATGTTTATTAATGAAAAGCTAGTTTCAGAGTTTGTAGTTAATTTGTAATTCAGAATTGGCACTTAGACATTTTCTCATGGATAAGAAGAAATTTCACTATTACTTGCAATGAAATCATGGCTTCAACTATTTTATTATAGAACAATACAGAAATTTGACTTTTGACAATGATGCCTGTTGTTGTTTTATGGGTTTAATGCCATTTTGCAGCACATGGTAATCTATACATGGTGGTCAGTTTATATAGTAGATCACATGACAGTCTTGTGGAAACATGGTATGAGACCATACCTGGACAGTAGAAAAAGTGCCTATCACAAAAGATATTTTGTCATAAAGTTATCCAGCATTTTTTGGCAATGATTCCACATGAAAATAATGAGAAAGTATAGTGCTGAAAGATTTTTAAAGTCACAGCTTCAGTGACCTAATTGGTTAGAGCATCTGCCTTGGCTAAGTCATGCCAGTCTTATAAAAAAGGTACTAGTAGCAACATCACTTGGTGCTCAGCATTAAGAGGTCAGTGTTAGGACTGGTCAGCCAAGGTTCAGGATAATAATAACAATTATTGTTCCAGCCCTGTATGTTTATAATTAACATTTCCTACAGGCATAATTGTAGCATATGATCCATAATCCTTCTTCCTCTTTCTTGCCTTTCTCAGTCTAAATGAGAACAACAAAATATAGTAAGACAATCCATTAATCTCTTCAGGCATCCACATTGTTTTTTTTTTTTTTAAATGCTTGCTACAAGGTGGAGTGTTATGTTATGATACTCATTCATTAATCCATCCATAGGTTGAGGCTCTTGGGCAGACAAGTGGTCTAAGTCACTCACATAAGTTTACATATCACTCATGTATTTCACCTCTGTCTTTGACAGTTTGAATTTTGGCATGACTAGCGTGGGTATGTGAGAAATCTTGCCAGTAGTGGTAAATCTTCTTGGGATCTTTCCAAATTCTTTTTCCACCAAATATATTGGTCACCATGTAAAGCCTATTACATGCTGAAAAATGGTAGTAAACCCCATCAGTTGAAACCAAAACATCCATGTGTTGATGCACTATTTTGTTTCCCCAGGATAATTTGTTTTCCACCAGCTACCATTGCTAAACTTTGCAGAAGGCTTGCACTTGGAGTAAGGAAGAAGCCTGTTGATTTCAAGTTCAAAAGGTCAAAAGTCAGGATCACAGTCTTTGAAAGAATAATTTTTTCCTCAAAGTAGCTTTAGTTTTATATCACTGACCTGGACCAAACTTTGTCGATGACTTGCAATTGGAAATGAAGAAATCTGTTGATTTTTGAGTCAAAAGGGCAAAGTGTCAACTAAGAAGAAAAAATGGTTTTCATTCAATAACATTAGTTCATCATCACAGACTCAGACCAAACTCTTTGAATGTCTTGCACTTGGGGTATGGTTCAAGTTCATTGATTTGAGAGTCAAAAGATAGTGAAAAGCGATTTTTGCACCCACAAATTCAGTTGATGACCATGTAACTTCATTAGAGTTTTTGAATAACTTACATTTTGGTAGATAAAAGCTTATTGATTTTGGAGTCAAAGGTCAAGGTCATTGATTGAAAGAAGATTTTTTTTTCTTCACATTGACATTTGTTTTACTCCATTTACCTAGACCAAAGTTTATGAATGGCTTGCAGTGTTGAATCAAAGATCAAAAAGCAATGTCAGTATGACTTTAAGAAAAATTGGATTTGCAGAATAACTTGTTTTAGAGTTAGTTCCTTGACTAAACATTGAGGATGGATTGTATGTACTTAGAGTAATAAAAAAAACCTATAGATTGTTTGCTTTAAAGGTCAATATAAGTCTAATGAGAAAAAATGTTTTCACTAAAGTAAGCCTGGTTCAAGATTGCATACCTTGCTGATGATCAGGCCAAAAAGATAAATATGTGTGTTTTCTAGTGTACTGGTTTTAAAATTAGATTTGACAGGTCATTTGTTTAAAAACTAAATATATTTCATGTTATTTTTTTTTACGATCAGGGAAAATGTGCTAGTGTCACCATTGAGAAACAGGGATGGGTGGCTGATTGGAAACACGTTTTAGGCCTGATGAACTAGCCAGTAATATGTTTATAAAGATATCTTAAACATCTACATACTATACTTTACCTAGTGTGCAGAGTGGCCTAATGGGTTTCCCACAGCAGTGCTCCATACAATCTAGTGTGCAGAGTGGCCTAATGGGCTTTCACACATCAGTGCTCCATACAATCTAGTGTGCAGAGTGGTCTAATGGGCTTTCCCACAGCAGTGCTCCATACAATCTAGTGTGCAGAGTGGCTTAATGGATTTCCCACAGTAGTGCTCCATACAATCTAGTGTGCAGAGTGGCCTAATCGGCTTTCACACATCAGTGCTCCATACAATCTAGTGTGCAGAGTGGTCTAATGGGCTTTCCCACAGCAGTGCTCCATACAATCTAGTGTGCAGAGTGGCCTAATGGGTTTCACACAGTAGTGCTCCATACAATCTAGCGTACAGAGTGGCCTGATCGGCTTTTTCACAGCAGTGCTCCATACAATCTAGCATACAGAGTGGCCTGATCGGCTTTTTCACAGCAGTGCTCCATACAATCTAGTGTGCAGAGTGGTCTAATGGGCTTTCCCACAGCAGTGCTCCATACAATCTAGTGTGCAGAGTGGTCTAATGGGCTTTCCCACAGCAGTGCTCCATACAATCTAGTGTGCAGAGTGGTCTAATGGGCTTTCCCACAGCAGTGCTCCATACAATCTAGTGTGCAGAGTGGTCTAATGGGCTTTCCCACAGCACTGCTCCACACAATCTAGAGCCCAGATTGGCATAATGGGCTTTCCCACAGCAGTGCTCAATACAATATTATTCAATATATTGTCAGTCAATTTAATCATTACCACAGTGACAACTGTATTACTTGCCCAAGGTGATAGTTTTCTATGAGCATTAAGCAATTACCATTTGTATTGATTATAGGCATATATCATGGTTGTTGGGAAAGGTCTGCTGTACTTTTTTTGTTGTTGTAGGTGATATATATTTGGTTACTTGTACTTTGTATTGTACATGTATGAATTTGATTTGATTATATTATTATACAAGTTTGAATTTGATTTAGTAATTGTACTTTTAGACAAGCTTTAAGTTGTTTTATTATTTGTACTATTGGACAAGTTTGAGTTTTTATATTTGGTTAATTCTTATACCATACAAGTTTGAATTTGATTTGGTAAATTGTACCATTAGACAAGTTTCAGTTT
The DNA here is from genome assembly GCA_016746295.1 of Potamilus streckersoni. Lineage (NCBI taxonomy): Eukaryota > Metazoa > Mollusca > Bivalvia > Unionida > Unionidae > Potamilus > Potamilus streckersoni. Next base: position 427,679 of record JAEAOA010001233.1, read on the forward strand.
GATTTGGTAATTGTACTATTAGACAAGTTTGTTTTTTATTTGGTTAATTGTACTATAATACAAATTTAAATATGACATGGTTAGCTGTACTTTTATACAAATTTGAATTTGATTTTGTTAATTGTACTATTATACAAATTTAAATTTGATTTGGTTAATTAAGCTATTAAACAACTTTAAAAGAAACAAGATTGTAAACTATGTGAAATGCCTCACACAGTGGCTACTAGACAATAAAGTTTTATTTTATTTCTTCAATTTAAACCAAAGTAAAGTTGAAGCTTTACCCCAGTAAGATATAAAGTTTTGTTTATTGTGATTTTGTCCATGAGTGATGGAGTTATGCCCCTTCATCAACTTCTTTATTTATCACCAGAACAAATAAAACAATTTGAGAGATAAATACTATGATATACTCTAAAATTTTCCTGTACACATCAAATTATAATTAGGCCATGATCAGCAACTGTGTATGTTTATTTGTGACTTGTTTTTGTAGATTAAATATGCCATGAGAGATAGAGTTGCTCAAAATTATTTTAATTTTTCTTTGTAGTAGAACTGGACTACATAAATCCCATACAGGATGTGCTCAGTCTTCAAAGAAGTGGCTCAGGAGCTCATTCTGAAACAGCCAATCATATTAAAGGCGACATCACAGTTGTGGACATACTGCAAAGCAATCAATTTGAACTTATAAACAGTAATGAGGATTACTTAGAGGGAAACAGTTCTGTATCTAACTCTAACAATCATGTAGAAAGACAAGGAAAGGCTATTGTTATGAAAACAAAACTGTCTCCAGCTTCAGAGTCTCACCCTCAAAATAATCATGCCTTCAACACAGAATATGAGTTTGTGTCGACAGTTAAGGATTCATTCATAATGCAAGGTGCTAGACCTAAAATTCCACAGTGGACAACCTCGGGACATGTGGCAGAAGTCAATGTCATGGCTTCTGAAGGCTTGCAGACAGCCAAAACTTTTGTTCATCAGCATATAATGTCCCCTCAATTATCTCCCAAGTCATCGACTAGTCAGTCCAGTCCATCATGTTCAAACAGTCAGGATAATTCTTTGAAGTCCAACAGGGAGTCTCTGTCATATTTTCGGAAAGATAGCACCGAAAGTCAGAAGTCAAATCATAGTTTCTCAAGTAGTTCATCAGAGAAACTGATGAACAATGAACAAAATGATAAAATTGTGCCAAGTTTAGTGAACACACTGTTTCACTCGGACATTCAGGATAATGTTCCTCGATGGGCAGATCCAGCTGTTCAGGGCATAAAATACATTGACGATGAAGATACCTTAGAAAATATGGAGATTTCATTTGAAAATAATTCAGTCTGTGATAGTAGCCAATCAGCTCTCACACCAACAGATACGACACAAAAACGCCTATATTTGGCCAATCATACACCTCAGGAAATGACCACATGCAAAACAGATGCAGCTTCATGTCAAAGAAGGACTTTTGAAAAAAATTCAGACTCTTTATTTAAAGAGAAAATGGCTGCTACAGACCTAAAGATAAAAGATAATATCCCCAGCTCAAAAATGGACTCAGGTCTTTCTGACAGCATAAAATCCCTAGGATCTGAAGATTTGAGGATGGAATTGTATAGTAGGCATAGGAAAAGCTCAGATGTTGAAATCACTCAGAGTGCTTCCCTACCAGCTTCCCCAATAAGGCGCTTGCATAAACCTGATTCACCTACAAAACGATTACGGGAGGAGGTTTTAAAAGGGAAATGTAAACATTACAGTCCTTTGTTTAAAAGGAAATCCAAATATTACAATGGATCATTTGAATTAGATGAGGAGTTTTCATCTTCCTCTTTGGAGGATATGCACATGGACTACACATTCAAAAATCTGGAATCGTTCCAAAAGGCTCAACTAAAACAGAAGGTAACTACATACATGGTGGAATTTATTCAGTGACTTTCACATTTACTCATGTGCTAGTCAAGAACTCCTGCTGACAGCATGGACCATGACCTGACATCACCTAGTGTGCCAATATATCATGGTCTGTTTGTTTGTTCTACTGTATACTGCCAGCAAATTACATAGATCCAGGTATTCTGGCACATTATGTGACAAGAAATCTGAGGCGGTGTACTTTGCAGTTGGACTCAATTTACAAGCAAGTATATTTGGTAAATCTGCAAAGTATGCAGATTTTCTGGATCTATGAAGATTTGATATTTAAGGATCAGCTTTAGTATATATATATATATATATATATATATATATATATATATATATATATATATATATATATATATATATATATATATATATATAAAACAAAACATTATTGCTATCTAGCATTTCTCAGTCATTTCTCTTACATTTCCAGTGCCAACATTCAGCATCAAAGACCCAAGAATATTATTTTATATATCTACAATCTACTGTTAATTTTGTTTTATATATCTGCAAACCACTGGTAATTATGTCACAAAGTTTTCAAAGTATTTATGCTGTGTAACACCATTATGCAAAATGTACCAGTATACTGAACCTTACATGCACATATATTGCAGTCCAAATGTTTTATTCCTTAGAAATGTATATTTACAGTAACTATTTAATGCCAAAGTTTGATTCACTTTATATATTATTGATATCAGGTGTAATCAAATGTGCAGTGATTCCTCAGTAACACAGATTATATGTTCATTTTGTCTCTATTGACTTTACATTGTCAGACTCATACAGTATTTTACAATGCTGTACACCTTTATACTGCATGATGAATTTAATGCATCGCAAATGAAATTTCAGACAAGCAAATGAATGAATGTGATTCTCACAATGTCAGCAACAAACGTGAGAGATGCAGTATTAAAAATATCAATAAGATTAATTCAACAGTTATTTAGGAGAAATGTTCGTAACTTTATGAAAATGGAATAATTCAGACAATGACCACCGGCCTCTAGGGTATAAAAAATGAGCATAGAAAAGCATATTAAGGTCAAGGGCTTTCCATAGAAAAGCATATTGAGGTCAAGGGTTTTCCATAGAAAAGCATATTGAGGTCAAGGGCTTTCCAGTCTCCCTCAAAAAACTACCATTTTGCAAGTCAATCCTAACAGTAAAAGGCAAAAATACAAAAATGCAACTGCAGAAGGTGGATTTTTATAGAAAACAAAGAGCTGCCTCAGAGCCAATAAACTAATATTTATGGAATGATATTAAGTAGCATTTTTGAAAAAAAAATCATTTTAAAAGTACAAAACATGTCTACCTGTTGTGAATTGGAGAATGAAGAAGTTTGATATGGCACTGGGATATATCAAGGTCTTCATTCGCCATGTCAAATGAGTCCTTTTTCTCAACTCAGATCAAAACATAACTGTTGTTTTGTACTTATTATATAACTGTATGGATGAAATTAAAATATATTGGGATTGCAAAAAGTTCCTATCACTGCATCTAAAAATAATCTGCTTGTGGACACCTAAGTAGTTCGAGTCTCTGTAGATTGAATGCCTGATCAGGTATGTAGAGTAGCTTGCTAGCTGTAAATTTCCTGTGGGACTTAGTTTTCATAATTACTGTGATCCGAAGGCTAATTAAGTTGCACTTGTTGCCAATCAACTACTGAAGAAGGACTAGTGAAGATTCAATAGCACTAGTACATTTCTCAAGCTTCTTAGTAAATCTAGCTGCAAAAATATGTATGTTAAATTCTCGGCCTCATGTAAGATTAAATGTGTATGTAAGAAAATAGATCCATGACACCATGCTTTGGTGATAGTCAGATAATGGGGAAATACCCAGTAACACTATTTTGCTACCAACATACAATTACCCCTTCACCAATATGGCACACAGTCATAACATTCTTTTGGACAATTCATCTATTGGTTACACCGCCATTAAATTTTGCATTTATTTCGGTTGTCAGGCACTTTGATGGGATATCCATGTTAATTGAACTAAATTGTAGTTGTTGTTGAGCTTGCCATGGTGGAGATCAACATAATGTTGACTCTGTGTGCTTGTCTGGCCATATGTCCTTTAAAACATTTAATTAACTTCAACATTCTTATTTGGTGACTTTTTCAAGTACAGCTGTCTACAGAGTCTATTTACTTGGTATGTGGTATATACATTTTATTGTATATAACACCCAGTTTACCAACAAGCTCATTGGTAGGCTTGACATGCAAGTTATGGCCACTTCTTGAATTTTGTTTAGCAAATCTATAGCAGTGTTGGGAAATAGTAAAATTTCAGTCTTGTTTTTCTTGCCATTTGATTGGAAGGGTTATAAATTATATGATTTTCTGTGGCATGCCAGACTGAAAAGGCATATGGTGCAAGTTGTGGTTTTGTATTGTATATACTAAACACAATAATACAATTATGTGTATGAATATGACATGGCATGCATCACTCCACATCTGAGTGGACCTGGCAGAGCAGTTCCTAAAGTTTGACTATGCTTGCCCTTGTAGAAATAAACAATTTTTATTGCATTTTAGTTAAGATATATCAGCAGAGAGATAGCATGCATTGGCATTTCTGTGTTAGATTGGCTGTATTATTTTACCATGATTTGTATGCATCACACTCATAGGGAATGATTATCTAGTATTCTGTATTTTGTCCATCCATCCGTCTGACCATGACACCTTATGTTTTGCATTTACATCACATTAACAATGGTGTGTGTGTGTGTGTGTGTGTGTTGACTGGGCAGTTATGTTCAGTGAACACAGTTATGATTAATTGTTGTTTGAAAATAATACCTGTATGTATGACAAATAGACTTTTTATGGGATTTTTATCAGGATCTTGACTTGTAATTATGAGGTGCTATTGAACAATAAATGAAACAATTTGATTACCACATTGATCTGCATTATCAGACACAGTGCAACAAAAACTTAGTTTGAATAGTATTAACAGCTGGGAGGATAGAGATGACCCAGACAGCAGCTGTTTTTCTCTGTAAGCCTAATTTAATTGAATGGAAAAGTTCACTGGTCTTTCCCTTCCTAGAAATAATAATAATAATAATAATAATAATAATAATAATAATAATAATAATAATAATAATAATAATAATAATAATGATGATGATGATGATGATGATGATGATGATGATGATGATGATGATAATAATAATAATAATAATAATAATAATAATAATAATAATAATAATAATAATAATAATAATAGTGATATTAATAATAATAGTAACATCATCATCATCATTTCTTCATTTGACAAGGGTGGATGAATTAGAATACTTGGAATACTAATGTATCCAGTCTCCCCTGATGTCCTCAACTAATCTTTTTGGCTGTGAATCAGAAAGTTTTAGCTTGGGAATAGAGAGCTGCATATTGATGAGTAATCTTTAAGTTAGTTTTCATGTATTAAATGATCCACCCATCTCCACCCCAAACCAATTTAACTGTGTTAAATACAGCAAAAAATAACAGCTGGTGATACACATTGTACTTGCATCAAGGTGAAGCAAAATGACAATAACATTTGACCTATGGTGCTTCAGTGTTTTGTGCCAGCAGGCTAACTGGTCAATGGCTTGAATTATTTAAGGCTGATTTTCAGAGCCACGGCCTGATAGTAAATAGCGGTTGAAATTCCTGTAGATTTGCATAGAAAATATTTGACAAAATGTTGAGTTGAAAACTAGATTTGCAAGAAGAGTCAGGAAAAAAGTGTTAAGTTGAAAGCTGTGTTATCCAAGACATATGCCTGTTCATCTAGTCATATGTGTGTATTTATAAATATCTCACTTATATACAAATGTTTTTTTTCCTTGTGAATAGCAGCAACAGTGTTTACTCTGTTTCATTTTAAAACTGAAATGAAAAATAATAATTGAATAATGATTTTACTAAATTATTACAACCAGAGATATATCATTTAGAAACAGATTCATGCCTCTGGAATGAAAGTCTTCAGTGTTCCAGAGAATATTTTTATTCTTATCTGATTGGTTAATGATTATTCACTTTAATTAATGAATTATTAAATCATTCATTCATTTGTATTAAGTACTGTTTACAAACTTTGTTACAGATGTCTGTCTTCATAGGGAACATGGCTGAGTTCAGTAGTAGTCATCGGTAACAGTCACTTGCAAACCTTGAAATTTCTTTCAGATTTTCATGTTAATTGTTTGCTGAATTGTTTACTTTTACTAATTACAAACATTAATTAATACATACCATCTAATTCTTGTAGTAATTGTTTTGGAAAGAAAGTGCTTGAAACTTTATATTCACATATAGTTCATCCTAAATGAAAATTGTGCTGTTTTGGCATCAAGTGTGGCCTCCACAGTTGCCCAACATCCATTGTCTAACTATTGTATGGGAAAATATGAACTCATTTCTTCAGAGTAATGTTGCTGAGAAAAACTCATTCATTTTTACACATACAAAAAACAGTAAACTATAATTCTTTGTCATGGTAGCAGTTGATTTATCATACTTTATGTTGGGCTTATTATGCTGCCAGTAAATTCCAGCTTCCAAAATGATGGAAATTCACTATTTGTGATTGTTCCAAGTGTGTTGACAAATGAATTTTACAAAACCTAAACTCATATGGAAATTAAAGTACCTTAATTTTATCATATCTTTAGATGAAATTTTAAGAACATTATGACCTGCAAAACTATTTAAAATTTCATCTAAACAAATGATTTTAATTTCTAAAATGGGGTTTTTCTCTGCAGCACAACTTTTTAATTAAACTGGGTGGTAATAATTCTCAGCTAGATACCCACAGCATCCGGTATATATTGAATACCAAATTCAAAACTGATACATTCAAACATAAACATCCCAATATTTTTAATTACAGATGATCCCATATTCCAAATGTCAGGACTACTTTTTCATTTACAAATTTGACTGTGTTCAAAATGTGATATTAGAGGGAAACCTCAACCGATTTTGACCTTTTAACTGAAAACTTCCTTGCTTGAAGGTCTTTCAAGTTTTTGTATGAATGATACCAATTCACTATCAGGTATGACACCCTTTACTTAAATTAGGAGAAAACATTTATGCAACTTTATTTTACAAAAATTTTGATAAAGCATTTGAACAACTTGATGGTAAGCGTCCTGATAAAAAGGCTTTTCAGTACAAGACGAAAGATGCTGATATACGATAGAATATGGATGAAGATACAAAAAAAAGAAAAATGTTTCAACAATTGTTGTCACAAAATAAGCAGTCAACATTCATTAGAAATTTTTTTTTCCAAAATGCCTTCTTTTGATGCAGATTTCTTGACCAACTGTTCTTGCATTCGGCTGTTAGGTTTCTGTCAGCCACATGAGTTAGCCTACAGCCATTGAGCCTTATATGCCAGGATGCCATCAGATTTTCTTAACTTAAGTTTAAAAGTCATTTCAAGGCTTGTTTGTTGTTAGCAAAAGTGGCCATGTTAAAAAGAGATTGGCATAATTGCACAGGTTTAAGAGGGGTTCATCCCAGGATGCACTCCATCAAATTTGGTGAAGTGCTTCTGAGTATTTCTTTGGACAAGTCAGGCAAACACTTTTTTTTAGTAACATTGGCCATCAAACATTTTCTACAGAAAAATGAAAGGCATTTATGCCAAACTGTTTTAACGCCAGACTGTTTTCTGTCAATTTTGGTCGAATTCTCTTCTGTGGTTTTGAGAAGTTTCAAGTTTTAATTTTTTTCTTCCTCTGCTTTCGGCACTTACATACATATCTGTTAAAACATCAGGATCATTGTTAACAAGAGGTCTTTCAGTTTTGTCAAAATGATATCAATCGTAAAATGAACATGAAGATAACAAAAGAAATCTAGAAACTTTCAGCAGCTGTTTTTATAAACAATTAACAGAACTAAAATAAATTTTGCCAATAGGCAACTTACTAACCCAGATTTCTTGGCCACCTGCTTTTGAATTGGGCTGTTAGATATTAGTCAGGTGGCAATCTCAGGCACATTTGTGCCTCATGTTAGTTAAACCCATTAAAGACCTTTTTGTCATAAACTTTGAATTCTCATGGGAAGCTTGGAAATTTTATCCCAAAGTCTGATCATTACAGTAGTTTTGATAAAGCTTTGTTTCAGGAAAGGGCACAATTCTTTTGTTACACAATAATAATAGTTGTTTAATTTACTTCACAAAGCTTATTACTCCCTCTGCAAGAGCTGTATTTCAGTTCTTAATAGTAAGAACATATGGTTTGAATTTAAACAGTTTTCACAAATGTTTGTTGCAGTTTTTGCCCTTGCTGAACTTAAAGGTTTAGAATTCAAGGAATGTATGTAATGGTGTTATTTTACATGATGTCCATGAAAATAGGATATTTTGTTTTAAACGTCTTGTCAATAATGCAGTGTTCTACATCAAGCATGGAATTACAATTTTGGGTTATATATCCCCAAAATCTTGACCCTGTGCACACTTTGCTGGTGAGATTAAAACTGAATGATACACCTATATATTTTAATTAGTGGATGACCATTCATGTCTTTGCTGGTGTTAGCTATTGCCAAAGACACTTGAGGTAATAGAACTGTAAAATGCTGATAAATATATATTTTAAAACAATATATCAGGAAATGGAAACATTCAAGGTTTATGGTAGTCAGCTGAGTTGCAATCTAGTGTTTGACAGCCGTTAGTATAACATATTTTCTAAGTTGACGTCACCCCAATGGCGCAGAAGATTTAATTTATTTTGAGGTTGATAAAAGTAACTAAATTTAAACAAGTATACAATATGCTATTTAATTCATGATTTTCTTTGTTTGGAATAAATTGGTGTTCAGAAAACATAGATATTTTTTTATAATAAATGCTGGTAAATAATGAGTGCACATTATCAGTTAAATGAAAGCAAAGATCCAGAATGGAACATTCTGTTATGCAGCTCATGTTAGGTTAGCCAGAGATTCAAACATGATAATTTTTTCATGAGTTATTTTAAGCACTAAATAAAACCTTTACTGCATTAATGTGAGTGCTCTAGGGAAATATGATAGAATTTTATGATTAAATAGAGATAAACAATTTTATTAATATTTTTTATTATGTATAATCTATAATTTAAATATATGCTTTAATATAATATTGAAAATTGTTCAATATTCCATCAGAACTCCAGTTATTAAAATAAAAATTATGATCTGCTATTAGTTAACAGTAATATAAATAAATATTCTATACATAATTAATCACAATGTATTGAAAATTTATTGCATAATGCTTTTTCTTCTTAAATTAATTAGGAAACTTATTTTTTTTAACAAAGCCACACAAAGCTTGACAAAGCCTGACAAAGCCACACAAAGCTTGACAAAGCAAAATAAAGCACAAAGCCACACAAAGCATGACAAGGCAACACAAAGCCTGACAAAGCCACACAAAGCTTGACAAAGCCTGATAGTCATGCAAAGTCAAAATAGAAAAGTGTACTTATATTGAAAATTATATTGAAAAAAAATTAACCAAACCAAAAGATTTGTTTTCAACAAAATTATGCCAAATTTAATTACCAAAGGTTGGGCAACAAAGTTTGAATTTTATATTGATAAAGTAATAACAAAGTCTGACAAAATCATATGTGAAATTTTTTTAAAATTTTTTTTATAAATTGTTCGTTTGACAGATTATTGAAAGAAAATATAATTTTCAATGTATGTCTTAATTATATACAACCAGACAAAGTTATATTAGATAGGTTTGATTTTGGCAGATTTTCTTTAAAATTGTTCAAATTCGAACTTTATTGCCCAATTCTATGTCATTTAACTTGTCATAATTATGTTGAAAACTACTCTTTTGGTTTGGGTAATTTATTTATCAATGTAATTTGCAATATAAATGCACTTCTCCAGTTTGACTTTGCATGGCTTTGAGAGGCTTTGTTTGGATTTGTGTGGCTTTGTCTGGTTTTGTGTGGCTTTGTCTGGCTTTGTGTGGCTTAACAGTAGTTAGTATAACACTAGAATTGCAAGTGTCATTTACATGAGTCTGCCAAATTCGAGTGTAAATTGAAACAATTCACATTATTTCTCACTTTGTTTGCCTTATTTTTTTTAATATCATATAAAATTCATATATCAAATTTACTTGATATGCTTAAAAATCTAACTAGTCAGATGGAATGGTTACTTTGTTTTTGCCCCAGTTCACAGTGATATTAGCTGCATAATGGCAGTTTAGCAGCAATTTTGCATGCCAAATGTGACTCAGATTACATACTTTGGTTTAAAGTCTATAAAACTGCTCTTAAACTGATTTTTAATATTATTGGCAATATTGTACCAGGGAAATGGGAATTAAGTGCCTTTCCAAAAGACACACTGAGACATCTAATATGGGCTGGGCTGGGCAGGTATCGAACCTGGAACCCCCAGATAATGCAGTACATGTAAATCATTTTTCAAATTAGGGAAATCAGATTTTCTTCTAGAACTGAAAATTCAGGGTGAAAATTGTCTCTCTTTCTGAATATTGGAGAGCTTTATCAAAAGAAACAAGTGCCAATGTAGCTTATATTTGTGCATTTTATTAATTTTTCAACACCATTTGTTTAAAAAGAAATAAGAGTAGATTTTGTAATTGCATATCCTAGAATAAACACTGGGAAACAATGTTTTGTAAATTCATTGAATGTTTGTTTGCATCCTTTTAGCTGAGAAAGGTTCATATAAAGGGAGAGGATAGGTCAGGAATGAGTCCTCAACGATGTCGGCAGTTTGTAATGCACAATAAGGCACCACTCTGGAACGAGAATAGTCAGGTGTACCAGCTAGACTTTGGTGGTAGAGTCACACAGGAGTCTGCCAAAAATTTTCAGATAGAATTTTGTGGAAAGCAGGTAAGCAGTTTGATGTTATTTGCAGAGGTTATTTTAAAAAGATGTAGAGAATAAGGGATGTCCTGTATCCATTAACAGCCCTCAGGCTTTTCCTTTTTTATCATACATGCTTACTAGTACTATAAGATCACCTTAACTGTTAAATATTTATAGTTTTCCTTGCTACAAAGATGATACCAGATAAGGCAAGATAAGATTTATTTAACATTGGCATGATTCAAAATGACAAGTCAACATAAGCTCTGCACTTTTTACTGACATTAAAATAATTGTTAAACAATTAAGATAAATAGACAGTCAACATAACAAAGAATTAGCTATGCCAGTAAAAATATCAACCTGTCCATGCAAATATATCAGCAACATTTGTGAAGAAGCTTGTTTAGTTTGAAATATGTACATGATGATAGCATTAGAAAGTGTGACATGATAAATTAAACAACTATTTTTTGTGCATTGTTAAAAAATCTCTGATGTTTTTCATTTTTAAAATTGTATAAGAATACAAACTGCCATGGAATGTAGGAAAATACTATGTACAACTGTGTATGTAGATTTGGTGATAGATGGTCTGAAGTGCTCACAGATAGCTATTGGATATATACATACAAATATAGTAATCTCTTATTATAATGGCATTATTGGGAGAAAAAGACCACATTTTAATGAGGGAACATTATACTGAAGCATGTGGCTACAAGACTATGTCATAATTATGCATAAAAACACATATAATATGGTACTGAGGAATGTGAAATCACATTATAATTGGTTCTCATCCCCATAAAATAAAAATTAGTTGGAAATGTTTGAGAATTCCAGTGGCAATGACAAAATTCAATTTATTTATTTATTGGGCTCCATAACTATACAGGTATTATTAGATGGATTGTAGTACACTGTGTTACTTTGTAGAGAGGGAATTGAATGTAACACATTTATTGGGTTTGAGATGCATAAAACTTGCCATATACACAAATAAAACTTAACTGCAGTTGGGTAACAATAGTTATGCTTCAGAGATAAGAGAAATTGACCTGAAAATCTTAAAGCAGATTAAACTTCTTGATTGAAGCTCTGAAACTTCTGCACCTTGTTAATATTTTTGATATCATTTGTTTTAAATAACACATTTGCTATTTATGTATTTTGTATCATTGGTACCAGACATACTTGCTTAAAAGACAAATTGCAAACAGCATAGACATAATTTGTGATTGCATAATGTGTGGGCAGATAAATATTGTTCTGTTCATTACTCCCAACAAATTGCATGGTTGCAGATTTGCTGGCACAATATATGAGGCAGACCTGACTCCCTGCAGTTGGACTGGACTTGTAAGCTCTCATATGGAGTACTTGGTATTTAAGATTTTTGTTGGTGACATCTGTTAATTGATTATTGTAAAAAAAATATTTCAGGTAATGCAGTTTGGACGTATAGATGGCAATGCCTACACCCTGGATTTCCAGTATCCCTTTACAGCAATCCAAGCATTTGGTGTGGCTCTTGCTAACGTAACACAGAGACTCAAGTGAAATCAAAGACGTTCAATAATGTCATGGCAGTTTGAAAGCAAAACAGATGAACAGAAGGAAGGAGATATATTAAAGGCTACAAAATAAATCCCATCACAATGTTTCCATAATATTTTTAAATTTCATTTTTCTCACATGCTTTGGTATAAGCAGAATTATATATGAGACATAGGTACAACTTTCCTCATGGCAACAAAATTGTAGATGGAACATTCTTAGCCTTTCCAATCACAAGCTAGAAAACACCTCCAATATAAATAATGTTAATTTTGAATAGCCCTCAAGCTTAGATCTTAATAACTTCACAATAAATAGATGAAGTGTGGTTACTATCAACAAAACAAGCAGTTGTTGTGGGCAATTTAAACAGAACAATTTGGTACATGTTTTCCTTACAGATTCTTAGGAATCACATTAAAGATTAAATGTGCAGGTATTTCAATGGCTGTTGAAATGTTATCAAGTATTTTTTCCCAATCCTGTCATGTTATAATACTATGTTCTTCAGACATGGAGCCTATTGCACCATTTTTGCAAAGCACTCCCTTCAGCATTTGATTGAAATAACAATATGGGTCAGGAGCATTCTCCAACATTTTGAGCACTTGTATTTAAACTGTCACAAAATATCATGTGAATGGTGTATATATCTTTAACTATATGTTTGTGAAGCATTACTCATCTATTTATTATACAACCCTAGACAAGGTGACCTGGTAATCAAGCTTACCCTCTTGAGTTGTCTCCCTTACTGCAATGATTGGTTACAACAAAATTATGAAGTTTGTCAATGGGTTTAGTTATTGATTGTAGACAATTCGATAAAAAAAACCTCATATGGCCATTTATTACTTGTATTATGGAGTGCTTTTATTCATTGAGCTTTACAAACATACATAAATCTATGTGTTCTGATTACAGAAACAAATACATATTGGCATTTTATACAAGTAGATCTATCTCATATAGGATCACAAAAATGCAGTGCTTAAATGAGACGTCCAAACCCAAGTGGTTGGCTTCCGTTAGTCTCGAGAGATGATGGAAATGCGCCCATGAAAGGTGTCCTAGTTTGTAGTTGTGTAGCATCATCTGTGACTATAAAGCCCCACATGGGAGTGGCAATCCTTGCTACAGTTGCTACACTTGAAGTATGAGTCAGGTCTTGGTTGGAACTGCATCCTCTTCCTCTGAGATCTTTTCTCATCGGCGAGCTGTCATAACTTTTCCTCGCTGGCTTTCAGACCTGTGTACAGAGCATGTCGCCAGCTGGACTTGTCGAGGGCAAGCTCTTCCCAGGTGTTGACCTCGATTCCAAGAGCTTTCATATCCTGCTTGCAGACATCCTTGAAGCGAAGATGTAGCTGTTCTATTGATCTTCTGCCTGAGGCAAGCTTAGAGTAGAGAAGGTCTTTTGGGATCCGTCCATCATCCATTCGATGCACATGGCCCAGCCATCTGATGCGACTTTGGCGGAGGAATGTGACCATGCAGGGAACTTTGGCCTGTTGAAGCACCTCGTTGTTTGTCACACGATCGCTCCAGGTGATCCAGAGTATGCGACGGAGACAACGCATGTGAAAGGCACTCAGTTGTTTCTCCTGAGAGGCGTACAGGGTCCAAGTTTCGCTGGCGTACTGGAGAGTGCTAAGCACGCAGGCACAGTACACTGAGATCTTAGTGTTTAATGTCAGCCTGCTGTTATTCCACACTCTCTGCAACAATCTAGAGAGAGTTGTTGATGCCTTTCTAAACCGCTTGTTGAGTTCGGCATCGAGAGAGAGGTTGTTGGTGATGGTAGAGCCAAGGTAAGTGAACTCACTGACTACTTCTAGTTTGTTGTTGTTAATGGTTATGCTGGAAGGGTCTGTGTCCTGAGCCATCACGTTGATTTTCTTTAGGCTGATGGTCAACCCAAATTCATAACATGCTTTAGCAAAGCAGTCCATCAGGCATTGTAGTTCAGCTTCTGTGTGAGTGACTATAGCAGCATCATCTGCAAAGAGCATGTCCCTAATGGTTGCTTTCCTTACTTTGCTCATTGCCTTCAGTCGGGCCAGGTTGAACAGTCTGCCGTCTGAATGCATGTGCAGGTAGATCCCTTCTGTGGACATCCCAAAGGCATACTTAAGCAGGACAGCGAAGAAGATGCCAAAGAGTGTGGGGGCAAGGACACAGCCTTGTTTCACTCTGCTGTGGATTTTGAATGGTTCAGATGATGAGCCATCATACTGCACTGTGCTTTTCATGTCTTCATGGAAGGACTGGACCATGATTAACAGCTTTGGAGGGCATCCAATCTTTGTCAAGATTTTGTAAAAACCCACATATGTGACATTCATATTTCAATGGTCAATACATTCTTATGTTTCTTAAAATGATATCAAAAATATCACATATAGCCAGAACCTGGGAGTGGTGTAAGTATCTGTTCTATTTATCAGAGACACTGTAAATCAAAACTTAATCACAGATGAAAACATTTTTGCAATTTATTTTCCCAAAATATTATTCAAATTGGAGATTATGTTGCAAAGCATTCAGTTTGCAAAAAAAATTCATTTCACAAATATTCTTCATCTGCTAAAAGTGAACACAGATGATCATACACTATATTGATTTACAAAACATTTTATCAGTGGGACCAGATGAGGTCACTTTTTCATATTGGAATGCACTGTATATATAAAAAATCTTTAGTACACTCAAACTTCTGTATGCCATCAATCCTCCAAAATCATATTTTCTAATTTTTTAACAGAGAACTATGTATTACTATGTTATTTTTCAAATATTAATACTAAATAATCAGCTGAAATGAAAATAAATATGTTTTCTATAATTATTTATTCATACAGATGAATAATTGATAAAACCCTTTTAATCCATTTTATCCTGAATACAACTATGGGCATAATACCTCATTCTATTCTGAATACGCCTGTTGTTATATCCCATTTTATCATTAATATGACTACAGTCAAACTCTACAATCTATATGTGTAGCATATCTGGAAACGTATTATACATCACAAATATTTGTGTACTTTTTCACCAACATAAAAAATAGTTAAAGCATGTATGCACAGTGAAATTAAAAAAAAAAACATGGTGGGAAAAAGAAATTGTTGGCTTGAAAATCGAACGATAAAATGATGGATGACAACTCAGATGTAAACATGGATGTTGATAGTGAGAGTAGTGACATTGAAGTTGATGATTTGGATGATTTGGAAGAAAATATTAACTTAAATGATGGGCTAGAATTGAATCAAGTTGATGAAAGAGATGATGCATGGCTTATTACACATTTAGACAGTGATTTGGAAAATGAAGCTGACTTTGAAGGCTTTCAAGAGGAATGGATCCTTGATGATTTATCACCTTGGTTGCAGCCACAATTTAAATTAAAGTTATATTGTTATTACTGCCATAACGACGATGTGGACTTAAAAATTTGGACAAAAAATAATTACCTTGTTCTTTCTGAAAGATTTCTAGGATTAATTTGTGACAAGTTTTCATGAGAAACTGTACGCTGAAGTACATTATAGAATGTGGACAAATTGTTCAAGGCGTTTTGTTGTCCAATTTTAGTAAAATTATTATAAATTTTGAACTATCAGTGCTAGAAACTTCAAATTTGGAACAAAATACTAAAACTAGAATTATCATCTTTGTTTTATTTGTATATTGTTTGGAGCATTTTATTCATATTCATGAACAAAAAATTCACTGAACATAATGGTAAGTTTTTTTTATTGGTTTTTTTTCCCCTTTCAAGTCATATTTCAAAATACAGTTGTGAGCATGTACATTAGTAAATGATGACACAACATGTATCACTGTGTTGCAAATTTTATTACCTTATCAGAGATAGATAGATTTTTATATTTTATAAAATAAATAACAATGTTACAACATTTTTAGTAAATGTGATGAAGGTCATCACAATTTTTGCTGCTGCTGTGTGATGCTTCATTTAACCACAGTGTATTTAGAATTGCTTCTCAGGAATCAAGCACTGCAGCTGAATCTGGTAAACAGGATAAAATGGATTAAATAGATGCAGACCATAAGGTATGTTATGTTGTAAGATCAGGACTGGTCTGCAATTTTACAAGCAAGACATTTGTGCAGAAGCTGTATATTTAGATATTAATCTTGTAGATATGGCAAAATGTGATTATTTGGTGGGAAAACCTTTATTACTCTTTTTTTTGTCCTAATTGTTATATCTTTCAAAAATTTAGGAGCACAATTAGCACTTGAGACAATATTCATTTAGAGTGGCTGCCCTTTAATGGTTTATCATGTACACTGTACCATTGTTAATTAGATGGAGAAAAATAAATCAGAATGGAAGACCTGTAAGAAAAAGGTCAGAAGGGTGATAATTCAAACTATTATACAATAAATAATAAAATTGTAATGACATTGAGATTTGTTTGTATTTTCAGTGTATAGACCATTGTACAAGTGATACATGTATTTACTGACCTGGTAGTCAGTCATTAGTTTTTGAAAATGTTAGGTCCAAAAATTATAGCATTTAGCAGGTTGGGAAAATTTTAGTGTCAAAATAAAATTGTCAAAATTTAAGAAACCAGATTTACAGAAGCATTTTTCCCACTAAAAAAACTATTGCAAGATTGTACAAGTACAGAAGCATTTATGTACCCCTTTTAGTAATATAGACAGAATAATGAATGAATGAATGAAGAATGACTGGTAAATGAATGAACAACAAACATGGAACAAATGCAGGATTAATGATAAGTGTAATTTGTAAAATGCTTAGTGATAAATGTCATGGTAAATAATAGATGATTAAGTGTAAGTGATAAAACATAAACAAAAAGCAGGAAAGCATAAACATTAAATAGTCAACCATAATGATAGACAGTAAATAATAAATCATAAATGAGGACTACATAACCATTGAGTTTCACAAGTTCTTGTTGTCTCAGTTTTATATGGTGGCATATTTCCCCAAGCTAACCTCATTTGGATGTTGTTGGTTTGGCCTTCATACCTATAATCCAAATACAGTTTGTTGTATTTGGTAAATTCCTCAACCAGTTTCAGTAATTTTACTCCACTAAATATTTAGGGCAATTATAACCATAGTTGGAATTTGAGTACTGAGGTCACCTCAAAGTTATGTTCTACATTAAAAGGAACATATTGAATAGGTGAAAGAAGCAGTCTACAAAAATGAATAAAAGGAAAAGGATCAATATAAGAGTAAAAGACCAAAATAAATACAGTATGAGCACAATGATCTTGCAAGAAATTCTCACTACTGTCCACTGTTATGGAAGACAATCTGCATTTATTCATGGGAATTTGAGGAATCACATTTTCAGATTGTTTTTTTAAATTTATCAGTAAACTACCATAATTAAACTAAATTTCCAGACCCCCAATTTTTGGAAAACCATATTTTCAAAATATTTAGTTTGTCAAATAGTGCAAAATAGTTTTGGACACAACACAAGTGTTTGAAAGCTGACAAAATTTTGGTTGGAATTTAAACTAAGGAATGTTTTACCTTTACTCAGAAACTGGTGTTGGAATAGGCAACCTTCAGGCCATGAAAATGTTTTGCTTCCTCTCTTTATCTCCTGGCTTAACTAAAGATATTGCCAATAAGCAGCAATTAAACAGGTGATATTCTCAACAACAAAGTATGGTCAGTCAGTTCTCTAAGCAAAGTGAGCTGCAATCTTGTCAAAGATAATGATAAAAATAAAAAAAAACATTATTTTGAGACAGTTGAGGGAATTAATTGCTGATTCACTTCAATAACTACAAAATTGGTGATCATCAGCATTGCATTGAGCCAACATGTGATTTCATTCTTTTATATGTAATTCTGGAGAGCATACAAGGGAGAAAAAGCCATTAAACAATTCTATTCTTACTAAAATGTATTAATTGGTTCATATAAAGTGTTTAAATGTGGTTTATTCTCTTTGTTTCATGTAAACTAAACTAAATCAGGTTTACATTTGCAATAAATTGGTCAACATCTACGATGCAAGAATTTCACAAGTTCTTATTGACTCTGTTTATCTTTGGTGCATATTTTCCCAAGATTACCTCATCTTATTGTTGGCTGTTGAGTCTCATACATATATAGAGAGTATAGATTAGTGTAACACATGTATATAGTTAAGTTCCTTAACCAGTCTAAGTGATTTTGCTCCATTATGTATTTGTGCAGTCATTGCCACATTTGGAGTTTTAGTACTGAGGTCATTTAAAAAAATTTGAAAGAAAAATGTGGATTATGTTTAGAACTTTCAAAGCTAAGATAATATAAATACATGTATATTGGTTTTTGGTGATATATTCTATTATTAAATACAATCTTCATGTTGTGATGCAATACCAATATTAGAGTGTGGTCACTTTGATGCACAAGTTTCTTGAGATTTATTCACTAATGTACATTGAAAAATTGACAATTTATTTTGTTATATTCTTTGTAATATGAACTGAAGGAAAAAATACTGTGCAAACTTTATGATCAGAGAAATGAATAAGACTTGATTTTAGACTCCAGTTTTTCAGTTCATTCTTCAATTAGCATAAAAACACCAAAACAACTGATGAACCCTTATCAATTCAGTTTTACATCTATGAAAGACAAAATAAGGTAAATTCTTTGAAAGTGTGTGCTAAAAAGGCCATACTATCCTTCTTTAACCATGTGTGATTCCATACAAAATTGCCATCATTATCCATAATTTAAATGCAGCCAGTATGACACAATCTGATCCATCATCATTAGATCATTATATCCCGTCTCCATTCGACTGCACAGTTCAAGTACCTAAAGTGAAATTCATGTTAGACAAATACATATACAAATTAAATAGCAATGTTAATTTTGATTTCTTGAATTGCTTTTATCTGGATTTCCCAGTGTCAAAATTTGGCTATAACTAATTGACGTAGCTAATGTACAGCATTAGCTGTTAAAGAAATGAGGATTTATTCCATTGCTTTTGCAGTATAGCTTTTACAAATGACAATTATGTCTGCTTGACAGGAATAAAAATTTTCAGGGAGAGTGGAGATAGATACTGTTTATATACCTCATCCATGCACTAAGTGATAAAAACACTAAAAATTAGATCAAATTAGGTTGATAAATGCTGTTAGTAAATAAATGAAGACTTTTAAAGTAAAAAAAAACAACTTAGCATTTTCAATTCCTTTGTGCTAATCACATTTTTATAATGATTATAAATTTCGACAATGTCCAAGTTCAAGGAGTAAGGATAGTGTTAAATTCAGTGTTGATGCTATATTGGGATTTCCTAAACTGGTGTTATATTAGATTTAAACTGTGATTGGTACAATTTGTAATGTTTGTTTTACACTCTACAAACTGTAACTATGGGATATTGAAGTTAAGTTCTAGTGAATTGATTTGAATGCATTTTGATACATTTATTCCCATTAGCCCAGGAAAGAACCCAATTGATTTTGCATCTAGCAACTCTAAGATGGAAATCACTGCTTGTAAAAATAGATTTTGCACTTCATTTCTGGATAATTCCTTAGGTTTTAGTCAACATATTTGTACACTAAACATGTTTCCCTTAGCCAAAGCACTCTATCAATTTTGGATCCATTTATTTCATGGTCATGGTCAGTGTTTTAATAAAATATACTGTTACTATGCATTTCATTTTCAGATATCTTGAGTTATAGTGAACAAGTCTGAACAGACTTGGTATGCATGGTTCCCTTAACAAAAAAACTCCTGTTTTGATTTTAGGGCAACGGACTCCAAGGTCAAGGACATTATTTCTAAACATTTATTTTGCCTTTGCATTTGATTTCCAGATCTAAGTTAAGTTCTAAT
Source organism: Potamilus streckersoni (assembly GCA_016746295.1). NCBI lineage: Eukaryota > Metazoa > Mollusca > Bivalvia > Unionida > Unionidae > Potamilus > Potamilus streckersoni. Next base: position 447,976 of record JAEAOA010001233.1, read on the forward strand.
TAACAGGCAGCAGTACAGCTTGGTACATACATTTATGTGGCCATCATATCAAGGTCATAGTTTCTAAACAGATTTTGTCAGTGTAATTTTATTTGTAAATGATAAGTCAGGTTCAAGAAAACAAATATTGATGTCACTTTTTACATGCATTCCTCATAGGATTGGAAAAACTTCATAAATTTTGTGCCCAGCAGGCTTGGAAAAACTTCATAAATTGTGTGCCCAGTAGATTTGAGGTCAAGACTGATTTTACTAAATATATATCTTGTCTGTGCATTTCAAGATAACTAGTTCTAATAAATGGATTTCAATGTAACTTAGTTGATGTGTTTTCCATATCCAAAAATTATCCTCGTTGGTTTGGAGGTAGTAGTCCACAGTCATGTTTCCTATCTCTACAAAGAGATTTGAATTTCACATTTCAAATCTGGCCAGTAATTTAGACAGTACATGGGCAGAGCTGATTCTATGCAGCTGGAGGATTAATAGGTAGAACAACTTAGATTCTGATTTGCAGACACATTATGGTCTGGCAGATCTGGGGCGTTGTTGTTGCAACTGACCCAACCTATATGTGAGTATGTAGTCTTGTCTTTAAAGTCAGGATTTTGGCAAGAAAAAACATTCTAACATAAGAAAGTTATTTAGTGTGGAATAGAAGGAAGATTTTTAGATGGTCCCATATTCTGAGATTTTTACTTCATTTGAAGTGTTGTAGTTATACATAGTCAGCAACAAATCGGATTATGAAATCAATGACAATTAATTAAAAGCTAGTGGTAGATAAATTGAACTTAGTAATTTGTCACAGGATGCGATAGATACAGACAAAATTAACTTAAAAATATTTGCAAAACATAATGGTAATGATTTGAATTCATCTGGTAATTTAAATTATGCATGAATTTTCATTAAAAATAGTTCATCTGATGCATAACATTCTGGCAAGATGCTTCAAAATTTGATTCAGATTTTGGATATTTTTAATATTGTGTACCCATTTTTGTATTTGACAGATCTGACACCTTTCTTATTTACATCTTTATTGAAAATATAATTGATACCACTGTATTATTTTATGTTTAATACTTTTTTTATGGCTTTACTGTTTAATACTTTTTTTATGGCTTTACATGTCAAACTAAAATAGAAGTGAAATTTTACAGGGTAAATAATCTATGTATGACTTACCTGATGCTCTTATAATACTGACGTAATGATTTTTTTCAGATTTGTTCTTTTTTCTTATTTGCTCAATTTTTTTGATATTTCATTGTATTGTAAGAAAACATGTTGATATAATTGTGTGTGATCTTTAGTTATGTATAAATGTACTTCCTAAGTCAGGTCCAGCTATAAACAGCATATGCACTCATCTGCCATTGCATTTTGCACCAGCTGTAAACAATGTATGCCCCCATCTGCCATTGCATTCTGCACCAGCTGTAAACAACATATACCCCCATATGCCATTGCATTCTGCACCAGCTGTAAATAACATATGCCCCCATTTGCCATTGCATTCTACACCAGCTGTAAACATCATCTGCCCCCATATGCCATTGCATTCTACACCAGCTGTAAACATCATCTGCCCCCATATGCCATTGCATTCTGCACCAGCTGTAAACATCATCTGCCCCCATATGCCATTGCATTCTGCACCAGCTGTAAACATCATCTGCCCCCATATGCCATTGCATTCTACACTAGCTGTAAAAAATGTATGCCCCCAACTGCAATTGCATTCTGCACTAGCTGTAAATGTATGCCCCCATTTGCCATTGCATTCTGCACCAGCTGTAAACAATATATGCTCCTATCTGCCATTGCATTCTACACCAGCTGTAAACATCATCTGCCATTGCACCAGCTGTAAACAATGTATGCCCCCATCTGCCATTGCATTTTGCACCAGCTGTAAACAACATATGCCCCCCATCTGCAATTGCATTCTGCACCAGCTGTAAAAAACATGCCCCCATCTGCCATTGCATTCTTTACCAGCTGTAAACAACACATGCCTCCCCTCTTCCATTGCATTCTGCACCAGCTGTAAACAACATATTCCCTCATCTGCCATTGCATTTTGCACCAGCTGTAAACAACATATGCCCCCATTTGCCATTGCATTATGTACCAGCTGTAAACAACATATGCCCCCATTTGCCATTGCATTCTGTACCAGCTGTAAACAACATATACCATTTGCCATTGCATTCTGCACCAGCTGTAAACAACATATGCCCCCATTTGCCATTGCATTCTACACCAGCTGTAAACATCTGCCCCCATATGCCATTGCATTCTACACCAGCTGTAAACATCATCTGCCCCCATATGCCATTGCATTCTGCACCAGCTGTAAACATCATCTGCCCCCACATGCCATTGCATTCTACACTAGCTGTAAAAAATGTATGCCAACTGCAATTGCATTCTGCACTAGCTGTAAATGTATGCCCCCATATGCCATTGCATTCTGCACCAGCTGTAAACATCATCTGCCCCCACATGCCATTGCATTCTACACTAGCTGTAAAAAATGTATGCCCCCAACTGCAGTTGCATTCTGCACTAGCTGTAAATGTATGCCCCCATTTGCCATTGCATTCTGCACCAGCTGTAAACAATATATGCTCCTATCTGCCATTGGATTCTACACCAGCTGTAAACAATGTATGCCCCCAACTGCCATTGCATTTTGCAACAGCTGTAAAAAAACATATGCCCCCTCTCCCATTGCATTCTGCACCAGCTGTAAACAATGTATGCCCCCATCTGCCATTGCATTCTGCACCAGCTGTAAACATATAACCCCCATCTGCCATTGCATTCTGCACCAGAAAATTAGGATTGAGTTTGTTCTGCAGATTTGTCCCAAAAAAGTCCCTGCCAAGTCCCAGATATGGCAGTGCATTATGTGACTGCTGATCAGGGTCTGTGCAGTTTGCAGTTGGACCTGAATTGTATGTATATTTGTTAAATGAACTTTTCTGGCATGCTGTAAAAAAATTTTTTACGAGACTTTTAAATAATTTTCAATATATGCAGATATTGCAAGGCAAACAAATAATTTTTATTAAGATGTTTAATTTCTGTAATATTCCGTCAAGGAGCAGTGCAGTTTGTTACAAGGTTTATTCACAAATTCAAATTTGTTTACTTGCTCCATTTCTTTGCTTCAGATTTTATTAGATCTGTACATTTAATATAAATGTGCACTATTTCAGGTGCATAAAAATTGTTTTGTTATAACTGGTTTATGTGGTTAGATATACATCTATGTATGCCTTTTATACCTCATTTGAGACAAGCAAGTAGTAGAGTGCCCCCTACCTAAAAACCTAGTGGTAGAGCATCCACCTTGGATGCAGGAGGTTGTGGGTACAAACCCCAGCCAAGTCACACCAAAGACTTTTAAAAATGGTACTAACAGCTGCCTCACTTGGCGCTCAGCATTAATAGGTTAGTGTTTAGAACTGGTCGGCCAGGTGTCAGGATAATGTGACTGGGTGGGACATGATGTTACATATCTACTATGGCATGGTGCCCAGTGCTAAATATTACTATAAACTGTCATTATGCAGACATTAAAGCAATATGACTGAAAAATTGTTAAAGCTACATTGAAAATCTAAATCACACACACAGGCCTATAAAACCAGCATTTAAGGTGGAAGTAAATAAGTATATTGTACCATAGTTATAAAGCCAGCATATAAGGTGGATAGAATATAACGTTAAATTTGCAGTGGTAAACTCTGATGTTAAATACACTTTTACAATGGCTGTAACTATTTCTTACTGCACTTTACCCTTTGTCACCAGAAAAAAGCTGTAAAGATTTTCACTGTGTACAAATTGAAACATATTTTAATCTTGATGTGTGAAACCTGTATTATGATACTGCTGCATGGAAGAATTGGCCTCTTAATTCAGATTGTCATTTAATGCAAGTAGATTTCTTCCAAACATATACGCATCATCCAAAATTGTTCCTTTTCAAAAAAGTGATTTCCTAGAAGCAAGGCAGATTCAATCATCCTCTATGAAAAATTGTGCTGAAGGTTTGCTCTAGGCATTATTTGAAGTCTGGATAATATTTAATAATTGGGTTTTGAAGCAGACCTCATCCAACAGGAAAATTAATTTTTCATGTGGATAAATTAAACATTGATCATGAGTGTTCATGCAGATTTATTAATCGGTAAAACATTTCTTGGATATGCATCCATTGACATTTAAATTAGTTTTTCAAATGCTTTCACAATTCCTATCTAGACAACTTGAGTCTTTCAGACTTGTATTTGTTCCCCAATACAAAATGAAGTGAAAAAAAATTGGTGAGATGAACAAAGACCACAAACTTATATTGAAGAACATAAAGGTTACTGAATGGCACCTAAAGTCTATGTATTTCTTTTAATATGTATTTAGTGTTACTGACAGATCTCTTATGCCATTATCAGTAATCTCATACCACAGAAATAACACAGCATTAATTTTCAATTGTATCAAACTCCACTATACCCTCATTATCCAAACCGGATTCATCAGGATTATTAGCTCATGTAAGCCACTCGGCAGATTTAGTTTCATACCATAGAACCTAGATCCATTAATCCAAGTCATTTATCCAAACAAATTTTTTTATCCCCTTTCCCCAAGTTCTGTAAATGAAGTTTTACCATATTTGTGTTCTATTGATCTTTAAAGGCCTTTCAGTTTCCTTCACTTAAGGAACCACCTAGAAGCAAAAATACCCATGTCAGGAAAAATATTTCAGGTTAGAATTTACTGAGCATTTAAAGTGTGCAGATAGTATTTGTAGTAAGCAAATACAGGGTTATACATATTTAGTCCTCCTTCTCATATACAAAGTGAAGTGTGGCTCGATATCTGGGTGTGTGACCTGTAACTGTCAACATTTACTAATCTCAATGAAGGAAGCAGATCGATAATCAAATATGGTGGCTGCTACAAAATATAGAAATTCTGTAAATGACCTCTTTTCAAAAGCTACTGCAGAATTTGACCAAATTTACCACAAAAGTATCCTGGTATAAATTTGTAATGTTTTTTTTTTTTTTTTTTTACAAACAATGCAAATCCACCATCAAAAATGGTTGTTTTTAGGGAAAAATAGACAAAACAAGAGTCCCACAAAGGGCCCATCACTATTAGGCAAAAGGAACTTCAAGGAACTCAATGCAAGACAATTTTTTCCTTATAAACATTGAGTGTTGACATCATCTTTGATATTCTTCAATTGTTTTAAGAGATTTTAAAAAAAAAAACGCTGTGAAGCACATATTGACACCATTTTAATTTAGGACCAACTAGACATCATAAGAAGTCTTTTAGTGAAAACTCAATGTTGATATGATCATATATAAGGAGGGGTGAGAGTAACAAGATTTTCCCATTAGCCAATGTAGCTATATTGGATGCTTGAGCAGTACCATTTTGTTTAGGATCAACTAGACCATGGGATGAATGTGTGTGTCAGGTTAATCTCCAGTAGTTTATTAGTAGTGATAACGTGTGTCTATGTGTAATTTAGATTTTTAATGTAGCTTTAATATATTTCAGTCATATTAATACAATGTCTGTAATGCAACAGTTTATAGTGACATCTAGCACTGGGGCATCATGCCACAGACATGTGGCATGATGTCTCACCCAGTCACATTATCCTGACACCAGGCCAACCAGTCTTAACACTAACCTATTAATTATGAGCGCCAAGCGAGGCAGCTGTAAGTACCATTTTTTAAAGTCTTTGGTACGACTCAGCCCGCAACCTCCCACATCTGAGGTTTAAAACAAGTAGAGCTAAAAGAAAAGCCCCAACTTTTAACATCATTTTAAATTCACATCTCATAATTGCACCAAAAGCAGAAAGCATGCTACTAGCACAGATCACCTTAACTTGGGGGTCTCAAACACGTGGTCTGTGGGTCACGTGGCCTGCCAAGTGATATCCTGTGACCAACAAAATTATTGGTGTCACAAGGTATCATGAGAGGTAACAAAGGTGGTGCTGACCTTGGGCCATCAAAAATGTCTTCATGGTGGTTTGAGTTTGAGACCCCTGCCCTAACTGATCTTGCATTAAGTTTGTCATGAGCAATTGTTGACCTCTTGCTGTTGAATTACAATAAATAAATAAATGCTGTAAAGCAGATGCCAATCTGTTGTGATAGGTAAATGCTGTTTACTTTTCTTTGCTTGATCTTGAGATGTAAACTTTTTGTATTTCCAAAATTACTTAATTTGCATATTATTTTTAATTAACTGAGTTTGTATGCATACATAATCCCATTATATGTGGAGAGGTTAGATTTATAATATGCTGGAATACAAGTTATCTTGGTTAGTAAATCAAGACCTAGAATTTTCATGCTATTCAAATTATCTGGAAGAGTTTTTATAGACAATAAACATTTACAATTAGCCCTGTTTTAGTTGGGATTTGTATTTCCTAAAAGAGGACTATTTTTTTTTTTGTTTTCATGTAAATATTTTTGTGTTTTATAACAATTTTGAAAGATGCAATTGATACTAGCATTGCATTCTAAATTCAATGTAACAAAATCTTCCAAATATAACACTGATTTTCACACATCTCCTTTGCTCAGTGATGATCTACATGACCTAAAAATGTAGCTTTTGAACAAACTGGGGGAACAGGCCTCTTGATGTGAAGGAATGCAGTACATTTTCATGTGAACTTTTTGAAGCAATATTTATGTATATACAAGTATGTGACAAAAATAGAGCTTTCATCCTTGCAACAATATCATTCACAAATATAGATCATAGTCACATATACATGTATTTTTTTCATTATACAATGTGTAGTATCTGTGAATGTACTTGGTGCATTTGTGCAGCAATATTGGTGTCCCCTTTTGTGTTGTGGAATGAATATTTATGTATTTAAGAAACATCTTAAATATTCTATATTCTCTCATCATCAGGCAAGTGTTATTGTAAAGAATAGTGCTAGTTTTAAGAAAGATTATATTAGTTTTAACAAGTTATGAAGATTATATTAGTGATGAAGAGCACTTTTGCAGAATATTTCTTTGTAATGTTTTAATTGAATGACAAAAACACTAAAGTTCTTTGTTTGATTCCTGTATGTAAATTACAGGAACAAAGAAAATCTTGTAGGCTTTGTGACCGCTAATCTAGGTTGGCTTTATTTTTACCTTTGGCTATGTAGGTCTGCAAGAACCAGGAGGTTTCAGCTCTCCTATCATTTGTTGTCCTCTAACATTTACTATTTTCAGTTCCTTAAAAAAAACAACACTGGACCCACTGGACCAATTACAACCATTCAGAAAGAGCATCCTGGCATAAGAAGCTTTATTGTAGTACAAACAATACCAATTGACCATCAAATAATCGCCCTTACTATAAAAAATTTTGAATTACTTTTTCTCTAAACCATTGACAGAAATTGGCCATTTTTGACAGAAGGAATCCTTACATTAATTTTGAATAATGCTGGTCTCAGATCAAATAAGGCTACTAAAAGTACAAAAGCTAATTTCTTCTAAGAAAAAAAATGCTCAACAAAATTTGACCAAATTTAAATTTAACCACTATGACAAAAGATTTTAATTTTAAAATGATGCTTATCTTACATTACATATGGCCAGTTACTAAAAATAAAAAAAACATAAATGACTTCTCAAACATTGCAGAATTTGAGCAAATCTGATATAAAAAAGGTATCCTGGCTTGAAATTGTAACGATTGATGTTTATTTTCTATCAATATGGCCACTATTATTGAAAATAGATCAACCTATCTATAACCAAAACTTCTCAAAATCTTTGACCAATTTTGATTGGAAGAACTTGGGCATAATAAATGGGCTTTAAATATGTAGAAATGATGCCAATTTCCCATCAAATATGGCTGCCATTACAAAAAAATGGAAATACATGTATCCTGTAATTCCTTTTCTCTAACCTTCTTTGCAAGATTTAAGCAAATTTGATAGAAAACATTGTATTATTAGAGCTTTTGTACAAGTGGATGCCTAATAAGCATATAATGTCTGCCATTACTAAACACAGAAATACTTAAAAATTCTAAATAAACCTGCTGAAAATAATTTTGCTGAATTTAACTGGATGCATCTTAATTTCACATCATTTGAAATTATGCTAATCTGTCATCAAATATAGCAGCAAATGACTTGATCAACAAAAAACCCCAAATTAACAAATGATGCAGATAGGTCATCAACAGCATCATAGGTTTCTACAATTTCCCAACAAATTCACTCATACCCACTAGGGTCTCTTGTCTTTATTGTCTTGGACCGTGAAACCTTTTTTCTCAAGAAGGCTTTGAAGGGAAGAAACATTTTACTTTTATTGTGGCTGCAGGTGTTGCACATAGTTCATTATTTATACCTGCCATTTTTGTAACCATAAAATACACCTTGTGATTGCCATTTCATCTTTATATTGTGTTCATTCTTTAGATCTATACAGATACTTGTTTGCTATGCTATATGAAGTTTCTTAATCCAAATAAACTGGTCACAAATGTTTAAAAAAATTTCTTTCTTTCTTTCTTTGAGCATGCTCGATGAAGCTGGCTGAGTTTTGTAGTAATCATGTTTACCCATCATTCAACTGAAGTAGCTATCATTTTGGAAAACCAAATTATTGTTAGTCCTCCAATAAGGAAGATCATATCAACATGGGGTTTTCATTAAAATAACTTGGTCCTAAATGATAATGGTGCCAATCTGTCATCAAATATGCCCACCATGGCAGCCATCTTGAAAATGTTCTGGCTCTCCTTCCGAATGGAGTCATATCGTGTACTTTAACTACAAGATTTCTTATGATGTATAGTTGGTCCTAAATGAAAATGGTGTATAATTGGTCCTAAATGAAAATGGCGCTGATCATATATCATATGTCCATTATGGTCACCATGGTAGTCATATTTAAAATATTGCTATCACTACTCTTCCAGAGTAAAGTTATCCAAACTGAAAATGGTGCTGATCTGACATCCAATATGGCCACCACATGGCAGATTTGGGTGTGTGCATGTTGCAGTTAGGCTTAACTTGTAAGCAAGTATATATTGTACTGTATAAACTTAAATCTTTCTTAGAATACCAATTTTGGTAAATTTCATGTCTGATGCAACATTCATTAAAAAACTTATTTATCCTGATTATATATTACTCTTTACCAATCAAAGAATTTAAGTACATTTACATTAGTATTTCATACAAAACCAAGAAAACTTCTTCCCATAAAATTTAAGAATTTATAATACGTATTGATGTTTCCACCTTTAAATAATGTGACATATTTTCCAGCAATTTATGGGGAGGACATTTTTTAATTACAGTTTCATTTCTTTCAGTGTACTCAAAGACAACTAAACATTATATATTGATGATTATTCAACAAAATTTAAGATTTACTATTCAGCTTCACATGTTTTAAGAATGCTGATAAAATACTAAGTTCATTGCATTACATGGTATGCCAAGATTGCTAGCTTTCAAGATGACCACATATCAGTTTGGAGATGAGAAGCTGCCCATAGCCTGCATGCAGCCTACACTCATCTTAACCCAATGATAATAGACAAAATTGTAATGAAATGAAAGTAAGCATTCTGGTTAATTTAGTGTGCAGAATGAGGCAGGCTCAATAAAAATGTGCATGTGTGCTAGTTTTTAATGCAGCTTTCACATTTCTCATTCACATCACAATAATATCCGCAGTGGGCAGCTTATAGCGATGACTACCACTAGGTTAGCATGCCCAGCATCATGTCCCACCCAGTCACATTATCCTGACACTAGGTTGCCCAATCCCAACCTCTTAATGCTGAGCGCCAATAGAGGCAGCTGCAGGTAAATAACACTGGGACCATGTTGATTAATTTACGTAACAAAGAAATTGCAGTGTCTTACAGCCGGAAAACAAACAAATTCAGAATATTTAGGGTTTACATATTTTATTCTTTCATGAAATTTTTGTACTCTGGCAACTATTCAACATATAGCACTATAAAACAACTCCACAAAGAATGGTTAATATTGCAGACAAGGAAAAAAAAAAAGGGAAAGATCCCTTGATTGGTAAATCAAAGTATTTGTTTGTAAGTACTAATAAACCCAGGGAAAAGGAATACAGTGCAATTATACTGAATTAACTGGATGAATAAAATTTGAGTTGTCAATAATCCTGTACCTTTTTTATGATCATTTACATACATACACTATGGTGTCAATATAATGTATTACTATTTACTCTTAATTTACTCAGTTTCAATAATATATACTCTGATCACAAAGTTTTGATATTCTATATCAGTGGTCCCCAACCTTTTAGTCGCCATGGACCGGTCAACGTTTTATAATTTTACCACCGCCTGCTGAGGGGGGGCATTGATTGTTATAATTTTTATTGTTCTGACTTAATCTTAATTTTATTGTATTTAAACATGCCTTCAAAATAAAATACAGTTACACCAAAAATGAATATAAATAAATATAAATAAAATTATAATAAAGTGAATATAACCCCAGAGAAATACAAAACAGTAAATAATGGAAATAATTTAATATACCTTGGTCAGCCTGGTACAATTTGATCCACGGAACCGGTACCGGTATCTTCCCTCTCTTTATAAAAATAAGGAGTACACATAAAGAGGGTAATTGAAGAGTCATATTTACCTAACAATTAAATATGCATCTCTCTTCCTACTACTCTTGAAAAGATCTACTATTAATCAAAATCTTCTAAAGTTGCCCTTCTAGTTGTATAAGAATTAATCTGTTCATTGTTTCTCTACTTAATCTGTTCATTAGCTGTGTATAAATAACATTCTGTGCCTAGTCTTGTAGCACAATATCCCTCAGTACTAAATTGTTTTAGGAAAGAGATGAAAATTGCTCTGTACTTTTAAATTGTCTGCATTTTGCATGATCATCACTAAAATTGGCCATTATTTGCTTAACAAAATTGTCATCTGAAAATGAACCACATCTGGCGTCGGCCACTGTTTGCTTTCTATGTAATGTTTATTTTAAACAAGCATTTGTAAAACTTTTTTTTATGCATGCAAATGTAAAACTATGACAATATTTGTTTCTGGGTCCAGATGCATGAATCAAATTTAGTTTAATAACTGTCATATCAAGCTAAAATGTACAGACATGTAAACAGTTGCCTAACTGAAAAAAGATGTGACAAGCTCCAAAAGACCTCTAATGGTGGTGCAACTTATGTTACGCCAAGCACTTTAATGGTCAGCAGTTAAATAATAATTATATGCTGTGCAGAGTGGGGTTTTTTTTCACATGAGCGACTTTCACCTAAGTTGTGCTAGTTCTCATATATCACCACTGTTTAAGTTTGTGAACTCATAAAATATTGTGTGCAATAAAATGTTGTCAGTATCTCTGCATTTGGAAATACAAGAAAATGGAAGTTTTGAAACCAAAGCCATAACTCAAATTTTCTATTACTGTGATCTTGAACACAAGATCAAAGCAGCAAGAGTCTGTGTCAAAGAACCAATTGCTTCACAATAATTTGTGCCAGGTATGATGAGGATCTATTAAGTGGTTTAGGATATACAGCAAATGGAAAAAAGCTTTAACCAATAACCTTATCAAATGTTTTCTATGATTGTGACCTTGACCTCCTGAAAATGAGCAAGTATGTCAAGGAATGAATTGTAAAAGATGCAGGAATTTTATATTTGCTTAGCGAGTACTCCCCATGAAAACTTGTATTTTGGGAAAAGTTAACAGAATCTGGTGAATCGCACAGCCTGGATGCAACATTGTTGTTGTTGTTTTTGGGCTTAATGCCATTTTTCAGCACACGATAGGCTATAAATGGCGGCCAGTATTAATGGTGGAGGAAGAAACCGGGAAATCCACGTTAAGAACCACTGACCCATGAGAAGCTACCGGCAAGCTTTCTCACATATCCACATTTGCCAAATCTTAGACTCGAACCCACACAGACAGGTGAGATGCAACATTGCAGTGACTCATAAAAACCAGAGATTAATTTTTTTAAAAAAATTAATTTTTAAAAAAGATCTTTATAAGTTTCAAGTAGAAGCTTAGATTATACATGAAAATCATTAAGTACACATATCTAATTCCTATACTCACTCTCATTTATGATACATGGTTACCTTGCCAAAGGAATTCTAGTACAATATACAATGTATAGTCAAGAAATTTCAACTGAATAAAGACTTATTCTTGCTCCTAATTACACTTATCTGAAATGAATTTCCATGAAGACAGGAAAATCAACATGGTCATGAGCTTAACAAATAATTCAAATTGTTACTAAGCATAAAATGTTGATCTCAATGACCTCATTAGGTTATAAGGTCATAGTACTAACAGATGCATCCAATAGTCAAGTCAATGCATCCAATAGTCAAGTCAATGCATCCAATAGTCAAGTTTTGTGATTCTAACATTAAAAATTAATAAATGATCTTTAAGCACAAAAATTACAAGAATGGCACTGAGTATGCAATACAAGTCATGGAGACCTCATTTCGCAAAATGGGAGTAGTACTTATCTAGATCCCTCCCCACCAAGTTTTATAATTCTAGGAAAGATTTTATAGATTTATAGCATGCCTAAAACTTGGGTGGCCATATTCTTAATGCAAAATCCAGATTGAGGAAATTTTTTAAAAAATTAGGTCACAGCTTTTTTTTCTGTATGAACATAAAAAATATATAAAAAATGTAACCCAAGTCTGTAAAGTGTAAAATATGGGCCAAAATGACCTGTGATCAGGGAATAGTTCATTAATAATGCACCATTCACACAAAGTTTCAAGATTCTAGTTAGGTACACTGCACAAAACAAACTAATTAGTCACAAGTTATTATGTTTTAATGCCAAAAAATAACCCCCTCTTTAATATCTGAAATGGTTGTTATCAGTGACCATGATAAAATGCAGATAATAAGTATACAACCATCTACTTTAATAATTCTAACATGAACAGGTAAGATTAGTTATAATTTGATGATTCTAGCATGAACTGTATTTAAAAAACAAAACAAAATACCCAGTTCAGAAATATGGGTCATTGTGACATATACTTAAGATAAGAATGTTGTACTTATCCAAAATGAATTCTTTTGCTGAGTTTCCTGATTTCAAATGTAACAGTATGTGAACAGAATGCAAGAAATCTTTGTAGTCCCAGTAACATGTAATATGTAGGTCACTGACCTTTTCTATTAAGGGTAGAGTACTAACAAAGATCCATACAATCATGCAGTTTAAGGATTCTAGCACGAATGAAGCTCGAGAATTTGAAAAACTAAATCATAGTGAAACAATTTTGTACTGAGAGTACAATATTTTCCATGATGTATACTCTCAACAAGTTTCATCATTTCAATTTTAGCAGTATGCAAACAAGGAGAAAAAAACCCAGACTAATAATGTACAAATAATGCACCTGCATGTGCAAAGTTATCCCCCTTAGCTCCATCTTAAGGGGCAGGTGTTATTAAGTATAATCCAAATTGTTACCTAAGACTTGGAAAGAAAGAATGGTTGAGACACAGTGATGCTGTAAATATTTTATGCATATACATTTGTACATTTGGACATTGAGGCCAATATTTCCAAAGCCATAAGCATACTTATCAGGAAAAATGTTCACATTTTCAGAATCTAGTTTCTGTCAAAAATAGATAGGGTCAAGTGAAAATAATGTGTATCCATTTCTCCCATTCAAGTAGCTTGGATTCCCTCAAAAAATATATACATATATATTACACTTAGAAACTATTTTATGTATCTGTCTAAGATATGGATGCCTAAATATTTTTCTACCTGTTTCATACAAAACTTCAGTTAAAAATTTTATTTCATTACATTTTTTCCCCTTGACTTTTGTTAATATAATCAGAATGAGGAGATTTTGCCAAAGATTTGCAACAATTCTGTAAAATCTGGACTGGTTTATATCTATATGATACAAACACTAGGTGGAGCACAAAAGCTCTCTTCTAATTCCAAAAAGTATGTTAAAAAGGACTAGTTCTTGCAAAATGTTTTAGGGGTACTGAAGTAGGCAAGATATGAGAGGTAACTAACATCAAAGTGATTCATATTATTCAACACAAATATTCATTTCTAATTCAAGTTCCCTAAAGGTGCTAAAATCGTCATCAGTTGACAATTTTATTATCCAAAACCCTCAACTTTGGTTGTTTTGTTGCCTTTATGCAGGAAATAAGGTCTTTGAATGATGCACTGTATTTCAATTGCTTGTTTGGTTTTAGTGCTTTACTGCACAGCAACACAAGTAGGCTATTTACAGCTGATGAACTTGGAATAGAGTGCCTTGCCCAAAGATACACCATGGTAACTAACCCGGTCTGATGGTGGGACTTGAACCCAAGTCCTTTTGACTGCAGGTTCAGCATGCCAAAATCACCTAGACACCATAATATTCGGTTTATCTTAAGTTTATTGTACTTCAGTCAGACTTATCTAAGGTACTTAATGAAAATGTATTTAAGGTTTACTGTATTTAATTAAGATTATATAAAGGCCACTTTACTTCATCAAGATTTTTCTAAGGTTTTCAGAACTTCATCAAGATTTATGCATGGTTTACTGTACTTCATTAAAATTTACCTACGGTTTACTATACTTCATCAAGATATGCCTATGGTTTACTATACTTCATCAAGATTTGCCTATGGTTTACTGCAGACCTGCCAACCCTATGTCTGTCCCAGTAAGGCAGTTGCCCCCCCCCCAGTTTGCTGTAAGGTGTAAAAAATATCATAAACTGCTACTGTAAAGCTAGAAAACGTAATGAAAAGTTCGGTATTCTAATTATGCAGCGAAAATAAACATTATGTTCAACTGAAGAGATTGTAAAGTACGCGTAGACATTATTTACCTCTAGTACATTTGCACAAACTCAAGTTCCATCCGCTATGCAGCTCAATGGCTTGTTGCGGTCTCTCAACAACACGTAATTCTTATATTTTTTCCATTGCACACGACAAAATCATATCTCCTGCCATGAGTCATACTCAAATTGACACGTGATGTCCAAAAAACGTAATTGTATCCGTTCCATCTTTTATTCACAAGAATCTTAATATTCCTTTTTGTTCTCCAGTGTTGATTATTAACACCTTTTAAGATGCTTATTTTCCCTTTCGTCTTAAGCATGCATCGATTGATGGACGCCATTTTTAAGCAAATTCTATAATCAATAGTTGGATCATGCAGATACTTCGCATGAACAAAATAGTGGCAGTTTAAAGCATCTGAAGTGCCGCTGTTAAGTTAGTCTGGTTCCATGATGAATTTCACTAATTCTAATATACAACTCGGATCCAAATCAAAGACGGATGAGCAAATCTTCCAGATTGATAATTTTTCAGTAGTTTTTGCTTTTATGCCGTAAGTTCGTATTTTAAGGGCAATTTTCGTAAGACTTACGGCAAAATCGCAAGAGTTGGCAGGTCTGTTACTGTACTACATCAAGACTTACCTTTGGTTTACTGTACCTCATCAAGATTTACCCACAGGTTTGTTGTACCTTGTCAAGATTTACCTATGGTTTACTGTACCTCAAAGATTTACATATGATTTACTGTACATCACCTAGGTTTACCAACAGTTTACTGTACTTCATCAAGATTATTCAATGGCTTAATGTACTTTATCAAGATACTTTCAAATTTTACTGTATTCATGCACAAAATAAAAGTACATCCCCGAGAAAATGAAACGGTGTATTTTCTTTGAGGGTTTGCTAAAATATCACGCGTCTATATACCGGATTTAATAAAGCATGATGGGATAAATGGTTATTTTCTGCATAGTAATAAACAAGTTAAATATTTCCAAATCACTCAATATGTATATCTTGATATTTCAACAAAAAGCAATATTTGATTAAAAATACCAGAAATAAATGTGACAAATTGATTGACTGTACAAGTATAAAGTATCCAGTTTCGTGCCTGATATACAAACAAAATATTTCCTTAAAATCAGAGTTTAAGATCAGAACATAACAGTTACTTGCACATTTCCTTTAATAAGAATTAATTCTGACATCCCTGTCCAGAAAAACGTCTCTCTACTGTCATAAATACCGACCAAAATTGATGCTACTGTTGTTAATAAATTATCTTCATCACTTAGAATCACTTTTGAATAATGTCAATGTTGTGAATGCTACCCTCTTTGCTCCTGAGGATGATTTTGCTGTCATTTGTGGAAGGGAATTGGGGCTGGAGGCAGTAGATGACAATGGTTTTAGGGCTGGACCAGCACCAGGATGCTTTAAGGCAGTGTCATGTGTAACGGATTGATGGCTTCTGCTTCCTGACGGTCTAGGGCTGAAAGATGGTTTCTTAAATTCCAATGGTTTAGAATCTTTGACAGAATCCTTTTGGACATCCTGATCTTTGCTCTCCGTGCCATCACAAGAAATTTCTAGCACAAGGTGCAGGTCGGGACTTGATCTGTCACTATCCATGGATATTTCTGGTGGGACAATCTGAATATAGAATACATACAGATATAATCCAAGGATGATATTATTTGTAAAACGTGTACATTTAATCTGAGTGTTTGAAGTATGTCAGCAAGTGCTGCAAATATTCAAGCAAACAGGGCAGGTTTAATGTGCTTCCCATTTGTAAGTCAATTTGCATATTTTCATACTGAAACATAAATGTGTAATAATTCTGCTATATTTGTGGGGTATGAAAACAATTTTAAAATCTACCTATACAATAGACAAATCTACAATGACTGTCAACAAACTCAAAAACACCCATCATAAAGTCCTGATGTGCAGTGGACCATTTCAAAATAAAATCAACACTACTGCTAGTAGCACTGATTCTATCACAAATGGATTCACTTTCGACAATCTGTTCACCAAGGCCTCAAACAAAAAAAAACTCTTATTGGGAAAGCAACATTGGGAGAAGGGTGTTCAGGGACAACAGATTTCATTAGTAAATTTTGTTTTCCTGATCAGATTGCATTAAGACAACTTTCTGCTACTTCGAATATAGTCCTTTAAAGACCAAAATCGTTTCTTAGAGATATGGATCAAGGGATGCAAATCTTACAGGTTAACTCCCCTATCAACCGGATGGGTGGGCCACCTTTATATTCAATTCTGCCCATTATTCGAGTGAAACCTTATAGGGCGTTCATTACCGTATCACATTACATTCAACCAAAAGGTAAGGAGGAGGAAATGATAACTATCTGACATCTACCTATTTCACCCATGAGGAGTTTGAGTTTGAGATCCCCATCTTCCTATCCCTTCTGATAAAAGGATGGACTCTTTTAATGTTAGTTTAGTACAACAAGAGACAATTTGATTATACATGTGTGTGGGGGTTCCCTGTGGGATTTTCTCTTTACTGTCTCACCAGGAGAATCCACCAAACATGGCAAATTTGTCTGGGTCAAAGGTTGAGTTTTCCTTAATGGAGAGCTGTTACCATCTGTGGAACTATCGCTTACCCAACAAGATTCAGTTCAATCCTTTGCGAGGCCATATTTTGCAAATAAAAGCTAGAGAACGCAGCTGACTGCTGTATGTCCCGAATTGAGACATTATGTTCAAGGACATGCTCATGGAACTTGCTCATATTTCAGGACCTAAAAAAATGTCCATTAGTAATCCTGATCCTGATCCCATGAGAGTACGCTGATTAAATACTACCTTTAGACAAGTGGCTAACACCTGTGGGTCTATGTGATGCCTTCTTATAGTCTTTTACAGTTGATGCAGATACTGTGTATACATCTCAGGTAACATCTGAGGGTAAATACAGGGTCCTACAGCTTTAGTTTTTTTTTTTATCAATCAAGGAATCAGAACAAATAGTTTGTTGACAAGTGAGAGCAAGCTAATCTTACAAATGTACCAGATTGTGTCATTAGAATGACTGAACCAAAAGAATGGAACTCCATGAAGTTTGTATCCATAGATATTGTATATATTGTATCCATGGATATTGTAAGTATTGTATCCATGGATATTGTATATATTGTATCCATGGATATTGTATGTATTGGATCCATGGATATTGTATGTATTGTATCCATGGATATAGTATATATTGTATCCATGGATATTGTATGTATTGTATCCATGGATATTGTATATATTGTATCCATGGATATTGTATGTATTGTATCCATGGATATAGTAAATAATGTATCCATGGATAATGTATTGTATCCATGGATATTGTATGTATTGTATCCATGGATATTGTATGTATTGTATCAATGTATATTGTTTGTATTGTATCCACAGATATTGTATCCATGGATATTGTATATATTGTATCCATGGATATTGTATGTATTGTATCCATGGATATTGTATATATTGTATCCATGGATATTGTATATATTGTATCCATGGTTATTGTATGTATTGTCTCCATGGATATTGTAAGGATTGTATCCATGGATATTGTATGTATTGCATCCATGGATAATGTATATATTGTATCCATGGATATTGTATGTATTGTATCCATGGATAATGTATATATTGTATCCATGGATATTGTATGTATTGTATCCATGGATATTGTAAGGATTGTATCCATGGATATTGTATGTATTATATCCATGGATATTGTATATATTGTATCCATGGATATTGTATGTATTGTATCCATCAATATTGTATGTAGCTCACTCAGCATGCTGATGGTGGAGTTGCAAGTCGTGTATGATAGCCTTTTTAGTGAGGGGTGAAAACGATAGCTCAAACAAATTTGGCCATGTCAAAATCCAGGAGAGATTCCACTTCTATCAAGAAATAATGTGAGAGAGCATAGTCTGGACATGTCAAAAATTAGACGGCAAGTAAGAGCTTACCTAGTTTGCGGCCAAAATTGTCTCAGAGATATGACACCAGTCAATGACAACGCATGATTTCCTCTCCTAAGTCCTCAAAGTAAAGGATTGTTATTAGCTGTGACTTGACAGGGTACGTCTGTTGCTAAACTCAGCAGATCATAATCAAAACTGAGGGAAGAAAGGTGTTTGTCCAAGCTAATTTAAAGAGCTGGTACAGTCAAAGCCTCTGGGGTATCATGAACTCTTAGTGAAGGCACAAGGTTTAGACTGGGGTCAGATGGAAGTACACATCAGACGATTTGGGATTGATCACACACTTGCTGCATTTCTATCACATTTCTATGCCGTTGGATTTCATAATAAGAAATGCTACAGAATAGTATTCTGACAGAAACAATATCAATTAGATTTCCTCTATACAGTTGCTGGCTTATATTATATTTTGTCTGTTTCTGTTTCATCACCTTCATTAACAGGAAATGATCAAATATATAATATGAATATAAAAAAAATGGAATAGGGGCCTTTAATATTTCAAATGCAAGCTACAAAGTTTGGTCAAAACATCTGCCAAAACATTCAATCATGCTGAATCACTTTCCTTCTAAGTCACTGCAGCCTTGACCATGACCTTTGTGTCTTTCTCACCTAAAATGCATGCCATTTACAGTTTTTTGTTATCTTGTATACAGATCAAGGAGAGATCCCCATCTTCCAATCCCTTAGTGATACGAACCTTCTAACCCTGTGATAGTTTTTTCCTTGCCCCTAAATGCAAGCTACTTGCAAAGTCTGGTAATGGCAGATGATGGAGAACTCAAGTTATTGTGAGGTAACAAAAAAAGGGATCACACACATGGATATCTCAACACCATACACTCCACCTTATGAGGGCTGTTTAAAACCTCCTTAATGGTCATAATATCAAATCAGGCCATTTACTTTCATGAGCATGAGAAACTCTTACAATAGTTTCTGTGCTATTGTGCTAAAACAGATTTAGGACAGCTGTATGTGTGGAGATCAGCAAAGCAAAATCCCCTTCAACACATTTGTAACCATACTGATCACTTACATTTTACACTTATAGAGTATAATGACTGAGAATGATGCTGGTAGGTATATTATGATATCTTAACACTTCTGCTTCTGGCACTATGACTGTAACATACAGAAGGACCAATTATGCTTGCCAATCTATGCAGGTATTCAAATGTGAATTGGTACAATGCATGTCCAAGCTTTTCCAAATCTAGCAAAATATGAATCACATAAACTTAAAATAACCTCATTTTGTACAATTCCATTGACATGGAATTCTGTTGTTTCGTTGTCCTCAGGTTTTTTTTCTTCATCTTTTGTATCAGTCTCAACTTCTATTCCATTTGAAAATATTGCTTCTTTGGTCTTTTTCTCGTTCACCTCTGAACTACTCTTCTCTGTGGGAGGTTCGTAATGTATTCCAATCTCCCCATCTTTAAATGTGACCAATGTGCAGTAACCATCTGTGGATGATACCACCAGAATCCTGCCATCTGATGACCTGAAAATATGATAAAATGGACTCCTACTATCAGAAGTACAGGAGATTAAATGTTATTACACAAATTCACAAACAGTAAAATAAAGAAATTGCTATGAAGAGGAGATGAAACATACACAGTTTTCCTAATATAAAACCATGCTTCAAATCAAATGAGAATATGAATGCAGTTTACAAATGAAATGAAATGCGAAACAATACAAAAACAAATTCAAAACTTTTTTTTTTTTAAAGCAAAAGCAAAGGGCAAGGCAGACATATTTTTAATACTTAACATTGGTACAATCAGTATAAAAATTGTACTGGTGCAACATCAGTTTCGTTTTCAATTCTCATTGTTATCTATGTTACATTAAGTTGTTTTAGAAGTGTTAACACAAGGTGATGAATAAAGCTGACAGCTTGTTCACATAAATACTGTACTAAGTCTCAGAATATCCACTGAATGTTTGACAGTTTCAATACTGTATTGACACAAGGCACAAAAACCTGCAATGTAGATTGGATCTGTTGACTGACATAGGTTCACCATGTTTTTCACTGTAACCTCTAAAAGCTGAAAATCCTTGAGACCACTCACTCCAATCACAATTTGATAATAAAAAAATAAAATATCATCTTTCTTAAATGGCTTATCTACAGACATTTAGTTATCTTTGGCATGGTGCAAACACAAAAGATCCGCATATGGTCAGCCCCCATTTGTGACAGCACACCTCCATTCTTGTTTAACCTCATCGTGGAACATTTTTCTGGCATTATTTCTCTGATAAGCTTACTACATTATTTACTGACTGTAATTAATCTGTTCCAATGTGTGTTGGGAATTTAGCATCTAAAATACAGTTCCAATTTTGAAGCATGTTTCCATTTTATGGGGTATTTTCAAGTGCAAAATTTAAGTTTTGACCAAAATTGTGTTGGTACTGAAAGTTGAGGGGTTTCAGTTTAGTGGGGAAAAAAATTATATTAAAGAGGAAAATATTCCAGGCTAAAAGAAATCTTGTGGGGATGCTAGTACACTTGGATTTTCTTGTGAGATGACATATAAATGAGATAAAACTAGACAATAGATTTTTCATTTGTTTGTTCTCTGACACTGAATACAATGACTTAAATTTTTTTCCCCTCCAAAAACATTGTTATACTAATGTTTCAACTTAACACTGCAGTTGATTTAAACTTTCAAGAACTTGAAATACAGCCACTGTCATTTTTGAAGACGCTGTCATGAAGGAAAATTGATACGATCAATAAGTCACACAATTAATGTACAAAACAATATGCTCTTACCATGAGAGATCACTGAGCTGATGATAGTGGATGTTTGTGATATAAGCAAATGGCTGCTCCTGCTGGGTGTCATACAACAGTACAGAATCTTCCGTAGCAACAGCAAACACAACACGGTATGGCAAACTAAACCATGAAATTATGAGAATAACCATGTTATTAGATATAATACATGTAGTTCTTACAGGAACATATTCCTTTGCAAAAATTTGTAACTCAGTATATGAGTAAATGATAAGAAACAAACAAAACGGACCATGCAACAAAACAATCAACCAACAAATAGTCAATCATGCATTTTTATCTTTAATTGGCGAGAATAATGCATTATCTAATAACTATTGATTAGAAATTATACCCAAACCAATGCCCTTCCATTTCAAGTCATTCATTTATATTAAAAAGCAATAAGGTACAATGGTAGGCGGTGCTGTGCTTGGATCAGAATGTCTTTCCTGGCATCTCATCTAAAGTACAAGTCATACAGGTCATGCAAGTATTCAGGACCGACTATTTCAGTAATCAGTGCAAATTTTTAGAATAGTACATCTTATGATTATTAACTTTATTCCGATTCGTCATACATGCATATTCTTTGGGAGGTCATTACATACGTGCCTTCCCCCACCCCAGGCAAAATTAATGTTAGATGATAAATTTCTTTGGATGAGGTCAACCTAATGGTCTAATGCAGTACAAGCGGGATTGAATGTTGGGAGCTATGACATCACAATGAAAGTTGCACATGTTTGAAAAGATCTGTACTAACATGTTGTTATTTGTGATAATTCATCCTTATGTACTCTTTTCTTGTCTCAGTTTAGCACATGGCCACCAATGAAAAAGTACACAGTGATCATTAATTTTAGGAGCAAGTTTCTTAATGACATTTTAGTATGCAAAACATTCAACAATCTGGATTCAATAGACTTTTTTAAACTATATTAGTATTAAATTTTGGACCACCAGTTAATATTTAACTTAAGATGAGAAAATGCTCCACACATAACCATGCGGAAATACATTTTAAAAAGAGTTATGCACTCTTTATTGCTAAATTTCTTGGAAACTGGAAGAATTTTGACCTTCTATAAGCTTAGAAAGATTTTAACTTTGCGTATACAGTGTACATATTATTGTATAAATTAAATAAGGTGTTATCTCTAAGATCTCACTTTAAAAATGTATTTTTTTTAATACTACATGTAAAATGTAATATAATATTACAAAAGTTGCATGGAATCTGGTTACTTGCCTTGATGATGCTGCTTAAACATATTGTTGTTGTTGGGCTTAACGACATTTTTCAGCACACGATAGGCATTCATGGCAGCCAGTATTAATGGTGGAGGAAGAAACCAGGAAATCACCGGAAAGAACCACTGACCCATGAGAAGCTACTGGCAAGCTTTCTCACATATCCACATTTGCCCCACTTATACATATATGCAAGACAAAATGTACACTGTATAAAATATTATGCAATTAGTAATGTCATGCTCATGTTACAGTTGAATACGGCAACTGATATATAAATTTTCATGTTCTTGAAACTGCCATCACCATAATCGGAAAATAATGATACCCAAATCTTGCTATTCATAAGTGAGACAAAACCATAAATCGATACCAAAGTTATTATTTGCATTAAAATATCAATACTTACCAGAATAGTGTTGAATATTTCTCCCACTCTTTTTGATTGTTGTTTTCTTCATCTAGCATAGAAAGAGATACATCATATATGGATTTCATAACATAATCAAGTGAAAGATGATAAAAGACAATTCTCTGAAACCCTTCCTTCAAGTGATAAATAATAGGCTGAAGTTGTAATTTCTATGTTAGTTTTCTTCTCTTTCTAAGGTATAGCTGTCAGAAACTGATACATTACTGGATGCTTTGCCAAAAAAAAGGCAAAATGAACACATAAAATGCTTGCAAGGAAAGTAAAGGCGTCAAACACATCGGACTATGCAGTGATCTCTCCCCTCCCTGCCTCAAGCTTTGAGATAACTGTGTCAGTCTTGCACCTATGTTTTGACATTTCCTATATAACACTTTCATCTTTTGTAAGCAACTTCCAGCAGTGCAGAGTAAGGTGTCATTTTAACAAAATACAAACCGTATTAACCTCAAAATACAAATACAAATTTAATCTGTCTTCCTTAAGTGATGTGTTAAAGTTAGAAAAACACATACCAGAAGTCCACTGCAATCTGCCATCACATAATGCACTGGCATGGTTCTATGCAATTGATTAGGGGCAATCAGAAGAATCAACAGTATGAACTCAGATCTGCCATTACATGATGTAACAACAGATTAGTGTCTATATTGTTTTTCAGTTGGACTTGACCTATGCAGGAGAATATATGGTAAATGAATTAAAAAAGGCTGTGTAAAGATCTGAAAATTTTACTGAATTTAAAATTTGCAAGTGAACAGTTTTCTGCCATGAGGCTAAAATAGAATGAACAGACGGAGTTGCAGATGTACAGACAACTGAATGTACAGACACCTGAATGTACAGACAACTGAATGTACAGACAGGTAACAGCAAAACTCAATACGCCACTCAATATGCCACCTTCTGCTAACATGATAAAAATGGTATATTTTTGGTACATTTTGAGTATAGGACATTTTAAAGACTACTTTATTTTTATTTTTCCACATTTTTAAAATTTATGCAAAATCTAGTTGAGGCAAGGACTTCGAATGACTTTGCTTACTGTCATGCGGTCACAAAAGAATACAATCACGAAATCTCATAGTGACTCTTGTGATTGAACTATATTGCTACTAGGTAGAAGTTATTAAGTTTCATTTCCTTACTATAAGGAACATAAGAGTAACCTTCATTGTGACAAATGAGATGTTATCAAACAAAAAACATTAAAAGCATATTATATCTCTGAACCACAAGCAGCTTCTAAGAAATAAAGCAGAAACCAAAGCATCCATTAATTATATTCCTGACATTAGACAACCAAATTTCATTTGTAGTAATCATCTTACAAATTAGTGTGTGACTTGGACTTCTAACTTAGTTTTAACAACTTTCCAGTTATATCGCTATGATGTTAACAACTTTCCAGTTATATCGCTATGATGTTTGCAGTGTGGCAGTTCATAGTGATGTCTAGAATTGGAGCATCATGCCGCAGCCATGTAGAATGACGTCCAACACAGTCACATTATCATGATACCAGGATGACCAGTCCTAACAATAACCTCTTAATGCTGAACACCAAGCGAGGCAGCTGTTAGCATCATTTTTATAAGTGTTTGATATGACTCTGACAGGGTTGGAACCCACAACTTCTCGCATCCATGGCAGACATTCTAACCAGTTACACCACTGGAACAGTCTAGAGCAAACAGGAAAATATTACTGACCTTGAAGATAAGACCACCAATGTTGTACATTATAGTTATAGCAAGTTATCATCCGATAATTTTAAATGGTTGTAATATTATAGAAAGGAGAGGAAGGTATGAAGGAAGTCTTCAACCACTGATTTATGACCTTGTACTTGCAGGGCTCTCAATGTAATATGCGTAATACTTGGTAATGATGATGTACTGGGTATGTGTACCAAGTTTCGTCTCCAAAGGCCCCAAAATTATAGAAGAAAGGAAATATGGTGGAAAACCTAAAATACTGACCAATGACCTTGTTGATACACTTCTCACTGTCATATACAAGTACAAGTATACAAAATTTCATCTCTTGATCTCTAATGGCTCCAAAAAGAAAATGTGATGGAAAACAAAAAAATACTAAAAAATACTGACCCATGACTTTGACCTTGAAGAAACAATTACCAATGTCATACACAAGACACATGATCTACAAGTATACCAAGTTCCTAAAGCTGAAATGATTCTCAAGATAAACAGAAGAAAGTGTGATTGAAAACTTCAATATTGACTTGTGACATTGACCTAGCAGATAGAACCATCAGTTAAGTACACAAAATGATGCTTTCTAATTACACAAAGTTTGATACCATAATCTCATACAACCACGAAGTGATGGACCAGAACTGAACGTGTCACACAGACTTTAAATATTAGGTAATAATCACCATCTCAAAAATGTTATCCTAATGTGATAGGCAACAAATGCTGTAAATAATAATGCACAAATAGACAAAGTCTTATCCCTCAAACTCAACCAATAAAGACTAGAACGAAAAATGTGTGCAAAAATTAAACTAATAAACTATGATTATCCATGAATACTTACCTGATCACAGTAAAATTTGGAAATTTTACCTCCACTTCCCATTGTTAGGTGGCTAACCATACTCTTGACAGTTTAAGCTTGTGCAAAACATAAGAATCCTCACATTGCAAGGTGGTATCAAAAAGCAGTGGTTGTTACAGGAACTTGTGAAACAACCATTTTCTGTTGCATACATATTCTGATGCCTCGATAATCTGCACAATTCATATGGGAGGGAAAAAGAAGTTGAGATGAGTAAATAAACTAAATACCATAATGGAGGAAGTGCTGAAAGAAGGTAAGATCCAGCTTTTCTAAGTTGGTCAATCCAAGACTGCCAAAAAGGGCTGGTGCCTACAAGTAGAGTTCAGTTGTTGGTTGGGAAGCTCGAGGAAGGAAAAAACTTTGACTTCCTATCTCCATTATTATACTGCCTCTGAGATAAAGAGCTTGTGTGTGACCTGAAATTATTTTTGTAGAGTATGCTTCTATCAAGCTGAAAGCAGCCTTCTTTTTCTTTTCCTGTCATCATCTCTCTAATGTGGCTGAGACTGATATGAGATAAAAGCAGGAGGATAAAAGAAGTGCAGACTTTGTGAAGCCTGCTTTTGCATATCCTCCATATAGCTGCTGAAGGGAGTGATGAACCCTAAGGCAATGAGTACAGGGACAATGAATAATGTGGCTTCATTAATGACAACCTAGGCTACAACTAATCCTAAGGGAGCAGGTCACAGAATGATAAACCACCCTTTTAATCATCTTGGTGAAGAGCAATGTAGATGTATGATTTTCAGCCAGAAGAAAAAACATTGATGGTAAGGCCACCATATTCTACATTAGCTTGAAAGTAGCATCGAAAAAAAACCGCACAGCAATTAATCTTCTAGTAATGCATGGTAATGTGCACTGACATTGAGCTTAAATATGGGAATGTGGATTTGGACACATCTCTCGTGATGAATAAACATTCAAAATTTCATTTCTTAATCTCTAATGGATTGAAAATTTAAGAGCAGAAAGAAAAAAGTTGAAGTATAAGGCCCAATCTTGATCTCATGATTTGACCCCAATGTGGTATCCAACATGCCATCTAATAATGATGTTCATACATACCAAGCTTCATCGCTTAATCTCAAACGAGTTTAATGTAATGGACAGATAGAAATGCAGGTACTATGTCCACCATAGGGAACAATGAGGACCTTGAATTTGTGATCTACTGCATACTGAAGAATGCTTTATTTTGTCTGTACTTTATATAAAAGGTACAAATATAGATCTAATATCATTATTGTGTATTAAGAAAAAAAAATGTTTTTTCCTTCTTTTTTTGTGTTTAAAGACATTTTTGAGAAAATGAAAAGACTATACATGGTGGCCAATATATATAGAAGAAGAAGAATCATGGAAAGCTCAAAAAGAAACATGATCTGTGTGAAGCTATTGGCAAGCTTTCTCACAAAACCAACAATGGTCAATCAGAGACTCGAACACAGGACAGAGGTAAGTTGTGTGAGTGATCTGTAAAGGTGACTGCCTTAGACCACTCATGCTTGAGGCCTTATAACATTCCTCAAGGTAAGAACATTGGACAATTCAGCCATCTGAGGTCCCGGAAAAAAACAAAAACCAATGATTGTTGTTGTTATGTTTAACGCCATTTTTCAGCACATGATAGGCTATTCATTGCGGCCAGTATTAATGGTGGAGGAAGAAACCGGAAAATCACCGGAAAGAACCACTGACCCATGAGAAGCTACTGGCAAGCTTTCTCACATATCCACATTTGCCGAATCCTAGACTCGAACCCACGCAGACAGAGGTGAGATGGCAGTGATCTGTAATGGACAGCGCTTTAAACCACTCGGGGTCCCTAAAAAAAAAAACCAACAAAAAACAATGAAAAACCCTCTTTTTTGTTGCAGTCAACTTTACCTTCTCTAATCATGTTCAACCTCACGAGTGTGGACAGACCAATTAATAGAGGGATAAAGTGGCACAGAGCTGCCAAAGCAGGCAGACAAAACAAATTGAAAAAATTATAAGACTATTTTAACATACCCTTCATTATGTGATTAACCTCAGACGATATTGCGTTTAATTTTCTGAGCTGAAACAAAACAGGGCAACATCTGACAGCTACTGTTGCTTTTTCTTGACTTGGCAGGAACAAGACTGGTCTGAAACAAAATTCAGAAGTATTATAAACAAAATAATTGAATTCTTGACCTGTCAAAACAAGAAAACTAGCTGTGGACTGCATGTAAAGCCCCTGACTTGTGAGCATCAAGATATGTCCAAAACAAACCTTATTATATTTTGAAGTAGAAAATTAGTCAATGCAACAAAAGGCTACTCATTTGGATTTTTTTAAATAAAAAAATTGGACTCCAAGTTTTAAATTTACTAAGCAACAATAAAACTTGTACTTCTGTCAAACGCTCACAAATTCTGTAATACACAAGCTGTGGTTTGATTTATTTTTGTGGATCTCTATTTTTATGGGACTTTTAGTGGATATTTAAATGAGAAGAATATCTAACAGAATGGACCAAATTATCTTTGACTTTGAAAAAACTACATGTGCCATTCTACAACTGGGATGAGTGTATTCATATTGCTAAAGTTCATGTTGCCTGACTGGAGAATGTTTAGTCATTTTCATTTCAGTGTGTGTGTCTAGTCATTTATTCTGAAAATCAGTTATGTTAACTTTAGTACTGATTTCAGTGTGTGTACTTCAAGCAATAGTTCTACTATTTATCAGAAAGTCATGGTGGTGGATCTAAATATTAATACCAATATTTTGCACCATCTGCATCTATCTATGCTTTTTACAGATTACTCATTTATCTATGCTGTATATATATATATATATATATATATATATATATATATATATATATATATATATATATATATATATATATATATATATATATATATATATATATATATATATATATATATATATATATATATATATATTCATTCATTTATCTATGCTGTATATATATTCATTTATCTGTGCTGTATATAATATCTATTTATCTATGCTGTATACAGATTATTCATTTATCTATGCTATATATATATATATATATATATATATATATATTCATTTATCTATGCTGTATGTAGATTATTCATTGAACTATGCTGTATATAGATTACTCATTCAAATGGTTTATGCCTTAATCATAAAGAACTGCAGAGAATATTTAAATTTTTTCATGAAAGTCTATGCAACAGTTTCACTTTAGTCAAGTATGTGCAACTTCCTCCCTGGGCATGCACCAATTAAGCCATTTCTAAAGTCATGCTTTAGATGTAAAGAAGCATATAAAACCAGGCCAGACACAGCTTTAGATGTCAACAAGCATATAAAACCAGGCCAGACACAGCTTTAAATGTCAACAAGCATATAAAACCAGGCCAGACACAGCTTTAGATGTCAAGAAGCATATAAAACCAGGCCTGACACAGCTTTAGATGTCAAGAACCATATAAAACCAGGCCAGACACTGTTTTATATGCAGCAACCCCCATTAGTGCCTATTCCATACATGTAAACTGGGTGAAAATCGGCTTTTTCTTATACTGTGTGTGCTAAATTTGCATTAAAATCAATAGTGATAACAACATTTTTATGAAATAAACTTTATTTAAAAGGCCTTTGAATTATCTACAAATGCATATAAAATTCATTAATATATACATTTTGTTATTTAACCATATGGTCATGTAACCATCAATCAGTTATCAAAATTGTCGGTTTTCAGTTAATTGCTATTTCCTGTGAGCGCGAGTTGATACCAGTGTGTGTTGCAAATGCAGGTCATTAGAACCTCATGAATATTAATGAGAATTTGAACTCTGAATGTCAAATGAATAATGTTTTCAATGGTGTTTTGAATATTTGCATATGATGACCCTGTGCTGAGAAAATAGTCCCTAAAGTCTCGCTAATTTTTTCAACTCACTAACATTATTTTAAAAAAAATTTCAATATACCATTAGAAAATACATTCTAAACTTTCTTTTGATACCAAATTTGTTTTTTGTATATGTAAGTACCCGCATTTAATTTTGAAAGTACGCAATTTACAAGTTGACGACACATGCACAAGGTCGCCATATTGGATCCACGAGGATAAACATAACTTCAATGTGAATAATCAGCAATCACAAGACAAATGCTGTGATATATATATACACTGTTCAAGTGTTCTGTATCAGTAATTATTTTGTATTTATTAAATATTTTTGTGAAATATAGTGTAACGTAAATTGGATCATAAATTATCGTCCTGATGTTGACGTATATGTAAATTTAACAGGTTTACTCTTGAATTATTTTACGTTATTTTTCTTCTTCAAAACTTTTATCTACATTCAAATTAATGTCAAATTGTATGCAAATGATGTTTTAACATTTAAAAACAAAATGGCATATCTGTAAATGAAATTTAAACAAATTACTTGCAAATATAGGTATTACGAATAGAGAATGAAAACGTGTTTTACAGATCTACATTTCTTACCAGGATAAAGTACTGCTCATCAATTTTATATGATGAACCACAAGAGTCTGCAGTTTTAACATGAAATCACCTTTACGTTATTAAATGAATATTTCATAATACCGTAAAGGTGATTTCATGTTATCAGAAATTTTGTCGTGCTTTATTGATAAAACTGCAGACTCCTGTGGATGAACTATATATCTTTTTAAATATATATAATTTTTTAACTGTCCCTAAAATTTTTTGTTCATTTTTTTGTGCAGAAATAGGGGAGTATGGATTATCCTGGACCTTACTGACAAAATGCAGGCATCAGTGTTGATACAATATCATCAAAATCTTGTATAAATATTGACACTCAAATGGAATTGTGATAGAAATGTTCAACTTTTATAAGAAAAATAATCGTACCTTTGATGAATTTTGATGATTCTGGATGTCAGTGGGCATTTTCAGAGCATAGAAAATTTGATGAACTATTTACAATGTATGCCAATGTTTTCTTCTGAATTAAAAGATGTGTTAACAAATATTTTGTCCAGTATTTCAATTGTCTGGTAGAAGAAAATTTTATTTTTTAACAACTCATATTCTTCCCTACACTGAAATCTAGTGGTCATTGTTTAGTTTACTGCAGATATTTGAATTCTACTGGAAAAATTCTATAAGACTGCCAAGTTTCATGGAGATATCTTGTTTAGATCAAAAGTTATGATAGAAATACTTATTTTATTAAATGTGTCAGGTCCGATACTCAGAAGAATTAACTCTTGCATCACGGCAGACCGCATATCCGGTCCAGGGGAAGTAAATCCGTCAACACTATGAACCGACTTTTCGGTCTAGGGCAGTGTTCTTTTTTAATGTTACAGTACCCAACTAAATATCTTTCAGGGTTCCTCTAATAGCTTCCATCTGGTAATGAAGATGTTATATTTAGATGGCTCCAGGAAAGCTTCAGATTATTTTAAAATATTCTATTCAGATGAAGTTTTTGGAAATGCAACGATCAAGCGTGGCAGAGACGATAATAGGTGTGTGGACAGATCTCACCTTGGAGATCATTTTGGTTCATTTTATATATTATGGACACCATAAAAGAAAGACTTGTGTTGCTACTGTGATTATTCACTAGTACATCTAGGGTCAATTGAACAAGTTTTGAGAACTTTCTAAGTTGTCTAAGAGGTAATAAAATAATTATTTGTATTTTACCTGTTGTGTGACCTGTTTGTACCTGCATTTTAACAGATGTAATAGATATGCATATTTTTATTGAATTAGTCATACAATTTGATATTTAACCTTGATTTTGACACCTAATCCAGCCAGATATCTTTAACATTGGCAAAGTTATGTTGTTTCAAAGTCCACAAGTCATTTTGCTTTACAACTCCAAAGTTACTTAGTGTTGAGGACTCTATGCCTACAAAGTTACTTAGTGATGAAAGGGTTAAACATACATTTATGTAAGGCAAAAATTCATCGAAAAGCCAGTTTTTACCAGTATTCAAATAGTCGTAACTTTTTAACTTCTCATATTTAAAAAATTAAAACTGTTCTGAAAAGGTCTGAATGAGCTCTATAAGAATCAACCATTAAAATGCAAATATGCTGACTTTGTAATTTTGACTGGGGTTGCTGTTAGATGTAAAGAAGCATATAAAACCAGGCTGCAAGCCAGACACTGCCAACAGACTATATGCTGCACATGCCCCACCCAAGTGTTAGATCAATGCAAATAAGCATTAAATCTAACTTTCCTACACCTTAAATCTACTTTACCTACTTAAATCTAACTTTCCTACACCTTTACATTATCTTTACACTATCTTTTATTGAATTTTCAATGCTAGTAATAAATACTTCAGTCTTTTTTTAAAATCAGTTCAAGGCATTAGGTGGAACTGGCAGATACCTTGTAATATATAGACAATGATAACCAAACACCATGGGAGAATGTGATCACACACCACCACAATCAACTGACAATATCAACCACGAACACTACCATACCGTGAAAAAAAAAACTGAAACACAGTAAAAAATTGTTAGTGTTGTGAAAGCTTAACTGGAAAGTCAGTGGTAATTGAAAAAAAAAGCTGGTTGATAATTAGAAGGCTGCATATGCAAAATACCAAACATGTATTCTGGATATGATATGATTATGATTATTAACATAGCTTTAACAATTTTTCAGTCATATTGCTACAATGTCTGCAGTGTGGCAGTTTATAAGTGATATCTAGCACTGGGGCATCATGCCGTAGATATGTAGCATCATGTACCACCCAGTCACATCATCCTGACACCAGGCCAACCAGTCCTAACACTAACCTCTTAATGCTGAGCGCCAAGGGAAGCAGCTGTTAGTATTATTTTTGTAAGTCTTTGCTATGACTCGACCGGGGATTGAACCCATGACCTCCCGCATCCAAGGCGGACACTCTAACCATTTTTTCTGGCTAACTGTAATTAACTGACCATATTTTACTGATGCATGCATTTTCTATTTCAACATTTAATTAGTGTGTGGATGGATATAAAGATGAACACATACAACAAAAATAATCCATATGTTGAGCTTATGAAAAAAATACTACTAAATGACCATAAGTGGTCTCTTAAGGTAGTTTTCACTGGATTTGAATAAAATTCAAATTATGAAATATTCATTACCATCTTAACCTATTCCTACAGTGTAATACGCCTACCATGATACTGGTGCTTTTAGGTGGCTATCTTACTGCCTAAATAATGGCACTCTGTAGCGTGTTCCAAGGTCAACTAACACCGGAACAAAAAGTCATATTTTCAAAAATATCACACACACTTGGCAGTGTTTACACAGCTTTGCTTCATTTAAAACACTTCTCATCCTGTTAACAGATTTTATATTGGTCCTTGACCAGTGAGACAAAATGGAAATTTTCAGCACCAATAAATGCCAATGTTTTCAAACAAGAACACAGCTACAAAAATGCAGTTTGTCAATGTATGTGATGTATAAATTCAGCAGTCAGAACTGCTGGATCACTGGATATAATATAATACAAAACCATTTTAGCTTAAATACAAATATATGAGATTACCAAAATCTTTATCTCACAAAAAAATAAAGAAATACTCATTCATTCAAATTTCCCACAGTAATAGTCCTAAGGAAGACTAATTGTGATTAGGGGGAACAATTAGCCAATCATTTTAATGAATCTTTAATAAAATAGAATACATTGCTAACAAGGTGTAAGAGTACTTATGCGATGTCTTATTATCATTGTAATTCAAATTTCGTAATGATCATAAATAAAGAACCACGTCTATAACTTTATTGATTTACACTAGAAGAATGGTAATGTAAATAAGCCACTGCCTCCGCTGCATCACAACTAATGGAGTTGAGGACATAGTAAAAAAATAACACATATATCATCTAATTCATTGCAAAATCTACCATAGAAGTCTGACTGCTTCCCTGGCCAACTCCATGGAATCTACACACAAACCACCGCAACAATATTTTCAAATTTTTTGCCATTATTCATCAAGTCCATAATTCAAGGGCAATTTTAGTGAAATTAAAAGGGTTGTTGGGATATATTTTTTTCAACTGATGTATAATCAGCATTTATCTGAAAATGATATAATGTCAAAATATTGTCAAATTTGATCAAATTCTGTTCATCAATTTTTGAGAAGGTATCTTTTAAGTTTTTTTTTCTTGTTTTTAGGTGTGGTAGCTTTATGCAATCTCAGACTGGCATCATTTGCATAAACCGGAAGAGCTTTGCTTTCGGTCAAATTCAATCAACTTTGGTTCAGCTGTTCTGTAGATGTTTAAAGGTTTTTCTAATCTTAATAATTGTAGCCATATTTTATGGCAAAATGGCTTCATTTATATCTATACATGTAAAGAATCTGATTGCACATCAGCATAGTACTGGCTATATAGTGCTGGTATCATCTGTACAAACCTAAAGGATGTTCCGCACCAAGTTTGGATGAAACTGGTCTAATTGTCTTGGATAAGTTGAAAACAGCAATTATGATGTATGACACATGACAAAGGGATCACACCATTAACTCGCATTGCCAGGTGAGCAAAATATTTATAC
Source organism: Potamilus streckersoni (assembly GCA_016746295.1). Taxonomy (NCBI): domain Eukaryota; kingdom Metazoa; phylum Mollusca; class Bivalvia; order Unionida; family Unionidae; genus Potamilus; species Potamilus streckersoni. The sequence continues at coordinate 482,640 of JAEAOA010001233.1, forward strand.
AGATTGAATTGTCCAAGGGATGATCAAATATATTTATAAAAAGCATATGATTTCTATTTATCTACCACACAATAAAAACTGCTAATTACTTACTTTGAGAGATTATGCCGCGTGAAGATATATGTAGAATTTACAATTTTGTTATCATATTCTAGACATCCAGAGGGTGTTATCAACAGTTCTCCATCTGGACTGAAAGTGAGCCGCCTGAAAAATGACTTCATCGTGTCATCATGGTACATCCTTATTGATTTTGGTTTATTACAGTCTTTGCTTTCCACTCCCTCTTCTTGCTTGCTGTTTATACTGTTGGGCGGTAAGGTTACTCTTGAAATATTGTGAACACAGTTCCGACCTGATATGCTAAATACTCGACATGACCTGGAAAAAAGTAACACTTCATTAAGCATACACATATGCTAGTACAGATTTGACCAAGGGCAATGCCAATAAAATATGCAGATTTATATATGTAAGAAACAAACTTTGCTGACAGACTGATATAAATTCAAACTCTTTCACTTAGAATTTTTGAGAATCTTATTGGAAATCCTTCTAACACCATGAATTGATCAATTGTTTTCAAATGGCATCAAGAACTGGTATTGCATTAAAAAAAGCATTTCAGCACACTTCCTGAAAAATAGTCCATGAAAACTCTTTTTACATGGGCTTTGACAATTTTACACTGTTATTTTCCCTATTTATGTGGATAATATACACTCTGTTCACCCTCAAATGTACATTATCATAATGTAACTTTTTGGCATCAGATGAAAAACCCTACTTTAAAACAAACTTAAAAAAATAACAAGACAAAGTACAAAAATAATTACATACAGAAAATCAGCTGGGAGATTTAAGCAATTACATCCCTGACGTAGCATTTCTAACATTATGAATGCTTTGAGTGTTTGCGGGCAAGTTAAATGAATACTATGTTGAAGGGAAAAGAACCGTATGAAATATTGACAGGAAATCTGCTGGGATGTTTAACATCTTCCTAAGTCCAATGTTTTGATATGTTAACCTTATATACACCATGGTGGATCAATTGGATATTTCATTGCTTTGTCCAAGTGACATCTATTGCATTTAATGAGTTGCTTCCCTTAGGATGTAATGTCAATTAACCAAGAGCATGTAACAGCAGTGTGCTGTACATTGGCTGAAGATGGTGGAGGCAATTGGCTTCAAAAGGTTACTTTGTAAGTTTAACATCCCCAGTTTTTTAATGCTCTCTGCAGATGCTGCAAAACATGGTATTTACTTCAGTTTAAGTTAAGCCACGTCTGACTGCATTTCTCTAGAAAAGTTTCGTTTCTACATTCTTTATCATACTGTTTGTCGCATTCCCTTTTGTCATAATTAGTTTTAGGCCTCAGCCTTTTGGCTGGGTTTTCCACACCTTGTACAAATTACCACATTGTTCTCTTCGCTTTCTTTGTTTAAATATGATCCTGGTCAGTGTGACAATAATGCTTTGCACAATATTTGTAATGCATAATATAAAGTGCCTAGGTGATTTGAATTTACATATGGGAGTTACAACAAGTTACTAAAAATAGCAAGTTAATTGTCTGCATTTCTGTTATGGAATTCATTAAAAAAATGCGAGAAAAGCAAATTTTAAAATAATGACATGCATTCATTTTTTTATTAGTCAGGCAGACTTGTATTGGAACATATTTATTAACCTGTGAGGAAGCTTAGTAGTCGCAGACTAATGTCTGTCCGTAAGTTTCAAACCCTGATCTACATTATCTTATGAAACTTTCAAATTCTTTCATTTACAGTAGCTGACTCTACCATTTCAGTGACAGTCATTGACAAATATATTTAAAAAGTTTCCACTATAAATCAGTTTGCTTGATTTTAATGCCCAACGACACAGTACTGACATCAATGACGCCTTACAATAGACTCCCTTTATGTCCTGCCCACCTTTATTAAGCATGCAAAACAAGAACTTGAATACTGAGCATAATATAAAAAAACTTTAAAACTGACCTTAATCAAGAGAGTTGACAAACATATACACACATGAATACCAAAGATAGTACCAAGTCGAGCTCAACAATAAGTTATACAGTAACCTCTTATAATGGACACCTCTTAAAAGGCCTTTATGAACCATTTATGATTCCATTTACATAATTAAAGTTACTTAATGGACATACATTCATCTGGGGCAAATCTTGTTTCAATAAATTAAAAAACACATGTTCATATGGGGAAATCTTTTAGTCCCTTAAATGGGGAAATCTTGTATTCCCTTAAATAAAGGACAAGTGTCTACATAATGCAAATTATTTGTAATCTTTTATATAAAAGACAAAGTTGCATATAGGCAAATTTTGTGCTCCCTTGTGTGTCCTTTATAGATCTGTCACCCGTACATTTTAAACATAAGACAAATCGATCAGTCAGGAAGAAAAGAAACATGTACCTGTCTGTACTCATTGTTGCCACATATTCATTCCTTGGATCCCATGTGACTCCTTGAACAAAACTTTTGTGATCATTAAACAAGGCAAGCTTGCAGTCTGAAATACAGTGAAATAAGGGAAAGAAAAGTGATGAGTACCTGTCTATTTGTCTATAAATACAGTAACACAGTCACACTTGACTATTAAGCAGCAGGTGGTGCGTGGTCAGAGATAAAAAAAAAGACGGAAGTGATAGGACAGTAAGAAGAGTAATAACAGGAAAGGCAGAAATAACTAAAAGAGTGTCAGTGTACGTTTTCATTCCTTCATACTCAGACCAATCTGGCTACTGTAGCGGTGTTGAAATATGAAACCTCAACCGGCATAGCCCTGAAAATCACTAGGTCTTACTTGCAGCTGACTAGATCATCTGCAATTATTGCTGATAATATGTGCCATGTCCCTATTGTAAATGAGACAATAAGCTGATGCTGACTTTAATTGGAACTTTTTCCTGTGGTTTGCATTAGTTTGGCTATATGCAAGGGTCATGCATTTGCCCGCTGGTATGTCCACTAGGTTGTTCACAATCTTGTACAACATGGTCAGCTGGGCCTTGGTTCACCTGGATTTGAGTGATTCCCACTAGAGATGGTTTAACATTGAGCTGGTTTGCTTAATTTGAAGTTGGCTATTAATTTCTGTATAACTGAAAACTATAATACTCAGCAATAAATACAAAATGAAATCACAACAGCCTGCTGTCTTGCAGCTTACATTCAGTTCAAATGGAGACTTTTGATAACACCCTCTGGATGTCTAGAATATGATACATAACAATAGATGAAGTTCAAATGAAATATATAGAAAACAATCACCTTAAGAAATCATGCTGAAAATCTGAAGAGTAAAGAAACTGATCTATATTTTTTTGGTATGGGCTTTATCTACCATTGATCTTCATAAAATAACATTTTTGTTGTTTATACTCTAATCAATATGTACCTTTTGTAAGATCCCACAGAATGGCACTACTGTCAACTGATCCTGAAACCATATTCTTCCCATCTGCTGACCAACACAAGTCATATATGTCCTCGAGATGACCTCTGCAACGAGTAGTCATGAAATCTAATTTTGTGGATCATAGATACAGGTACAAAAAATTTCACATAGTATTTAGTTTTGACTTAAGATGCTCTTTTAATCTCAATTACTGGAATTCACATGTATGGCACAGTTCAAGCTCCTGATCTAAAATTACTTCTCCCATGGACAAGTTCATGAAATGCACCTATCAAGCTGCAAAGTCACTTCATCAGTGCATTTTGTTTCAAATTTTTATTTAAAAAGAATACGACTAAAGCATTCTGTGTTAAAATTGTAAATTAGTTTTCACAATTTATGTTTATTAGTGAGCCATCTTGTTTCAGGCTCTTTTAATATAAAACTTTTTTTCCATGGCTAGTTTTCAATACAGTTTGTCACAGGGATGAGTACCTTGCTAAAACTACTTGTCCCTTTACAACTTCTCGAAATTCTTGAACAAACTTAAAAAAGGAACCTTGGTTTGAATGTTATCTAGTTTGAACATGCTACTCCTGTTTTATTCTATATCATAAGTAGTTCACTATACTAAATTGTATGTACAGTTCATTTTTTTCATATGACTTGCAATTTTCAAAGAATGTTCTGGATGTACATCACAAGACGGCATTATCAACTAATGTCAAATCAAATTCATAGTCTAGTGCACCTACTGTCAACTGACCCACTAAACGGGGAGTGTCTATTATCAACTGAATGCCTATTAGGGGAGTGTCTATTATCAACTGTGTATTTACTCCCACTGCATAAAATATAGACTATGATCTATGTTGTTTGTTCTGCTGATTATTCCTAATGGCAGAGACCCATATTTGCTAGTGCATTATGCCATAGCAGATCTTAGTTCATGCAGTTTGCAGTTGGATTTGATTTATAAGCAAATAAAGACAGTATAACCAGAGATAGACATCAAAATATTTGAAATTTCTACTAGGTACCTGTCAATTATAATGATTGGTTACCTGGGTAATCTATCAAATGGAAATTGTGTTAAATCTGAACCTGAACTGTTTAGTTGTAGGTTTACACATGCCAACCCCCAAGAGAGGTATAAACATAATTTATTACTAATATAAGTGGCAAAACGCGTAATCTGAGCATAAAAAGAGAAATATATTACATGTTGTAATTACATAAAACTGTATGAAAAACATACATATTTACTGTATTTAACATACATTTTAATTTTGCTACCTACCTGAATCTGCAGTTAAAAGGTACTGGACTATATAATACACTGAGTCTTTACAGTGGCTGTATAAAAAATTTATCTATTTTACTGATGCAGATCATACAATAACCAAAGATAAATTGTCATCAAAATTAAACAAATGATTTTATAGAATATAATTGCACTGCCACCCCTTTTTGCATGACCCAAAAGCCAAATTGCATGAGAAACTGACCAAAGTCAGAAAAAGCATGAAACAAGTCAACATGACCTATTGTAATAGTATGGTGGTATACTCACCAAGGTCACTGACTCTTAACTAACAATGCTTCAAAAACCAACTGGAATGTCAAACCCAACAAGAATCACTGTGGCATAAAGCACAAGTCACAGAGCGACCTAGTTCTACTCACCAAAACAATACTGCTCTGGGATGCACAGCATAATTGAAGCATAAAAAGTAGGTCAAAGCAACCTACATCGGGACAGAATTACTGTTTAATCAACAAGACACATCAACAAAGTCATAACTTCAACTTAAAATATTGCCAAGGTGTGACAGATGGACAAATAAAAGGAGACCTAAGTAAAAGACTAAGTAAAAAACTATATGCACCTTCCACCTTCATTTTGAGGAATAAAAATTATGGAATAAATTTTCATTTACCCTTCCTTTCAAACATAAATAAAAAAAATCCTGTCTTGCCTACCTAAGAACTTTCTGTGTGATCCAGCTTTCTTTGTTGTCTTCATCTTCCTCCTGGAAAATGTTGTTACCTGTAGCCTGGGAGTCACTCAGCTTCCAGAAAACTATTACACAATCTGAAATGTAACATTAATAGTAAGACACAGATGAACAATCTGAAATGTAACACAAATGCTACAAGAAAGAACAATAGAGAACATCTTTATATACAATAAAATGAACTATCACACACTATTCTCCACATGTAATGTTAAGCGATGGTCAGCCAAACAGAAACACATATTTTTTGAGACATTTAAGATTTCACTCGTCAAAACATATATTTAAACTGAAGATGATTACCTTGCAAAGCGATATCCTTGTCTTGCCACATGCTATCACAAGCACAATGAAAGAGCTGCATAAAATGCAGTTAACAATACAAAATTTAGGGCTGTTCCATTTAAATACAAGGGAAGGTACTGTTAAAAATATATGCTGAGGTACTTTGATTACTCAAATGAAAACAGTACAAAATTCTACATTGCAGATCTATGAGTGTCTACTCCATAGCAAATGTGCCTTCCCTGAATCTGAAGTATATGTCAAAATGGTCTTTAACACATGCTGTATATCTGAGTAAATGTGTTAATATAATGCCAAGCAACTACTATACAACAGCAGACCTGCCAACCCTGATGAGTCCATCTCAGTAAGGCATTTGATTTTTCTCCGTAAGATTTACCAGTTTTCAGTAAGGTTTAACAAAATAGCAGTAACTGCTATTGTAAAGCTGGAAAATATAAATACAAGTTTGATGCAGCACCGATAAAAATTCTGTTCAACTGAAAAGTATGTGCAAAATTACCTAAATACAAATCAAGCCTTAGTGTTGACACAAGTTAAATGTACAGACCAAATGACAGATGATCAGATAGCAACAATTCTTAAGCTGAAATGGCTTTGCAATCTGGCCAAAAATGTAATGCTATCAAACTGTATGACCAGTGCAGACAGTGGAATGCTAACAACTGGTATGACCAGTACATGCAGTATAATGCTACCAAACTGTGACTTAGGATGTGTAATGCTATCTAACTATATGAAAGGAAGGAAAATATCAAACTGTATGACCTATACAGGCAGTGTAGTGCTATCAAATTGTATGACCTGTACCAGCAGTGCAATGCTATCTAACTGTATGACCTGTACAAGCAGTGTGATACTACCAAACTGTATGACCTATACAGGCAGTGTAGTGCTATCAAACTATATGACCAGTACAGCCAGGGTTGTACTAATGGAATGGTATAAAACCATATTACCAATAAAAGCTGCATTTCGCATTTCGACAACAACTCCAAATATGATACAGGGCTTTCCTTATCAGCCAAAAACAGTAATTTACCTGGATACTTTTACTTAACACCTGGCTACTTAAAAAAAGTCTGTATCCCCTTTGGGGGAGGTCCCCCAAACCCCCTTCCTACTTTAGCAACTCACCCTCCCACATTAGATCTAATGGTAGGCTCTGATGATAGGTCACAAGTAGGTTAGTGACACTCTTAACCATTTAATCATTTAAAAATGAGTGAAACATTTTGACAGCACTATAGAAGGAAAATTTTACCAACAAAAAAAAATCTAAACTATACAGTGATCAATCTACAATGAGTACAATGATTGTGCTAATAAATGGCATATACAGTGAGATACATTTTCTTTATTTATAATATTCAATTATTACAACAAAGTCATTATTAACCACAAGATCAACTCCTTCACTTTACTTTGGTTCATAAATTTGCCTATCTTTCTTAGATCTCCAGGCCTGTAGTACTGACTTGTAGTCAAATGGCACAGTACATAGTTTTACTGTAATACTGACTTGTAGTCAAATGGCACAGTACATAGTTTTACTGTAATACTGACTTGTAGTCAAATGGCACAGTACATAGTTTTACTGTAATACTGACTTGTAGTCAAATGGCACAGTACATAGTTTTACTGTGATACACACTTGTAGTCAAATGGCACAGTACATAGTTTTACTGTAATACTGACTTGTAGTCAAATGGCACAGTACATAGTTTTACTGTAATACTGACTTGTAGTCAGATTTCACAGTACATAGTTTTACTGTCATCCTGACTTGTAGTTAAATGGCACAGTACATAGTTTTACAGCCATCAGTTTGTGCTGAGTCTCAATATTCAGCATGTTTCTAGCTTTAATCATGATTCTGTTTTGGGCAGATAACCCATGCTCACATCCAGCAGTGTGTACTGTTGAAGTTCAAGTGCTGCTAACTTGAGCAAGTTTGGAAGATCCTCTCTGTGGTTGCGGTCAATTAAATGCCACAGTTTACACATCACATCTAGTGGATACTTCTCAGCCAGAACCACTTTTTAAAAAAAAAGTCCACTCTAGTTTTGCCTTAACAGAGTTAATAACAGGTTCTGAAGTTTTTCCTCAATACTTCTGTTAGTTTCCCATTGTACAGTTTTTGCTTCTCCATAATATGTACAAAGTCTGTCAATCTCTTCATCTCTGTATGTATCCACTTCTATTTTTGACATCATGCTGATTGGTCACATAGCAAGAATTCCAAAGCTTGTAAGTAGGTAATATGTCGGAAATCTAGATTGAATGTTCTCAACTAACAAATCAATGAAGAGTATAGTGATTTACTCCAGGCTGAAGTTGTTTATGTGATCTGATGATGCTCCTTTAATTTACTGCCCATCACTTCAGGTCTTCCTGGAGCTTTTGCATGAATGGAGTTTCAAAGCTATATACCTTCTGCAGCTCAGCAATACACTGATCAGTTTTCACCTTCACAAGGGCCATGTCCACATTTTCTTTCTGGAAGAATTGGCTGATAATGGTTACAGATGCCATTGCATCATCATGTATGTTGAAGAAATAAAACTTTCAGTAGCTATCTTTTTCTTAATCCCTCCAGCTTTGTGATCCTTGTGACTGGCTTCAGCCAGGTTAGTAAAGAAGCTATCAAGAGTTCTCCATACAGCAGTCAGGGCACTAAAGACAACCCCATCACTGAATGAAGCTCCTTATATATGAGACATGGATCATCTAAAACTTCCTGTATAGCTTGTAGTTGAGCCTCTTGTTGACTGCTTCCCTAAAATAGTAGAAAATATCAGTCAATATTTGCTGATGCTTTTTTAACAGTTCGATTTTCTCTGCGGTCTGGAAGAAACACAGTGCCAACCTGTGGGCAACACAGTGAACATTATGCATATGAGGATTTTTCCTTCTCAACATTGCAGCTGCTCCTTTTTTCTTGGCCATTATAGCAGATGCTCCATCTGACCCCAAACTCATTATTTTTGCTATTGGAACACCCTTTTCTGACATTTCATTTAGAATGGATGCAGCGATTCCTTTCCCAGTGGCAACTAAGCATTCAACATTGCACACATAATGACACTCTGCAATAAAGTCTTCATTCAATGTCTGAGCATACACGACCAGCATTTTTCTGTTGGAAATGTCAGTGCTCTCATCTACAAGTAAAGTTATATATAAAGATTAATAAAAGACTTAATTATAGCTTTATCTTGATCTGACATGAGCTTTGAACTACATTTTTCCATGTTGTTTAGTAACTCTGGGGCTATTAGACATTATTTGTGGTCAGCAAGATCGGCATGTCTGGTTAACGTTGAATTATGAAAATTTCTGTTCCTAGCAATCTTGTTCACACCATTTACCTTTTTATTGTCTGTGCATATCTCACAAGACAAAGTTCTCATTTTTATTTGCACAGCCACTGCCATATCGTACCCGAGCATATGTTTTTAGCCACTTCAGCTGAAACCGTCAAACTTTTGGTAATTTATGCATTGCACTGAAGGCTGAGCATACGTTTGCATCCTGAACATCAAATAAAGAAACCAAATGCTGCTGATCAGTGGAATTTGAATCATGAAACAAAAGATCCATTGTCCTTTGCATAGGGTCAATTTTCATCATTTTCTTTGGCGACATTTTAATCGGAACCATGAGGGGGAACTGATGACATCCCATAATAGTATAAGGAGTGGTACCACATGACCGGTGCAAAGATAATATTTGTCTAGCGAAAAGAACATCCAGTTAAACGAAAAATCACAGTATGTTGTTGTTTCTTTAAAATTTTTTGCATCCAAAAGAATGCATATACAAACTAATGAGTCCTTGTCAGTTTTTGTGTGTGCTGGACATGGGACGCAGGGGTAAATTAATCACTGAACTAATGTACACAAGTCTTTTTTCAACAGTTTTTTTCAAGCTCCAGTGCCACAAAGCTAAGCACAGAAATTCAACTTACATGTACATATGGAAAGAAACATGCATACCAGTCAGGTCATCCATTCATGCACACAAACAAGTATACCAGTCAGATCATGTACATATGCATACAAATATGCATATCAGTCTGGTCATCCACATATGTGCACAAAACATATACACACAAACATGTATACCAGTCTGGTCATCTACATACAAATACAAACATGCATACCAGTCTGGTCATCCACATTTGTACTCAAAAATGCATACCAGTCTGATTATCTACATACGGATACAAACATGCATATTAGTTTGGTCATACACATATGGATACAAATTACCCGATTACAAGTGCTCTTTGTCTGTGTGATTTTGATTTTTAACACAGCATTAACAATTCTGCAGTCATATCACTATGATGTCTGCAGTGTGGCAGTTTATAGAAATGTCTAAGCACTGGGGCATCATGCTGCAGACATGTAGCATGTCCCACCCAGTCACATTATCCTGACATCAGGCTGACCAGTCCTAACACTAACTTATTAATGCTGAGCACCAAGCAAGGTAGCTGTTAGTACATATTTGCAAGTCTTTGGTATGACTCAGCTGGGGTTTGAACCCCAACCTGCATTTAAGGTGGATTCTCTAACCACTCAGTCCACCATTGTAGTAAAAGTGCTCTATGAGTGATTGTGCTAAGTGTTTGTAAATAAAGAGTACCACTAATCCATCCAACATTTATCAATCCTCTCTGCAGACACTAGTGTGGCATAGTCGACTGGAGATTATTTAGAAACTATCTCATTGACCATGACCTTTGGTCAATTTATGCTATCTTGAATTAATCTTGCAACAAAGAAACAATTATTTTCTTATTACACTTGCCATGACTATGACCTTTGACTTTTAAACCCCAAATGTCCATATATACCATATTATCTTATGTGCAAGCCAGCAGCAAAGTTTGGTCAAGAAACTTTCTCTAGAACCAAAGTAATTCTGCAAAACCCTTAGACCTTTTGACCCCCCCCAAACATTCTTATTTACCCAGCATGCAAGCCATCCACAAATTCTGGTGAAGGTCAATGTGCAGAAACCAATTATCTTCTTTCAGTCAATCCAACAATTAACATGACCATAGTACTTTAACAAGATTCTTCCTTTCATTAAATGCAAGTCATCCACAAAGTGATGGGTTAACTAATGTTATAGTACAGAAAAACTCTGCTTTTTTTCCACAGTACCAAATAACCTTTTGATTCAAAATCTGACAGGCTTCTTCCTTTCCTCCAATACAAGCTATTTACAAAGCTTGGGAACAGCTGACGGCAGAGTGAGTTATGGTGGGGTAACAAAATTGTGAAAAGAAAGACAAGTGTACATAAAAATCCCATCCAAATCCAAAATGTTAAAAAATATCCATTGAAAAAAACCCGGATATAATAGCTTGAATTAGGTGATATAAATTTTCAAGAACAAGCCAGTCAAATGTCATTTGTTTGTGATGCCTTGTGTGTGTGTGTGTGTGTGTGTGTGTGTGTGTGTGTGTGTTACATACTTTTGGTACATACATAACACACACATTCTCAATGCAGTCACTTAAATCATACTCAGGGTACTGAACTAGCATGCGTGAAGAGATATAAAAAATGAAATTTTCCCAAAACTTTTCTAGTTTTAAACCAACAAAATACAAAGTTATTAGCAATCAGTTGTCTTTCAAAAATCTAAGTACAATTTCCATCTTTATGCTCATTTTCTGGGTAATGAGCTCTATGACTACTTTAAAATACAAACTGATAACAAGAATAAGAATAAGTAAAATGTTCTTACCATCCCCAGCTGATGCAAGGCAGTCTCCTGAAACATACAGTTCATGTTAGCATCATAAAACAGTAACAATAAAAATATATGCAAACAATGGAGTCAAGTGTCATTATTATTCACTATCTGCATTAGCTACAACTAGACAAGTACATAAACACTGAATAAGATACGACATAAGATAATTACACAAAATTTTCAGTAAATCAGATTTCTTCCATAACACTTACACATTATGAAATAGACACTGCTATCTCCAAATCCACTCTGAAAAATGCCTTCTATCCACAAGTCAAATAGACAAAAAGAAGAAACTCTTAAAAATTACACAAATGCCCCACCTCCAAGATAGCCACATGTATCCCAAATGTTAACCAGTTTAAGCATAAGCAAAACCCACATGATTTCTGGGATTGATAATAATGTTATTGGATAACTATCCCCAGAAAAACACAATTTACTATAAATATCCTTTCCGCCTATGAATACATTAACCAATCACATTAACTTTAAGAGAACAGGTAAAAGTAAATGCATGAGCAAACAAACTGAACCCACATTAACCTAAATGAGCATGGTAACCACTCTACTTATGTGAAGGAGGTTCCGTTGATGTCACACAGCTGACCATTACCTTACTGCAAATGTGTCCCTGCCAAATCCAGTGAAAACTAAAAGGCACACTCCTTCCAACAGCCTGATGAGACGCTGCGCTCCCTCTCTTTTATGATGCCTGAAATAACATCTGAGAGCATGGACCAGGCCTGGTACCTTCACCTCTCTGGACAGGTTGACTGAGAACAGCAAGCAGATGATAATCTCTTCTTAGACAACAAAGCTGGTAGCATGAATAATCCAAATGGTCCATTGAAATGAAACAGCATGTAGTTCAGAATAAAAGGACAGTTCATATGCATCACTCATCCTGCTAGTGCTATTAAGAAACATGTCTTGTATGATTACAACTTCAACAAGGTTTAAGACTGAGGATAAAAACCTGGTGGAGCTGAGCTATGCCAAGACCAGATCAGGTTCCATTTCAGGAACAAAGGGGAATGAAAGGGGCAAGGACAGGTCAAAATTGGTCAAGTTGGAAAGACAATCCATGTCACATCCCTCCATGAAATCAAGGAATAATATCCCCATATCATGCTGTCCTCTATGATGAAAAGAATTTAACCAACTGTTGGATGGAGATTAAGAACTGTGATATTAATAGGATACCAGCCTGTGAAAATGTGCCACTTCCCCATATGTGCCTTCAAAGTGCAGGTTCTTGTAGCTGTCAAGATCCTCTCCAAGACTTAAGAACAGAAATCATTGTAACAAGGCATATTTGACAAGATTCAGGTTTGGAGGAATTTCTCTCGACACAGAATGATTAAAACCTCGTCAGCTTAAGCAGCACAGATGTCACTACAATTTTCCTAAACATATATATCACAAGATATTACCGATCATTGATCCAGGGTCTCTCTCATTCAAGAGGAGCAATCAGAACCTTTCTGCAAGCCTCGCTCCTCATCTTTTTGGATGAGCACCAATACTAAAATGACATGGGATCGCATACTCTCCCATGTGATTGATATAGCAATGCCATCCCAAGCCTCTGGGTCCAGGAATGGAGAGAAAATGTGACCTTCATTTCCAACAGACTGACATGAAGAGCCTTCTCCTGCACTCTCCATTTGCCACAGTAAATCCCCCCAGATTGTGACTTACATTGGAAGTGGGGGAGGCTGGATTCCAAGACCTTAAAAATCAAGAGGGTGCAGGATTCTTGCAAACAAAATGTTACTATTTATCAGCATTATCAGTAAATCAACATGTTATAAAATGATGTGTAATGTGTACTATAAACAATTCTTATAAAGTTCTGCTTTTCTTGGTGATGCCAACTTTGATGTAAAAATCATAGAAACACATTTTAAGAAACAAATTAACAGAATAAACACGAGTATCAATCATACACATCAATAACAGGCACAGGAATGTACATGCATGTTAACCATTTCAGTAAACATTCACAGGCCATATAATAACCAAGGCCGATAATATGTGAAACAACTGGAACCTTAATAGCTAAGCATTAAATTGGATCAGCATATACTGAAAAATGCAAACATGAAAATGATGCACTTTCAAAAACTAATAGTGCAATACTAGCATACAGTAGATAAGTGCTTTGCATAGATTGGAATCCCAGTTCCATTGGTCAAAATCCATTAACAATTCCTAAATACTATTTGTACATAGATATTTTTTCAAACCAATGGGGTTGGAAATCCATGCAGTCCTATCAAGACACTTGACTTCTATACAGGACCTATCCTTTATTCTTGTCATTTATTTTTCTGTTCTTGCCCAACATTATTTTGCACAGTCCAGAAAGTTTATTGTCAAAATTGATGAGAAAGATCAAATACACACATTACTTTAACACAAGATTTTTCACTGAAAGAGATAATTATAGCAAATAGTGCTAGGCGAGTCTTAAGTTGAGACAGACCGGTTAATGTCATACAGTATTGTATTTTTTTGTCCACAGATATGCTGATTATCAGTTTTCACCTTACAAATATATCTGCAGTGAATTTAAAATAATTAACCAGTACAAAAAACATTTCAAAAAGAGGTATGCATGGAATCTCTTCCAATCTGAAACCTAGAATGGTCTTTTTCTCCTTTTTGGAATCTTAAGACATGCCTATTTTTGGCCTATCATGCGAGCTAATTTTTGTAATTCATTTTTGAATCTTTGGAAGAAGGCTACATCATTTGAGAATTAAAGGCATCTATACGTTGCATAAAATAGACACAATTTTCTTAAACAAGATGAAGAAAACTGATTTCTGACATGTTGTGACTCAGACTGCTATTCATCTATTGACACCTACCATCTGGGGAGAACCTACAGACATTGACGGCCTTTGTATGACGATTCAGGTGAGCCAGGAACTCAACAGAGGCTTTCCCATCTATATCTGTTAGCACCTGCCAGATCTGGGAAAAATATATACAAGAATCACAGCAAGATGGCATGCAAATCCGAATCAGTTTAGAGTTGTATATATTAATCCACATACAATGTAAGAGGACTATGTACTAGGAAAATTCACCACATAAACAAATTTAAAATTAAGGGTGCCAAACTTAATGAAAGGCAGCTCAACAAAACAATGTGACATAGAGAAACAAAAAGCTGTTAATTTTTTTATCACTCAATATTGGAGAACTTTATTGCTATTCTTCTGTGAAAAATGTGCTTTAAACTTTTAATAACTATACTAACTGTAATGATTTTTATTTAAAAAGTTATTTTCATTTTAAATGGAATACTTAAATTTATAAATAGCATGAAATATTAAACTATTTTATATATATATATATATATATATATATATATATATATATATATATATATATATATATATATATATACTGATTTTTGGCATACAAATCCTCTGAAATTCAGATACCTACACGGACATATTTGTCCACACCACCAGTTGCTAGTCTTTGTATCGAACGTTTGCCTGGCTGGAAGTCAACACTGTAGACAGGATCTCTCTCATGCCAGGAAATTTCAGGAGTTGACACCTTCATTCTAAACCCCACCCAAAAAAACACAAGGATTTTAGAAAAGTA
Source organism: Potamilus streckersoni (assembly GCA_016746295.1). Classification (NCBI taxonomy): domain Eukaryota; kingdom Metazoa; phylum Mollusca; class Bivalvia; order Unionida; family Unionidae; genus Potamilus; species Potamilus streckersoni. Next base: position 497,803 of record JAEAOA010001233.1, read on the forward strand.
AGTAAGTATGCAAGTGTATGTACATGTAGAGTTTAACAGCACAAAGCAAAATCACTGATTAATTGCATCAAGTAAAATGTTTGTTTAGTAAATATACTGCACAAATTATTAGGAAGATAAATCCTCCTGAGTAAAATAATTATAGTCAAAGATGCCTAAGTTCTTAATAAAGCACATGCAACAAAAGATATAAGTTAAGAGAAGGAGTATGTGTGTGTGTGTGTGATTTGGACTTTTAATGTAGCTTTAAACACTTTTCAGTCATATCACTACAATGTCAGCAGTGTTGCAGTTTATAGCAATGTCTGGCACTGAGGCATCATGCTGCAGACGTAGGATCATGCAACAGCTAGTCACATTATTCTGATTATGGGCCAGCCAGTCCTAGCACTAACCTCTTAGTGCTGAGCGCTTAGCAAAGCAGCTGTAAATACCATTTTTATAACTCTCTGGTATGACTTGGCAAGGGATTGAACTCACCACCTTCCACATCCAGACAAAAGTAAGTGAATACTAAGATAAATTCAACAATTCCAATCTTTTTGAAAGAAATGTTAAAATTTTACGAAAAACCTCAAATGAGTTGACTTTAAATACCTTGGTCTCACAAAGTGGAATCAAATACAACCTACCAAACCCAGCTTCAACTGAATAACTAGATTAAACTATTATAGTTGCAAGTTAGTAAAAATGCTTAACCAGCTGCTATTAATCAAGAAATTGTCTTTCACTTTCTGAAAGTTCATTATAAAATGGCACCTAAAAAGATTTCTAAAACTTGTTTGAAACTACTCCACAAAAGTAACTCTACAATGGCATGTATGTGAGAGCAGCCCTGTCTTCAGATTTGTCCCAATTTCTTTGTTTTTGATAAAATGTTACCATAAACATTCAGAATGAAGCATTCAAACCAGTATATAAATGAACTAAACACTTCTTTCCAAATGAATTCACATAGCATATGTGATTGCATCTATTTTCAGAAAGAGGGTTTTTTTTAAGGTAGCACTCACTTATAGCTTTGGTATAACAGTCTAATGATAGCATTGCAGATTTAAGGTTTTATTATTTATCTACCAACTTTGACCTTGAGCATTTCTCAAATTCAACAGCACAACATTGATGTTTCTTACCAATTTAATTGCATTTTAAAGCTAAATCTTCAATAACCTAATACATGTATTTTGATTTTGTTTTCTACGAATTCTATATTTTTTGGAATATATTTGCCCAATGGATTAAGAATAGAAATAATCTAATACAGTGGTAGGCGTACTTCCCATACTGCAATGTCCACCATGATTTCCTCATAAGTTTAATTATGGTTTCAGAGTTTATAAAGAAAATAATGTACACCTGGCAGTTAAAGTATCAGGTCAAATTCTGTTAAAAACACAAGTAGCTGTTTACATACTACATGTATTGTTTAAGTTTGCATGATTTTAACAGTCAATCATGCCTGTGAATGTGCATGAGCTTGTTTGCTGGTCAAGAGGTTGTAAAACATGTTGTATGCAATAGTAAAGATTGAATGTGAATATTGTCCCTTTTAGCCTCTTCTAGAAGACCCCAAACTTAATATGGATGGCTGTCAACGATATAGTAAATATGTTAAACTTGAGGTTTGAAAGCGAATGAACTGAGGAAAACACCAGACTTGTATTTCAAAATCGCCAGACTCAATTTCAAAAAAGAATCCACACAACAATTCTTCAATTTCATTGACATCTTTTTCCACACATTTGAAGCCTATATCACATCACTGACAAGGACTGGTTCTTTTTTTCCAGGATTCTACAGCACTTGTCGCTTTTAAATATTTGGTGGTACAATACTGTGACTACAATTTTTTTTTATTTTTGCACCATTTTCTCTCTGCAAGTAGGCCACATGCCTTGTACATTCTTGATCTTGGTAGACTGCTTTTTTTTCTTCAAAAGATTCACTTCATTTTTCAAATTAAAGAGATTCACAATCTCAAGTTGCTGGGGACCTCAATGGTGCATTCCAACTATTTATATGGACCATTCATACACAAGTTTCATCTTTAAAATACAAAGATTTTTTTTCACAGATATAAAAGCTTTCAATTTTTTCCTCATTGTTTTCAGATAGAGAGATAGCAGACAGAAAGCGTTATGTTTTAATAGGTAATTGAGAGAATTAACTTTTTGTTTTTATTTACATTTATATCTTTAATTTTTAATGTTTTTAACCCTTTCATCACTAAGTAACTTTGTAGGCATAGAGTCCTCAACACTAAGTAACTTTGGAGTTGTAAAGCAAAATGACTTGTGGACTTTGAAACAACATAACTTTGCCATTGTTAAAGATATCTGACTGGATTATATATCAAAATCAAGGTTAAAAATCAAATTTTATGACTAATTCATTAAAATGTGCATATATATTACAACTGTAAAATATAAGTGCAAACAGGTAACAACAGGTAAAATACAATTATTTTATTAGCTCTTAGAAAACTTAGAAAGTTCTCAAAACTTGTTCAACTGACCATAGATGTACTAGTGAATAATCACAGTAGCAACACAAGTCTTTCTTTCATGGTGTCCATAATAATTAAAATTCTATAAAATGCCTTGATTTCATCCAAGGTGAGATCTGTCCACACACCTAAATCGTCTCTACCACGTTAGATCATCACATTAAGGTTCGTTAAACGGATAATTTTTTCAAAAATTTCATCTGAATAGAATATTTGAAAATATTCTGAAGCTTTCCTGGAGCCATCTAATACTCGGGTGTGCCCAACTCTGTCAGAAAACTGAAACAAATCTCTTTGGTTTTCCAGTTTCATCGTAACAAAATCATGTGGAGCGTACTATTCCACTGGTTCAAAACCTTCAAATTCCTCTTCATCACTGTTACCCACATGTGCATTCCATTGTCTCTCCAGAAGTCTTCTCTCATTTTCATCCAAATTTACCAGGTCGAAATTATTAAAATCCTCCGATAACTCTTCTCTGAAATTTGTTCAAACTCCGCCATTTTGGATACAAATTTCAGCATTCGGAAAACACATTAAAAGTTCCAACTTTATTCGATATTTCTAGTTGTATACAAGCAAAACTCACAAGATCATCCAAATATAACAGCTACATTACAAGATGGAAGTTATTAGAGGTACCCCGAACGTTATTTAGTCGGGTACTATAATGTTATAGAAGAACACTGCCCCAGATCAAAAAGTCGGACCATAGTGTTTACGGACTTACTTCCCCATGACCGATTTTTCGGTCCATAGTGATGAAAGGGTTAATACATATTTATTAGTGAAATTTTTTTCTTTTCAAAGTTTGATACATATAAATTACAATTCCACATTGCCTTTTAGCTTGTGTTTTTTGTCGGAATTGCCCTCTTATTAAAGATAACCTGGGGTAAATCTGACCACTATGCAGAACATTGATTACTGTTGTTATTGTCATAAACCTGGTGTAGTTTTTACTTTTTTAGTGAGAAAAAGCATTAGCTTAAATCTATAACATAATTATTGTTACTGAAAGATATACAAATCTTGGATAATTGATGCCTGACTAGGGTGATTAATAAAGTTCATAAATGCACTTGTCTCCTGGAAACATCTTTACTAATTTGCTATGCATTTGCACAAATAAAAACAAAAAAAACACAGCAAGTAATTTGCATATCTTTGTTATAAAACAGAAGGATGTACATCTAATGTTGGAATTAACCTACTGGTCAGATTATGATCATGTTACCCTAAAACATTATTTCAGATATTCATGTGTGGTGGAAAAACAACATAAATACAAATCCTAAATTATTTATTTATTGCAAAATCAATAATAGTTGCGAAACAGTGTTCAGTCTATAAGCTGAAACTGTTGCCTAACATGTTCCAAGGTAGGTATTGCCTCATTTGTATAAACCAGGATTAAAAAAAAACATTTTTATACCTTTAAGTATAAAGACATTAGAAAATCTGATTGCATAATTTCTAGCAAGTTTGATCATGATATGACACCTTTATCTGAAACAATTTAAGCATTTGTATTTTAAAATGTTTTAATAACTGATGCTCAATTTAAGCATTAATGTATGGGCAAATTGTATAGGATGGATGGAAGAAAGACATGAGGTAGAAAGATCATAAAGGTTTTGATTAACATTTTATATTTGTTAATTAATCATATATTTTGGGCATGTCATACATTGACCATGTAACCAACAAATAAGCTCATAACAGGATCAAACAAGCCATCAGATCCCATGAAGACCACTTGACCACTGTAAAAAAAAAATGTGCAAGCTTAAGTGGTACAGCCTTGTCTCAAGATCATTTGGACTGGCAAAAAAATCTTGTAAGGCACAGTGTGAGGATGCAGAAGAGGCAGACAGAAAAGAGAGGCAGACAACATTAAGGAGTGGACAGGCATGGGATTTGGAGATTACCAAAGGGCAGTAAAGAACATGAAAAGATGGAGAGAATTGGTTGTCAAGTCATCTGTGGTACCCCCAATGACCTCTTGGGTTAAGGGATTGTTGATGATATTCTGTTGTCACTGTAATATCCTATTGTTGGCTGAAATTGTCTTACCTTATATGTGACACAGCAGATATAAAACAACTGCATTACCAAAAAAGAGCAAGACAAAGGCAAACGTAAATACTGCGAGAATATTTACTAGAATGCACTATCGTTCGTTTTAAACGTTAGATGATTTTATTTTATATTAAAAAAATAGAATAAAAAGAAAAGACTGAGAAAGGGTTTGTCCGACAATCTAACGATACCCCATCAATGTTAATAAAAACTTATTTCCAATCTGAGTATTTGGGCTTAGTGCACATCAAAATTATAAAATATTAAATAAACTTAGAAAGGTTCCAATTAAACACGCCTATAAAAAAAACAAGTTAACAGATAAACCCTCATAATATGAAAATATCCTTATCGAAACCATGGTAAAATAAGAGAACAAAAACTAATCCAGGAAAAAATATACCAATAGATAATTGCAATAAAATTACAGATCTCAGTCTTGGGAGAAAAAAAACACCGGTTAGTTTTCATAGCTTTAATTTTATTATCACCTCTCACTCTCTCATACAGTTTAAGTAGCTTAATTACCCTATCTACAGATTGCTTGCTTTGTATACACACAATGCAAGCAATTACAAATATTGAAGTTTTCTCCGGAAAATGTGTATTGTTCCCTCGTCATCAATAAATATTCCCGCCAGGGTGTTCACTTACATCATTAAAATTTTTAATTAGTTTACATACGGATATTTCATTCTTTAGGCGGTAGAAACTATTTTATAAATATATACATGTCGAAGAATAAATGTGAAACTCCACCTTAATCTCTTATTTCAGAAAGATTTGACGAGTATAAGTATGCAATTACAAATTTGTAAAGCTATAAGCGATTAGCCTCGATTTGAAACAAAACAAAAGAGATGGCGGAAGTTTCGAATTTAGACCGTCTTTCAATTGTCCTTTTTTCGAAAATTGTATATAATAGTGATAACCAACAAAAATGAAACCATTATAGTAAACGAATGTGTAGACCTGAGAGTTTCTGTTTTATGCAATATGTGCAAGAGGGCAAAGGTAACTTTGGGAACTTGTTTTCATAATCAATTAATTTTGCACAGGCAGTCGCCTATTTCCAACAATCACAGGAGTCTGCAGTTTTATCAATAAAGCACAACGCAATTTCTGACCACATTAAATCATCTTAACGGTTAATTTATAATACCGTTTCATGTCAGAAATTTCGTCGTGCTTTATTGATAAAACTACAGACTTCTGCCCTACAATGTAAGACAGCACATGTAGGACTAGCAGTAGCCAAAATAAAATATTAAATTTTGTTTGATGGCAGTTCTTTTAGAGGTTGGTGGTTTGGTTTAAAGATATTAATGTGGGTAGGATGCGAGTGGAACTATTGCTGAAATATTCTTTTTCTTTTTTATATCAGTATTTGAAGTATTGTAGGTAATAGGTAAAAATCAGAAAGTTGGACTGTTCTATTGTCAAGATTAAGGCTCTAATATATTTAATTGGTTGGTAATTCCATATTCAAGTTCCTTTGTACCCAGTAGAAAATGGTCGTTTCATACGGAAAGTAATGGTCAGTAGGTTCCCATTACATAGCACAGTCAAATTGACCATATTGACACATTTAATACTCTTCTAATTAGTATCCTGTTCTGTTTCTACCTTAAAAATTGCATTAGAGAAAAAGACTTTGGCTAACTTTAAATATGTGAATACCACCTTTCTTGTAATCCTTCAAATCAACAAATATTGAACTTCCTGTGTTTATGCAGTAATAAATAACATGGCTAACAAGTTAATAACATAATTGAAATTCTGTTTTTAAATAAATTTAAACATTTCTTTATTTTCATGGTGAATGTAAATTTATTTTCATTCTTTGGCATAATCTGTTTTATTTTGTTTTTCTCCTAAATATAATTCACATAAATACTCAAGAGAGAGAAAGTAAATTAGCACTGCAATTTACTTGAGTATTTTAAACCTGATAAATTTGAATTTGTAAAAGTAATTGTAGCTAAAATCTGAAGTAATGTTTTGCATACTTGAATCCCGCAAGTAATAAAAGGTAATATGGCATACATCTTTCCCCAGAACAAAATAGTAAACAGAGATCTCGAAAACGCTTAATTATGCATATTTGGAAGCAAATTTTTTATTTGGGACGCATAAAATTCCCACACACAGGAGTTCTCCATACACATGGTTTTTTTTTGCAAAAAGGAATGTTTTGTGGCAAAAATTAATATGTTCTACACACTCTGAAAACTGAAGCAATGCTTTTATTTTAGCTTGTTGCTGACATTTTTGAGCAAAAGTCGCCAGCTTGGTTTGATGAAGGTATATGTGTTATTGAAGATGCCGCGAAAGGTTTCCTTTGAAAGACCAAACAAATACCCATTTGTTATTGCAGTGGCAACATCAAATAATTGAAGAACATTGAGACAATTTTTAAAAACAATTTCCTTAGTATATATCAGTGCTTCAGAGGTAATCTGTTTCAATTAAAGTTGCAGCCAAACTATTTTTCTGTTTTTTCTTCTTTTTTTTTTTTAAATTGCCGTCATGTGGTTGACTGTAGTCATTTCATGTTTACCCCCTCAAAGGTGGTCGATTTTAGATAGTTAGCATACAATATCAAGGCCAGATATCAGCATAAGTGGATTTGCATATAACAATAAACTGTTGAGGTGGTTTGTCAATATGAAATAAGGATTTGTTTATGTAACTATTGATTCCAGTGCATTTTTATATCCAGGTTTGCAGCTTCCTGTCATGGTACGTTTGAGTTTCTCCACTCCGAATCCAAGACTGTATAAACCATTTTATTAGCCAAAAATGTCGACAAAAATATCAACAAATGGTATATTTTGTTGACAATATGTAAACCAGAATCAAAATTTGTGACATTGGTGAAGCCCAGAGCCATCACTGTTATTGTTTTCATTTCCGGTTGTTGCCATATAAATATTGCCTGTGAACTCAAAATCAACAGACTTGGACAAAATGCCATTTGCAAATTTAGACAAGCATTTTGGGGTTGAATGGGAAAATGAAGATTTCATTGAGATTCAGAACTGTGCTAAAGTTGCTAGAACTAATGGTTCGGATGCAACAGTAGTCTAGTGTAAGAATGTATGTGATGCTTGACTTAGTGGGGACTGCAATTTTTACTGGTGGGACTGCATCTTTTGCTAGTGGGACTCCTACTTTTACCAAATTAAGAGTCCTGGAATCCTAGTTTTAAAATCCTAGTGAGATCTCTCATAAAATTATAATCCAATGAGTGATTGAAGGAGACAGTAAGACAAGACAAAGATGGTTTCTTGATGTTCATACATTCTAAAATTTTATTAAATACATGGCTTTGCAAAAGATGCCATGCTAGTTAGAAATAGATTTATCACAATTACTATATGCATATTTTGTTTCAAGATTAAAATCTAAAACCAGTAATCAGTAACAAAATAAGAATGGTATGGTAATGTGATTAATTTGCCTTGCATTAATTTTGAGGAGATAATGCCATTCTAGTACTCTTCCCACACAATATTCTCACCTGCATTTGTTTTTATGTTTGTCTTATAAATGATTTTTTGGATACCAGTTGAATCTGTGTAACAAGAGCCTAACTAGTAAACAGAAAGGAAGATTGGCTTTGCATGCTTTTGCAACAATGTTTCATCTTTTGATTAATGTCATATTTCATCTCCATACATTAGAAAAATATTTGTACTATTAAACATATTTTTTAATGGAAGCGTAAATGAGTAAACTATTATACATCAGTGCAAGTTCTCTACGAATAATCAAAGATAATCATTGTCACCAAATCAATACATGAAATCAAATTTGTAAGTTTGAAATAAATAATAGTTTGAAATATGTAGGAAATATCTTTTTATATGATCTTGGTGATTATATTTGTGATTCATTGTGTGCAATAAATGGGATTGGGTACAAAACGACCATAGCATAGGGTGCAAAACTGCTTGGGTACTGAATAACTTTGGTATAGAACGACTTTGGTTGCATTCTTTGGTCTTTTCCCAGGGGTGGGGTCTATGTGGATGCTGCTTCTGGGCCACAGCCTGGAAACTGTTGAGATTCCCCACCCATAACCATATATAGGTTTCAAGGATATGAGATGATATCAAACATATATCAAATATAGACCATGGGTCATGCCACTTAACATGAGACGTTGAGATTCCTACCTTCTAACTACATATTTGTTGAAGGACATCACATAAAATCAGACACATGTCCAGTACCAGGCATGAGGAAGGGGATTTGCTGACCTCCACAGACTATTACCACATATCAGATTGAAAGGAATGAAACAAAATGAGACATTTTTTTAACCATGGACCAGACATGTACTTTAAAATTTTTCAAATTACACCAGTCAAAGATAAAATGCATCTTTCATAGTGAAACCCTTGAATAATAAGCATAATTATGAATTTAAACATAGCTCATTTGAGGCATAGCACCAAAAGATTTATAAAAACTAAACATTTAATGAAGTACTACAATACTTTATTTGTATTAAAGTCATTAAGTTTTTTGGTTTGTTTTCAATGCATCCTTTTATACAATCATTGCTTATTTCAGGGTAAAGAATGGCCAACAAATGTTTGCTCAGTCATTATTCAGGCCTACAGGCAGGTTTCAATATAAAAACTATATTTATGCATTTTATTATCTGTCAAATACAAGATCCTTTATTCAGCAAATATTACATTTTAAGAAAATAAAGAATTAGAATGAGTGTATTATCAAGAAATGAAGTATTTATTTTTAGACAGAATCTAGCAGAAAAATTCCAGAAATTAAGCTTTCTTTGAACATTTTATTATCAATACATTGAGATTGGCCTGTACTCTTAATAGATTTCATTGACCTTGCAGTCGCCTCATTTCTCACAATTTGTGTCAATAAAAATATTTGCAGAAAAATGTCACATTCTTGATTATTTATGGCAAAAACAGTGTGCACACCTTTTGAAAAGGCATATTTGGTGAGTGGTCACTCTACATGGTGATACACTACAGATCACCATCTCAGCCATTACCATGATCTTTAGTATATGTGGAGTTATACTTGGATAATTCCATAGATAATCCATGATGTTACAGTCGTTTTTGTCACATACTATGAGGTATACAATGCATTCACTGTATTCTTTTATAATAACATAATGCTTTTTCTTTGATATATGCTAATGTGCTTTACTATAAACAATGTCAGTGTTGTCCCTGTTCTGTTTCAAAATGGAGTTTTATCTGCTCTCCCTAGGGTGCAGCTGCCATCACTGAGTTTCTCCATGCTCTCTTTTGACTGGAATAAATCTCCAAAGGCTCAGTACATTATATGGCAGTAACATTGTATACAACAACTTTGCGCCCCACATGCAGTAGAATTATTGTCTTTTTGATTCATGGGAGTGTGTAAAAGTCCAATTTCATAAAGAATCTGCCCATGGAAGGGACACTACATTGCTAACATTATCACCACAGGCAACCATTATCATGCCTGGACTAGTCCTCTTGGAATAACAAAGGCCAATGATGCCATGTTAGTGCTAAATTTCTTTGTTTTGTTTGTTATTAGAGTCATTAGAGTGAGATTTAGGTTGGAAGTGTAATGCAGTTGTAATAGGTAGGGCTGGGCATGTCAGCTCAGATAGCTTATGTGGTAGATTTTGCCCATATGGAGTTAGTGAGGTCCTGGGTTCAAGCCCTGGTCCAGCTGTGCAATTTTTCTTGCAACACTTGCCATTGCAGACAGGATTCAACATATGCACCTTCCATCAGTTAGGCAAGGTGCAGTCTGGTAAAGATGAACTTTGAGACAGAAGTGTCTCAGAAAGGCAGGGAGAGAGTGTAACTGTAGAACTAGTTGTGTCGGCTTGGATAGCTCAAGTGGTAGAGCATCCATGTAGCGTTAAAAGGTCTCAGGTTTTGAACCCTGGTCTAGTTCTGACTTTTTCACTACTACTTTGAAACACTATGAATGCAATAAAAAATTGTAATAATTTTAAAGTTTGTTCTATAATTTATGGTCTCCTAGAAAATGTGTATTTGGATTTTCTTAATTTCACCACACAACCATCCAGCCAGTAACTTGTTTCTGACCTTGAACCCAAGAAAAGTTGACTTGTTCAAACTGAGCAGTTGACAATGAGAACACTAGAAAAAAGTATGTTGAATCTCTTATGTTTTTAAGTTTCAGTGTAGGAAATGAAAAGGCTGACTGAGACATGGAGGCAACAGAAGTCACAGCCATTACATCCAAAACCAAATTCTACTGCTTCTGTTGGGCAGGACTCTGCTGTTTCCTCAAAAGGCCAGGCTCCAGCTGGTGCTATGAAGAAGAGACTGGGCCTGATCCCAATCAGCAGATTGCCCCAACAAAAGACCAGCAGCTATAAGCTTAGCCATGAAGATTCTATAAACTCAAAACTAGAAACAAAACAAGTCAGGTAAGATGAAAATAAAACTGGTTTTACAACAACCAAAAATTGTAAAGCTGCATTTTTCCTAAAAACCAATGTTTAGCTAATAAAATGAGCATTTTCTTTGCAGACTCTTATCAATGTGGTCTTACCACCAGAATCTATCCTGACTGTCCAGTTTGGCTTGTTTAATTTTCATGAAATCCTTGTGTTGTATTCTGAAAATTATATTATTTACACTCACCTGTGGTTTTGCTATGGAGACTCACTTTCCCCAAATTATGAATAGACACTGTGTTCAGATGATTGACTTGAATTTTAATTGGGTCTTCAGCACTTGATATGGGTAATTGTGACCTACTTGACCAATTTTTAGGTTGATTATAAATCATCTTATAGTGACAGTTGTAGGGTAATAACATGTGTTATCAACATTTAGCTTTGTCATCCCTCAAGCTGATTATTGATTGGCTATGTACATTTACATTTGCCACTGTTACCTAATTGCTGTTTCAATACTATCATGATAGAGAGCTATGGTTGCCCAGAGGTTTAGGTGTTAGACTTTTGCAGGTTTGATTCCTGCCATTGGATTATCACAAACTGGTTACCACAGCAAATCTATGGGCAATATACTATACTATTTAAGAAAAGAATTACAGCATGATAAAAGAGCATTTTAAACTGCATTGGAAAAGAAACATTAAATGTTTTTTTTTAAATACTAAGTTATCTTCAGTTTGTTTCTTTTCTTTGCTTGGATTCTCCCATTTTGCAGACTGTTGAACCATTGTCTACAACATTTCACCACTATTCATTATGAGAGTTTCATTATAATGTCATTACATTATCTTAATTTTCAACTTGTTTGGCAAAGGAATGACCTTTTTACATTAGCAGAAAAATTGTCAGATCATCCTTTAAATTATGTTTTTCATGTTTGTCAGATGTTTATTCCACATATGAAGTCTCTGATTAGCTCAAAAAATACATTGCATAATTTTAAAGAGTTGTTACCATATTGCATTTGACATAATTACAAATCATCATTGTGGTACTTTTATATTCTCCTTTTCTCTAAAAAGTTTTAATTGGGGTAAATTTAAATTTATATTTTAAGAACTGAGTTAAAAATATGTATTCTTATCTTTTTGTGACATGTTCCAAATATTAAAATTCCTTACACAGTTAAATGTTACCATTGTGTCTTATGGATATTTTGTCACTCAAGACAATTAAACATGGACAAATTTACCATAAATCACAATCTCTTTGCATCATTAGTTTTTTGGGAAGTCAGTGTATTTAGTATATTTTTCATGTACAGTCTTCATGATTTTCTAATTGGCAACATACATAATGATTTACATTTCCTATCTTTCATTGTTTCTAAAGACAAATTTTATTTATTTTTCAAATATTGTATTTCAGCATACCTTTTGTTAAAAATGGAAAATCAAAGGTAAGATTTTAACTACATGAACTTTTGTAAACTTGTTTAGTCTGTTATTGGTAATGGCGTGTACACAAAGATAGCATTTGGACACCTCTCTGCTTTAAAGCATTGAAGTCATTCATGCGTATACATGTATTTTCAAGGATGTAAAGGACACACTAAAATGGAGATACGTCATATTTATTCAACAGCAGATTTTAATGAAATAGTTAAAAAGGTATAATGGAATACCAAAACATTCTTTTTTGTCCTAAGAAGTAAGATTTAACTCTGTTGTTCTTTTAACCAAATAATATATTTTTGTGTTGGGTAAGCCATGAGTTTTATAACTTACTTGTTTCATCAACTTTCAGAGCCATTTTGCAAAACTTCAGTCTTTACTTTTTCTTGGTACCAAGTGTTGAATATCCATCCTCACTGTTTAAATCAGTAGCTTTTATCATCCAGTTTTCATTTGAAAATCAGTAGCATCAGACTACATGTATGTTGTGAACCGCTCCGGTGGCCTTGTGGTTAGAGCATCTGCATCGGATGTGTAAGGTCATGGGTTCAATCCCCAGTTGAGTCATACCAAAGACTTACAAAAATGGTACTAAAAGCTGCCTCACTTGACGCTCAGCATTAAAAGGTTAGTGTTAGGACTGGTCGGTCTGATGTCAGGATAATGTGGCTGGGTGGAACATCATGCTACATGTCTGCGGATGATGCCCCAGTGTTAGACATCACTATAAACTGCCACACTGCAGACATTGTAGCAATATGACTGAAAAATTCTTATAGCTGCATTAAAAATCGTAATCACATCACATCTCCTACATTGTGGACTTCTTGTATTTAGGAAATTCATTTATGAAGTTCTGTGCAAAGTTCTGTGTATTCTGATGAATACCTCATCAACATAGTGAAAATATAATCTTAGAAACTACATATAATGATATCTGTAGAGACTAGTTTAAACAGTAGTCAGTTGATTACACATGCATTTTGCCATTCTTATTCATGAACACACATCACATAAAAAGAATGGGCTGATACAAAAGTGAAATTTGTTTGCTTTAAATATTGGGGAAGGGGAATCTTTTACAATATTTTTATTTGTTAATAGAAATTGTCAGACTGCTTTTTAGCCAGCATTATCCACACCCACTATGGTGGTGCTCTACAGTTTCCCTGGGTTTCATCACTAGTTATTCTGGCTATTTAAAAAGACGTATATCTTAGGTATTGTTTAAAGAACCTTTAATTCATTTTATTTTGGTGTATGATTGATGGGTGTAATATCAGTTATAGAGTATATATCTTGAACTTACTCCAGATGTGCACCTTTCAAATGAGTGCTAGCTCCACTTGTTAAAATAAATTTTCACTTCTTGAACTTCAGAGGTAAATTGTATTAAAAAGAAAGAGCCAATAACTTTTTTTTTTTACATTTTTATATATTTAGTATTCATTGTATTCATATATTTATTCATTGCACTTTCAAGAGCTGGTATTGTCCAGTCTGGCAAAATTCATTTTCCCTATTTTAATAGCTGCCACTGATAGTGTACTTTAGACAAATTCAGGTTGATTTTTGGAGCCCAAGGGAGCAGTCATTTTAGTTATCATCATTTACAATTTCCAAACGGTCCCCCGAGTGGTCTAAAGTGCTGACCATTACGGATCACTGCCATCTCACCTGTCTGCATGAGTTAGAGTCCAGACTCAGTTAACATGGGTAAGTGAGAAAGCCTGCCAGTAGCTTCTCATGGGTTTGTGGTTCTTCCTGGGGTTTTCCAGGGTTCTTCCTCTACCATTAATACTGGCTGCCATGTATAGCCTATCTTGTGCTGAAAAATGGTGTTAAACCTTATAACAACAACAATTTCTAAAAGTACAATATCCAAAGAAATGTCAGCCACATTACATGAAAGTAGCATGGAGGTATGCCAACATTCTCTCCACTGTGCATGTTTTAAATGCAAATAATTTCACCTTACCTACTTCACTTTCACAAAAGTACACAATAACTGGTGAGCACCACCATTATTATTTGACAGCATGACCCATAGACTGTATTCTACATCTACTTTATTATTTGACAGTGTGACCCATAGAATCTATGCCCACAACCTCACTAATATTTGACAGTGTGACCCATAGACTCTGTATCCATACCTTCTTTATTATTTGACAGAGTAACCCATAGATCAGTTTTTACACATAACAGTACTACTTCTGATCTAAGAAAACAAATGTGTAAAGATTTATTTGCAGCGAAAATATGAATATTGATGACTATATCTGCAGATAATAACCTGCTAGAACAAAGAAAGCTTAAATCTGAACCAATTAGAAAGCAGCATATATGGTATCTATATTGTATGCAGAAATGCTGTTATGGCTCAGGATAAAATCTGTGTGAAAACACACAAGGGATATAATTCAGATATTTTCTGTTGTATTATTTTTTAATGAAACATTGCATCTGTGTTTACCACTTCAAATAATGACAAAAGGCAGGTAAGCAAGAATCTATTCACGACCCTCAATCATAATCGTGATAAAAGTCAGGTACACAATATAAATTAAATGTACATAAAACTTACAATATGTAAATAATAAAGAATACAGCTCTTTTGGAATTAAAATCAGGACAAGTGGTTTTGTTTTAATCTGCATGCCCTAGGCATGTGTATGACAGAAATAACCTTGGATTCAAGATATGTACAATAAGATGAGGTAGACATATTTATCATGTTTTTCACAGAGACATTGTTTGGTAGGTATACAGATCAAAAGCTCAAAAGCTATGCATACAATTTTTTTTCATGTGTAAATGATGCTGATGGACTCCCTTAATTTTTGTGTGCAATCTCATATCTTTTTCTTTAAGATTCAAGATATGACCAGAAACAAAAGTATCATGGATGTATCTCTAAGTTCAACCTTTGATGAAGAGTTAGACTGCCAAATGATGTGTGAAATAGATAAGCTTGAGGAAGCATATGCTAAACAGTCTGGTTCCAAAGCACATCCCAGTAATATTGCATGTTTGTCTGCAAAATCTTACCTGAATACCAGACAACCAACAGAAACTGGAAATAAGGAAAACAACAAAAATGAATGCAGTGATATTGACACACCACCTGCCTCCAAAAAGCCGTCAAAGAGAAGAAGTTTAGCAATGGTTGACATAGAGAGTTCACACCATGTATCATGGGGAAGTCCTACTGTTGTATCTACCCCACAGATCAAATCTGGTAAAAAGACTAGAGTATCCAATGCTTCAAATAAAACACCTGCTCGCAAGTCAATAAAAAGCCCAGATTATTTAAAAAATCAGGAAAGTGAAAAATCTACCAATGCAAAAGGTGTTAATGAAAGTGTATTTTTTAAGTCTTTGTTTATAGATGATGGGAGCCAAGAACATCTTAATCCTGAGGAGAATTTGAAGAGCACAAGATGTTCACATTTACCTGTATTGAATGGAGCAGATACACAGTATTCCAGATCCAAATGTTTGAATCAGAATTCTAAAACAGATTCCTTGCAGTCTACAGGCAGTAATTCTGAGTTACATGAAGCAGAGACATTACAGCTTGAACAAACCAAAATTGACTTGATCAAAGAAAAGAAACTTAAGGTATCTGGAGATGTAATAAAGAATCTCAGTTCAAGTAAAATATCCCATACAACAACAGTTAGAGAATCATACCAGTCACCTGCATATACATCTCAAAAGCAGCAGAGTATTGCATTAGGTGAGACAAAAGTATTTTTCTAAATGTATTTCGAAAACTCTGAGTCAATACTTTCCTCATACCAAAGTTATTACAGATGCATATTTGTGTTTTGACTTTTCCTGTATGAAAAAAAAAAGAAATCAAATAATGTATAAATTTTTGTCAACCCCAAATTTATCCAATGGAGATACATTATTTGTCAACTTTCTGGCTGCATGGCAGCAACTGCTGTTATAGGATTTTTAAGGTTTTAAAAATTGTATACTCTGGGAATGCATCATCACTTTGCAAGTCTTTTGTATTAACCATTGCATGCAAGAAAAGACGTCATCAGTCACTGTGCAAAACTATTTCAGGATCTTGTCAATAACTTAAGGTTGGAAAATTTGTTTGTAACTCTCACATTCTCTCCTTTCCATTTTCCTGCTGCTGCAGAATATATAATTCACAATGTTTTTTTTACTAATCTTTCTGACATTGAATTTCTGAGCAATAATTAAATGCATTTCCCTCTTCATTGTTCAGTCAAATTTTATTTGCTTTGCCTTCTAAACTGAGAACTATATTTTGGACCATTTTGCACAAACTTATTCATTCATTGGAAACCATACCACAGTCTAACTAATTTTGTAGCTATTACATGAAATGTTGTGTTTACAAAAGAAGTGAGCTTGTCATGTGATTGACTGGTTTTAGCCTTTTTGAGATACATTTTATGATCTGACTTGAACTAAACAATACTGTATTTTTAACTGTGACATTTTGTCATCTTGATAATTATTAGCAATAATAAAATCCAGTGATTGTGAAAGTCTCAAAATCTGATAACAAAGGAACACCCAGCAGTAAGGATTATTTATCTGTTTAAATGGATTAAAGTTATGATCCCCTCTAGCTTGTTGGAACAAATGTCAATATGTTGAACTTAGAAATCAACAAATATCTGTGAAAGTTCCATCCATAAAAGTCAGTGTGTGACTCATGAGGGGTATATTTGACATTATTTTTGCACTTATAAGGTGGCAGTTGACTGTGTTAGCAAATGGACTGTTCTAGAGTGATAATGTTGAACACAAATTCATAGGTGTCAGGGGATGCAAAAAGTCAGTGGTCAGGAGGGGTTGGATCACAGCATTATACTACCTTACATGATTACTGTTAATTGGTTTGTTTCCATGGTTTCATTTGTTGTAGTGAAGCAAATAATGATATTTTTTGTACTTAAATTTCAATATTGGAAAAGGAATCCTCCTGTTTCTCTTGATGGATCATTGTTGGGTTGTTGAAATTTAAGCTTTGAGGCTATCATAAAATTAATAGAAATTGCAGCTCATGAGTAATAGTGTTTAGTTTGTTAACCATTCAAGATGTGTACACTTGTGTAACTTTGGTTATTATTTCCATTTCCTGTAGGTTTGGAACAGGATCAGTTGGCCTTGTCATCATGGGGTCTGCCAGAAACTGTGCTGAAACAGTACCACAGTCGTGGTATCACCCACATGTTCCCATGGCAAGCTGAGTGTCTGTTGAGTGGAAATGTTCTCGGTAGGTCTACTGTTCATATCTAAAATATCCACATAAGTATTCTTCTTCCAAACTTAAATTCTTTGAACTATACTGTTATTTCTTCACAGGAAGGAATTCATTTATAATTACAAGTAGAATAAGCAATTCCATGAACAAAATGTGTACTTTCAAGAACCATTGCAAATTTGCAACCAGTTTTGTTAGCTTTACTTGTCATAGACCAGAGTCTATTGTCCATTGTCTATTGATCCACTAGCACAGGTTTGTTATCATTACTGCTACTAAATTACCAAACTTTAAAGGGTATTTCTATGAAATATAATACACACAGTAACACACACACAAACACACACTCAGACACACACATATTCATCCATTGGTCTAGTTGGTCATGAATGAAAATGGTACTGATCTAATTTCCCATATGATCACCAAAACACCCATCTTCTAAATCTTATTTTCACAAATCCTGAACAAAAACTCATATTGACATGGGGTAAGAAGACTTTTTATGATGTCTAGTTGGTTCTGATTGAAAATGTACCATTTGCCCATCCAGTATGGCTGCCACTGCTACCATTTTCAGAATCTAGTTATCTCTGCTCCTGATTGGATGGACATATCAGCATGGAGTGTGTACTAAAAAAAAAACTTCTTATTTTATCTATTTGGTCACAAAGAAACTGGTGCAGCTTAGATATCCAATATGGTCACCACATTGGCCATCTTGAAAATCTTACCACTACTTCTCTGGAATCAGCATGAGGTTTTCATTGAAAACTTCCCATTATGTCTAGTTTGATCATAAATGAAAATGGTGTTAACCTGACTTCCAATATGGCCTCCACATTGACCATCTGGAAAAACTCCTCGCTGCCTCTCCAATATGACTGATCATAATGACATTGTGCTTTCACCAGAAGACTTCTTCTGATGTCTAGTTGGCCCTAAATGGAAATAGGGCACATCTGATATCAAATATGGTCACCTTGGCTGTTCTAAATTAACAGGGTTCCTGCAGGTCATAGAATCCTGGAAAAGTTTTGGAATTTAAAAAATAAATTTCATGGGCCTTGAAAAGTTTTGGAATTTGTCAAAACCTTGCAAAGTTTTGGAAAAGTCATGGAATTTGTGACAATGGAGTTAAAGAAATTGATTACTTCAAATTTCATAGAGCACCGAGAACCAATTAAATAAAATGATAAAATTACAATCAATAAATGGCTTCAATTCATATAATAAGAGTAAGTTCCCCTAATGGAAGTATCATGTGATTTCTGGTGTAGTTCACTAAATAAAAGAAAGCAACTGGAAAGTAATGTGTTTTGTTAATATTGTAAATAGGAACACATACAAAGACTACTTGGAATTGTGTCCTTTTTTCTTTTGAATATAAATACATTGATCATTGGATTATGACATGAATTACTACATAATGTCAAAGTGTGCTAGCCCAGGTAAATTTAAAATGTACATATTAAAAATATTTGTTGGTAACTTATTTCTTATTTTAGATTGAAAGATGTCATTCTTTATGTTCATTTACTTGATAATGCAAGATAATGCTGTCCTTGAGTTTTATGAAATGGCCCTGAAAAAGTTTTGGAAAAGTCATGGAATTTGATTTTGTTAAGTCTGCAGGAACCCTGAATTAAAATGATGTTGATCTTATGTTTTGTTATTGCCACTTCTCTTATATGGAAGGTCATTTTGACATAGGGGTTTCTTCAGAAGAATTCATATGGTAACTACATGGTCCTAAATTAAAATGATGCTAATTGACTCTCATTATGGTCACTATGCTGGCTATCTTGAAAGTATCTTTTATTTCTACTCATACCAAACTGTCGGTCACATTAACATGCATTTTTCACCAATAGACTTCTAATAATACCTAATTGGTCCTAAATTTTAAAAAAATTATTCCAGTCACACAGCATGTTTCCACTATTTGAAAATCTTGTTATTGCTGAAAAATAGAGATGGCTTCAACACTCATTAGTTACATGAAAGAATTCTTGGAAATTCTTTTCAGCCATTAGAGCATCATTCCCTATTGTTTAGGTGATTCTCATGACGATGATACTTAAATCAATATTGAAAATTCTTTATGTTATCATCTCATTATCAAGGGGGAGGTAACCTGATCTATTCTGCTCCAACCAGTGCTGGGAAGACAATGGTAGCTGAACTTCTTGTATTGAAGAAAGTGTTGGAGACCAGAAAGAAAGCAATGATAATTCTGCCTTTTGTCTCTGTCACCAGAGAAAAGATGTTCTCATTGCAGGTTAAGTTTTACTCTTGTGATTGTAGTGTTTACTTTTGTTTAAAATGTTTTTTGTCTAGAAAAGCAGATGTAGATGCATAAACTTTTACCCTATTACATCTGATCATTTGTCATACTTTGGTTACATTTTGTTTGGCTCGGTAATGCCATTTGTGTTCCATGAACTCATTGCTGGTTGATTTGTTTATAATTAAAGACATTCAATCATAAAAGAAGTTTAAGACTGAAGAAAATATCTTGTCTCCTTCTTCAGACTATTTTTTTGTTTAGGGCAAAGTTTTCATTTCCATATATCAAGAAATGTCATTTATACATAAACATTGTCATAATGAATCTCATCTTAGACTAGCTCTTTATCTGCCAGAGATTATACAGTCAGAAAATTTTAATCTGATCTGGAAATATAGAAATCCCATCAGTCACTGAGAAACTACACCATATATGCCATTTTTAAGTCTTATTATTAAGATTGCTATTAATAGTTGTCAACACATATGTATACATTGGTCTCCCTCTTGAATGCCCCCCCCCATGACCTGTGGCCATCTACTTCTTACATCCAGAATCCCTTTGCACCGACAAGTTTGTGTTCAAAGTACCCCTTAAGAAAGGCCACTCCTCTAATGCAACCAGCAACTAGCATATTAGTGCAAAAATGTAAAATGTTCCACTCAAAAGCTGCCACATTTTATTTCAAATGAATTCAGAGCTAATAATTCATAATTTGATGTAAGGTAAGTAATCAGATTATCTCTATCCTCAATACATGTCTCCCAAATGATAAGTTTCCATTACTCAAAGAAGTGTTGACTAAATTACAGGGGCCCCGAGTGTTCTAAAGCGATGACTGTTACGGATCACTGCCATCTCACCTCTGCCTGCGTGAGTTTGAGTCCAGACTCAGCTAACGTGGGTAAGTGAGAAAGCCTGCCAGTTGCTTCTCGTGGGTCAGTGGTTCTTCCCTGGGTTTTCCAGGGTTCTTCCTCCACCATTAATACTGGCCGCCATGTATAGCCTATCTTGTGCTGAAAAATGGCGTTAAACCATACAACAACAACAACTAAATTACATGTATCACTAAGATTAATATTATATCATTGTCTATAAAAGCTGACATTTACTGGAAGTGGGCTCCACAATGTTTTATGATAGATTTTTGGGCTTCACACATTTGTCGTGTTCTTTTCTTTGTTGATTACAACCAGACGTAGTTGTCAAGATCATAACACGGTCAGTTTAGGCTAAAAATACATTTTGTGTATTAACACACCCAGAGAAATTAACTTTAAATAAAACATGGTACCAGACAAAGACCAAAAAGTCACGACTTTATGAAGAAGGCATTTCATCCACTCTACAAAAGTTTTGTCTGCTTAATTAAATCTTTTACAGTTAGCAACATCCAAATAAAACATTACCAAACATTAACATGTCATCATGTAAACGTAGATGAATTATTTTAAAAGAAAGTCGGTTATTCTTCTCAACATCAGGGGAGGGGGCTTGTTGAACAATTTTATGTAGAAGAGACTCAAATATGCAATGTTGTAAACAATATAGAGGTTATTCAGCAGCAGTGGGAAAATGGAGCAAATGGAAAGAGAATTATGTATGTACCAAGATTTAAATAACGTTTTTGAATGATTTTGCAATGTGCATAACAATACCTGCTCACATATCATGCTTGCATGAAGAATAAGAACTATTAATGTATACTCAGTAGAAATAAGTCTTTTATTATAACAAAAATAACCTTTTAATGATTAATGTTACTTTTAAACAAAGATATTTAAGGAAGATATTAAATGCTTTGAATTATGTAGCTTTCTTACTATGTACATTACATATATTTCTCACAAAAAATTGAGTCCCCCTCTAGAAAGACCGCCCATCATATAAGGTCACTTTCCCAAGGCAAAAGGGGTGGCCATATAAGGTAGAGGGCACTGTACATCTGTTTATAGATTTACACCCATAAATAAAAGTTAAAAAAAATTAAATGAAATCATGTACCAAGAGTTACATAAATACAGATATACATAACTCAGAGATGTGGACTAGGCAAAACTCCCAGGGACTAGTCGATATTGATAATTACTTGTGGTTGGGCCAACAAAATGTATGTATTTATGTACGATTCAAGTCCTGATTTATAAGATTCTTTCTAAATCTTTACCTTCTTGCTCATTGTAGCAACTGTACCAGGATGCAGGGATCCGGGTGGGTGGATACATGAGTCACCATGCACCATCTGGGGGGTTCAGCAGCATCGATGTAGCTGTATGTACCATTGAGAAGGGAAACGGTCTCATCAACAGAATGCTAGAAGAAAACAAACTGGATCAGCTGGGTAATTTCAGAGAATTATAGCTCTTCACTGATCAATAATCAGATTGCTTTCACTGAGAATAATGGGATAGCAGATATCTTTTGCAAACTGAATTGACAAAGACTGGCTTTTATTGTGGGTATTGTATTTGGTTTACCTGTTTCAAGCTGATTAGTCCCTAGGCTTCTCTATATATCAAGACAGAATTATAGTGTACATGGGATTTCACACTAGATATGAATGCTAAGGAATAATATTAATAATGCTGTGTGTCATGAACTTATTGCAGCAAGTTGTGAATATTTTTCATTTCAGCAAGTGATATAGTGTACTGTTCAAAAGATATATAGGTATAGTGTACTATACTGTTCATCAAGTGGCATATTGTACTTTTCAAAAAGGGCATATTGTACTGTTCAAAAAGTGGCATATTGTACTGTTATAAAAGCAGGATAGTACAATGAGTGACATGTACTGATCAACAGATGGCATATTGTATTTGTCAGGAAGTATTCTACTGTGCTGTTTGCCAAGTAGGTTATTGTACTATTAAACAAGTTGCATATTGTACTTTTCCAAGATGGCCTGTTTTATGATTCAGCAAGTGGTTTTTTTGTACTATTCAAGAAATGGCATGTTGTACTTTTCAACAAATGGCATATTGTACATTTCAACAAGTGTTTTATTGTACTATTCAGCAAATGACATATGGTAATTTTCAGCAAATGGCATATTGTGCTCTTCATCAAACTACATATCATATTATTCAAAATTTTGTTAACATTCGTCTTATGATTTCTGCCAATTGTATCTGCTTGTTATAACAATGCAATAATTAGCATTAGTCAATAATTTTACTGCAAGACTCCTTTTGATATATCACACTAGGTTAATTGTATCTACCTGACTGAACTAACAGATAATTATTGCATCCCATGCATGTGTCTATTTGCCTTTCATGTGAAATGTTTTTGTTTTAACCCTTTGTGGTCAAATTTGGCTATCTGGCATGAAAAACTTCAAACCCTTGTTGGTCTAATTTGGCCATCTGGCCTGGAAATCTTAAAACATTTATTGGTCAGATTTGACCATCTGGCCCAGAAATCTTCAAGCCTATGTTGGCCTAATTTGGCCATCTGGCCTAGAAATCATTTAGCTTGGCCATCTGGCCTGGAAATCTTAAAATCCTTTTGGTCTAATTTGGCTATCTGGCCTAGAAAATGTAATACCCTTGTTGGTCTAATTTGGCCATCTGGCCTAGAAATCCTAAAACCTATGTTGGTCTAATCAGACCATCTGGCCTAGAAATCTTAAAACTTATGTTGGTCTAATCAGGTCATCTGGCCTAGAAGTCTTAAAACCCTTGTTGGTCTCATTTGGCCATCTGGCCTAGAAATTTTAAAACCCTTGTTGGTCTAATCAGACCATCTGGCCTAGAAATCTTAAAACCTGTGTTGGTCTCATTTGGCATTTCTGGCCAGGAAATCTTAAAACCCTGGAGCATGAGTCGGAAAGTTTCTTATGAACAGTCACAAATTATATGAAATCTGAATGTTCATTTTTGATTGACTAATAGAGTGGTACATAATCATAGAATCAGACTCTGTGGTCTCCAGGCAGATAGCAATACATAGGTACCATTTTCTCCCATGGTAATATAGTCATTATTGTTAACAATTTGTAGTTTTTTGTCATAAAGAGTCAGAAAGTCAATTAAGATACTATAACACATTTTGTTTTACTGATTTCTGGAAATATAGAACCCAAACCTTGCTTACAGGGGGAACAAAACTGAAAGAATTGAAAACTCAAAACCATAATGTTAATTTACATTTTAAGTTACACACGTTTTACCCATAATGTATTGTACTCTTGGTTGTAGTAATATGAGTAGCTTTAAAAGGCTTTAATTTTTAAAATTAAAGGTACTGATTAAAAATTTTCAAACTTTTTATTTCTATATGTACAATTTATCCTGTCACTTAAGTAGCAGCTTCAATTATAATATATGTATTGTTGTGATTGAGTTGCACCCACTCAGAGACTCACATAGGGGTTATTTGTTAAACAGGTATTATTGTTGTAGATGAGTTAAACCTGCTTTGAGACTGACACAGCACCTATTTATTCTACTTTTATTTTGTTGTGGATGAGTTACACATGCATGGAGACTCACACTGGGGCTGTTTTATAAATGTGTTATTGTTATAGATGGGCTACACTTGCTTGGAGATTGTCATACCCCATGCATGTATCTATTTGCCTATCATGTGATATGCTTTTGTTTTAACCCTTGGTCCAATTTGGCTATCTGGCCTGGAAAACTTCAAACCCTTGTTGGTCTAATGTGGCCATCTTTCCTGGAAATCTTAAAACCCTTGTTGGTCAGATTTGACCATATGGCCTAGAAATATTAAAACCCTTGTTGGTCAGATTTGACCATCTGACCTGGAAATCTTAAAACCCTTGTTGGTTAGATTTGACCATGTGACCTGGAAATCTTAAAACCCTTGTTGGTCAGATTTGACCATGTGGCCTGGAAATCTTAAAACCCTTGTTGGTCAGATTTGACCATATGGCCTAGAAATATTAAAACCCTTGTTGGTCAGATTTGACCATCTGACCTGGAAATCTTAAAACCCTTGTTGGTCAGATTTGACCATCTGGCCTGGAAATCTTAAAACCCTTGTTGGTCAGATTTGACCATGTGGCCTGGATTCTTAATACCCTTCTTGGTCAGATTTGACCATATGGCCTAGAAATATTAAAACCCTTGTTGGTCAGATTTGACCATCTGACCTGGAAATCTTAAAACCCTTGTTGGTCAGATTTGACCATCTGGCCTGGAAATCTTAAAACTCTTGTTGGTCAAATGGCCTGGAAATCTTAAAACCCTTGTTGGTCAGATTTGACCATCTGGCCTGGAAATCTTGATATCCTTGTTGGTCAGATTTGACCATCTGGCCTAGAAATATTAAAACCCTTGTTGGTCTAATATGGCCATCTGACATAGAAATATTAAAACCCTTGAGCTTGAATCTGAAAGTCTGTTGTGATCAGTTTCAAATTATATGAAATCTGAAAGTTCATTTTTGATTGACTGATAGTAGTATACAGTCAAAGAATCATGGACTCTGTGGTCTCCAGGCAAATAGTAATACATAGGTACAATTTATTCCTATGGTAATATGGTCATTATTGTTAACTATTTGTAGATTTTTGTCATAAACAGTCAGAAAGTCAACTTAGATACTATAACACATTTCTTTTACTGATTCTGGAAATGTAGAACCTAAACTTTGCTTACAGGGGGAAAAAACTGATTTCAGTTTTGAAAGACTTATAAACTCAAAATCTTAATGTTAATTTACTTCTTAGGTCACTCATATATTTTATCAGTAACATATTTGCTCTTTGTTGTTGTAACACAATTAGCAATAAAAGGCTTTAATGTTTAAATTAAATCTTATATTTCCAAACTCTTGCTTTATTTTTATATGTACAATTTATCCTGTCACTCTAAGTAACATCTTGAATTATAATATAGGTACTATTGTTGTGGTTCAGTTACACCTACTCAGAGACTCACACAGGTTATTTATGAACAGGTGTTATTTTTGTATATAAGTTACACCTACTTTGAGAATGACACAGGGTCTATTTATTCTACAGGTGTTTTGTTGTGGACGAGTTACACCTGCTTAGAATCACACTGGGGTTATGTTATACAGGTGTTATTGTTATGGATGGGCTACACCTGCTTGTAGATTTTCACATAGGATATTTATTATTTTCTTTTTATTATACTTGTATCATTGTTGTTGATGAGTTACACTTGCTAGGAGGCTGACACTGGCTATTTCTACAGATAGTATTGATATGGATGAGTTACCCTTCTTGGACACTTACACAGGACTCTTTATTACATAGGTGTTGTTCTTGTGGACAAGTTACACCCACTTGGAGACTGAAACAGGGGCTATTTATTATACAGCTGTTATTCTTATGGACAAATTATACCTTCTTGGAGACTCTCACACAGGTTCTATTCATTATACAGGTGTTATTTTTGTGAATGAGTTAAACCTGCTTGGAAACTCCATCATTGGCTTTTTATTGTGGATGAGGTACACCTGCTCTGAGGCTCACACAGAGGCTTTTTATTTTTACAGGTATTATTGTTGTGGATGAGTTACACCTGCTTGGAGACTCACACCGGGGTTACTTATTAGAACTGCTTCTGACCAAAATCTGCTACATGATGAAGAAAACTGTCCAGCAGCCTGACCAGTAGGTATCGTTTTTTTGATAATCTATTGATTGATTCCTATTTGGTTGTAAAGTTAAGATATGAAAGAGTGAGAAGGTATGACATTTATGAAAAGAGTTGAAATTTTTTTTCTTCGGACACCCAGGGAGAAAAACAGAAATTATTCAATAAGTATGTGAATTTCATGTACAATTCTGTTAATTGTATCACAGATTTACTAGACTTTGCTCAGTGATTATACAGGTACTCGGTAGTGAAGACATTAATTATATTCAGACATCATACTCAACTGATCTGATCACATTACCAACCCCTGGGAAAATTATATAATGAATTATCACATGTTTTTTCTTTGCAAAAAGAAGCATCAGCACTCAGGTTTTAAAAGTTGAATGATTAGTGTTGCTTAGTGGTTTGAGTATAAAAGTCTTATTATCTTTCCATGCCAGTGGATTCTCAGCAAACTATGCACAACTTTCTGAGGAAAGACAGTTTGTTCCGCTAGACAAATTCCTTGAATTTGAAGGATTGCTTTGAAACCTTCTTGAAGTTTTAAAAGTTGGTTTCTTCCTAGAAAAGTACATGTTGAAAAACTTTGGAATTTTTGTCAGAACTCTTTAAATATACCTAAGGAAATGCAAAACATTTAAACTAAATAAAATATATCACTTCTTAAATGTAAAGTTTTTACAGATTCCCCCCCCCAATTTTTTAAAATAAATAAAAAGTATACATTTGTGTGATTCAAAAAATGATACACTGGTCGTTACCAGATGGAATAGCATCCCGTTGCAGTATGGAACATTTGTCTTTTTCAGTTCCAAATGGAGAAAGTTGATTTCTGTGAGAAAATAATTACTCCTTTAAAACTTAAGAAGTCTTTGAAAATTTTTAAAAAATATCCTTGAAAACAATCTGATGGATTGTACGAACTATGAGAACATTATAAATCTAGCATGACCATGTGTTGAACCTAAGAGCAATCAAGTGTCCAATGACCATGATTATAATATGCAGCTTCCTCATCTTTTGTATGTCCATAGTAATTACATTTGTTGATCTTTCAAGGAATCAGTTGTCATCATCCCACACTGTACAGATTGTTGGTATGAGTGCCACTCTACCCAATCTGGATCTTCTGGCGAGGTGGCTTAAGGCTGATTTGTTTCACACCGATTATCGTCCTGTTCCGCTGACAGAATGTGTTAAAATAGGATCTACAGTGTATGATAAAAGCATGACAGTCATCAGAACTATTGATCCAAATATTGTTGTCAAAGGAGATGATGATCATGTGATCCCACTTTGTGTTGAGACACTGCGTGAAAACCACTCCATACTGATATTCTGTCCAACAAAGAACTGGTGTGAGAAACTGGCTGAGACGATTGCCAGGGAATTTTATAACATGATGAAAAACCCAGTTCCTCCAGGCTCAAACCAAGATACAGGTATGTATAATTATGTAACATGTATGTATCAATGATCATAATTTCACTAAACAAAGATTGAACCGTGATTTTAATTAATAGAGTGTTGTCTGACTTAAATAGAAGACTTGGATTTTTTATGCTCCCACCTCCGGGCAGCATGGGTATATAGTAATCTTTATGTCCATGCTTCTATTTATGCATTTACCTGGCAGGTTTCATTAGTGCAACCAGTCCTGCAGTTTTTGATGGACTGCTTTGAAACCTGGTAAATATTATGTTTCATCACCAGAAAATGTTGATCAACAAATCACTTTGATCTCACAAGTTTTTTTTTTTCTGCAGCTTACTACAGTAGAAGATAGAATCTTGTGAATGCAACTTGTTTTGCAGTTTTTATGGATTATTGCTTTTTCTGAACGACAGCTGGATGCATTGTAGAACAGAATTTTGTGAATGCAACTGCTCTTGCAGTTTTTATGTGTGAAACTTTGTACATATTACTTGATCATCTTAAGATATGAATTTGGACCAGTCATTGTACTTGCACTTTTCTCACAAGACCTCTTTCATACTTTTGACTTGTCTTTATCTTTATTTAGCAAATCACTCACCGTTTCTCTAGTTATCATTGAGATTCAAACATCATCCAAACATTAGCCATACAAGAGAAAATAAAAATCCTCCTTTTACCACTGACCACCATCGCACACAAAAATGTTGAAACCTGAATCGTATAGGAACATGTTTTATGTTACTTGTGTCCGGATAATATGACTGGGTGGGACATAATGCTAAATGTCTACAGTATGAATCCCCAGTGCTATAAATCACTCTTAACTGCCACATTTCAGACATAAACGCAATATGACAATAAAAATTGTTAAAGCTACGTTAATAATCCAAATCACACCCACACATAATGATAATCATCAGTTCAAAAGATATTCTACAAATGCTGGTCAGTTTTTTTCTAATTGAATTGAATTTTCTTTGTTTAAGTATGGATGATGTTCTTCATGTATTCTTTTAGTAATAAAATTTTCAACCAGAGGAAATTATTTGTATATGGAACAAGGTTTATAAGTAATTTAATTTTTACAATATGCTTTTACCTTGGTTTATTTTATAGTATATCGATTGATGGAAAGGAAATAATAATATTAAGAGAGTGTCCCTTCATCATTGGTCAATTTCTGAATTTTTTTATTTAAAGGCATTAAAATGTAGAAATATTGATAAGAAATACAATTTTGAGAATTGATTTTCAGCATGATTTGATGTGCATTTGCTTTTGTTCATATTTCTTAATTTGTATAAATGATAGCAGCTTCTATTTATTAGGATTTGTAAAGGCATCTAACCTGCTAGTTTTGCCGATAGACAGGGGCTCTCTGCTGGATGTTGTAGAACAGCTCAAGAGGAGTCCAGTAGGATTGGATCCAGTCTTGAGGAAAACCATTCCTTATGGAGTTGCTTACCACCATGCAGGTATGAAACAGGGTTGTTAATGGCATTTAAAACAGTCATATCCCCACCCCAACCCCTACCCAGATGTCCATGACATTTTTTCTGCTTGAATATGGTTTGTTCCTTAACTGATGAAGTGTGAAAAAAATCCCTTTATCATGCTTATATCAATCTTTATATCAAACACATGTTAGGGCTTACTGCTGTGATAGCTAAATCATACAGAAAAATAGTTTTGAAGTCTTTGGATTGGTCCAAGGATTGAGGAGCTAGTTTACTAGAAATACCTTTTTTCCTGCAACTTACATATGTTTTGATGTAGCATATACACCAGTTTTATCAATCACACAATTTCAAGTTACCAGAAGTCTGTTAATTAAATGAAGGACTTAATTTATTCTTTATGATTTAATTCTTTAATATTATCCTACTTGTTAGGATGAATCAAAAGATGGAACATAAGCAGTGTGAAGCCAGCAGTTACTGTTGATATCAATTTTCATGGTTGTGCAAATTAGATTTTCTTTGGTATCTAAACTCATTAATTGTGGAAGGTGTTCTATTGTTTCGACAGAAGAATCTTTGTTGTCATTGGAAGATTTTCTGTTGTTTACACAGAAAAATCATTCTTTCTTAGTGGAAGGTGTTCTATTGTTTCCTTAGTAGGATAAATGTTTATTGGTGGAAGGTGTTTTTTGTTTCCAACAGAAGGATCATTGATTATTGGTGGAAGGTTTTCTGCTGTGTCCATAGAAGGATGATTGTTTACTTGTGGAAGGTGTTCTGTTGTTTCCACAGAAGAATTATTGTTGGTGGAAGGTGTTTATTTGTTTCCAACAGAAGGACCATTGGTGGAAAGTGTTCTACTGTTTGCGTAGAAGGATCATTGTTGGTGGAAGGTGTTCTATTGTTTCCACAGAAGGAACATTGTTTGTTGGTGGAAGGTGTTTTATTTTTTCCACAGAAGACTCATTGCTGGAGGAAGGTGTTCTATTGTTTCCACAGAAGAATCATTGTTTGTTGGTGGAAGGTGTTCTATTGTTTCCACAGAAGAATTCAAAGTTTTACATATCCAATACTGTGTTTTTATGTTAGCATTGAAAGTTTTTACAGCAGGGTAAATTATTGCAATATACTGTTGTTCCAGACCAAAAGAACTTCAATTGATATATTGTGGTCATTATTATGTCCCAAGTGTACAGTCCATCTAACAGTTCATTTTTCACTTGAGAAACAGTAAGTAGTCAAGAATAGTTTTCTCACCATAACCCGAGTGCCAGGATCCACTTATAAGACAGTGACATGATTTTTCATTTTGACATGTGCCAGTTTTTATGGTGTTGCCGTTATTATTGTATTTAACCTAAATTTGATAAACACTCTTGCATGAAATGTATCACTTTTATCAGTTCCTTAATTATAATTGCCTGGGTGGATAGCATCAATTAAGTATTAAGAGGAAGGAGTTATTAATAGCCATTCTATTAATTTTTTATTGATTAACATTGAATCAATAATTTTGCATTGACAAATAAGTCGTATTTAAATAAAGTTCCTAAATGGATTAAGTCTGACAAGAAGAACTCAAAAACATTGTTTGTGAATATTCAGCTCTGCATTAGATACATATGCAGTATAACAGGACTTCTACAGACTTAATTTTGGTATATAATCAGACTAGAAACTATTTTCCAAAATTGAAGAGTAGCTATTTAAAAATTCCATGATGCAGGACACAGTATCCCATTACCTTTGTGGATACTTAGCATGTGTTAAGACACCAACATGTCATTGTTTCAGGCCTCACCTTTGATGAACGTGACATTGTGGAGGGTGCATTTAGGCAGGGAATTCTTAAGGTTCTAATTGCTACTTCAACTCTGTCTTCTGGTGTAAACCTTCCTGCACGGCGAGTTCTAATACGTACTCCAGTCTTCCATGGCACACTGATAGATTTCCTGGTATACAAACAGATGATAGGTCGTGCTGGTAGGAAAGGAGTTGACACAGCAGGTAAGAAGTATGACATGATCCAATGATGAACTCTTTATGGCTTCAGTCAACAGGTATCAGTCATGAAATTGACAGATGAACATAAAAGAAAGCTATATATTCTGTTTTGTTTTCTTGTAAAAAAAAATCGCATTCACTATTCTAAACATGCCAAAAAAGGCTTTGAATACACATCCTCTAGGTAAGTTGGTGCTCTACAGTTTTGTATTTAGCATAGGGTTAGAATTTTAAAGAAAATAAATTTCCCTGAGTTTCCTCGCTAGTTATACTGGCAATTTAGAAAAGACTTTGTATATCTTAGGTATTGTTCAAAGAACCTTTAATTCCCTTTATTTTGATGTATGATTGATGGGTGTAATATGGTTAGAGAGTATGCAGCTTGGCCTTACTCCATATGTGCACCTTTCAAAATAGTGCTAGCTCTACTTGCTCATTTTCACTTCTCGAACTTCAGAGGTAAATTGTAAAAAAAGCAGCTGATAACTTTTTTTAGATTGTATGTATTTGGTAATTCATTCATTGCACTTATAGATGCTGGTATTATCTAGTTTGGCAAAATTTGTTTTCCATATTTTAATAGCTGCCAAGAATAGTGTACTTTAGACAAATTTAGGTTGATTTTTGGAGCACAAGGGAGCAGTCATTTTAGTTAGCAGTGTCCTAAGATCATTTAAAATTTACCAAAGTACAATATCCAAAGAAATTTCAGCCACATTACATGAAAGTAGTATATAGGTATGCCAACATTCTCTCCACTTGTATGTTTTAAATGCAAACAACTTCACCTTACATACATCACTCTCTCAAAAGTACATAATAACTGGTGAGTGCCACCTAACACAAAGGCTTTGAATACACATCCTCTATGTCACACAAAGGCTTTGAATACACATCCTCTAGGTCATACAAAGACTTTGAATACACATCCTCTAGGTCTCATAAAAGCTTTAAATACAAATGCTCTAGATCACACAAAGACTTTGAATACATATCCTCTAGGTCACATGAAGTCTTTGAATATACATCCTTTAGGTCACACAAAGGCTTTGAATGGTGGCACTCTACAGTTTTGTATTTAGCATAGGGTTAGAATTTTAGAAAAAGAATTTCCCTGGGTTTCCTCACTAGTTATACTGGCTTTTTAAAAAAGACTTTGTATATCTTAGGTATTGTTCAAAGAACCTTTAATTCCCTTTATTCTGGTGTATGATTGATGGGTGTAATGTGGGTTATGGAGTATTCAGCTTGGCCTTACCCCAGCACCTTTCAAAAAGGTGCTAGCTCCACTTGCTTATTTTCACTTCCTGAACCTCAGATGCAAACTGTAAAAAAAAAGAGCCGATAACTTTTTTTGCATTTTATATATTTGGCAATTCAATCATTGCACTTTCAGAAGTTTGTATTGTCTAGTCTGGCAAAATTCATTTTCCCTATTTTAATAGCTGCCAAGGATAGTGTACTTTAAACAAATTCAGGTTGATTTTTGGAGCACAAGGGAGCAATCATTTTAGTTAGCAGTGTGCTAAGATCATTTACAATTTCCAAAAGTACTATATCCAAAGAAATTTCGGCCACATTACATGCAAGTAGCATATAGGTATGCCAACATTCTCTCCACTGTGCATGTTTTAAATGCAAACAACTTCACCTTACATACATCACTCTCTCAAACGTACATAATAACTGGTGAGTGCCACCAATACACATCCTCTGGGTCACACAAAGGTTTTGAATACAAACCCTCTTGGTCACACAAAAGCTTTGAATACACATTCTTTAGGTCACAAAGTGGCTCTGTACAGTTTTGTATTTAGCATAGGGTTAGAATTTTAAAGAAAAAGAATTCCCTTGGGTTCCATCACTAGATATATTGGCTATTTAAAAAGACTGTGTATCTTAGGTATCATATAAAAGAACCTTTCATTCCCTTTATTTTGGTATATGATTGATGGTTGTAATATGGGTTATAGAGTAAACAGCTTGTATGTAAAAACCACCAAAAAGACTTTGAATACATCCTCTTGGTCACACAAGGTCTTTGACTAAACAATTCTAGGTCACACAAAGACAATGAATACACATCCACTAGGTCACACAAAGGCTTTGAATACAAACGTTATAGAATGAAGAACATGCTTCATCATTTGTGGTATTTAATCTTGTTTTAATTTGTACCCAACAATATGGCACAAGATTTTACATATGTTAAAGAATTGTATGCTATAAATATGGAAAAGTGTGTCTAACAACCCAAACACTTAGATCATCATGCTCTTAATTCATGTTTCTCATATGCAAATTCTGAAAATTTATATTTTTATTGATTATATAATTCAGATATAGTCCAGGAGAAAAATGGAGCAACAATAAAATGTTAATTATTTCCATTATAGGAGAGAGCATCCTTATTTGTAAGCCTAATGAAAAATCAAAGGCTGTGACCATTATGAAATCTACGCTGCCACCTGTCCATAGCACTCTTATGAACCATCAAGGGGAACAACTCAGCTCCAGCATGAAGAGAGCAATCTTGGAGGTGGTGGTCAGTGGGGTTGCCTTGACAATACAGGACGTGGCAGACTATGTATCATGCACTTTGCTGGCCGTGTCTCTCCCAAAAGATGGAACCAAGACAGATGAATTCATTGAGGCCTGTATCTCCTTTCTGCAAGAAAATGAATTTGTTACTGTCCAAAAGATCACAAATAATGGTGAGTTTGATACTAATTCTTTAGATATGTTTTTAAATTTAGAAGTTTGCAATAAACCAACCATACAGCTAATGTAATATATGTATCATATGTGAATGATATTCTTATTCGTACATTTTTGCAACCACTCCAGTGGCCTTAATAATTATAACATCTGCCTCGATTGCAGGAGGTTGTGGGATCATACCCCGGCTGAGTCATACCAAAGACTTATTATAACAATATTAACAGCTACCTTGGTTGGTGCTCAGCATTAAGAGGTTAGTGTTAGGACTGGTTGGTCTGGTGTCAGGATAATGTGATTGGGTGGGACATGATATTACATGTCTGTGGCATGATACCCCAATGCGAGACATCACTATAAATTTCCACACTGCAGACATCGTAGTGATATGACTGAAAAATTCTTAAAGCAATGTTATAAAATCCAATGCACACACCCATTACTTATTTGCAAACAAATTTTTAAAATTATTTTCTTCATGTATTTGAGAGAATGGTCTCTGTTGTAATATGCATATAGTTTTTGCCTTTTGTTTCTTTTTTGTATCATAATTATAATAAATATAAAATATACATTCTCTGTTACTTGTAAAGTATGTTGTAATGAAATACTGAACACTTCATTTCTATTCTGACAGAATCATTTGTTTGTAAGTTGGCTCAGACCTAGACCTTTGTCTACCTATGACCCGATGGAGAAGGGAGTACAAGAAAACATAAAACAAAAAATGGTATCTTGATATACATGAAAAATCCTATGTTTCATTTTTAACAACATGAAGAGCAGTGCTTTCAAAAGATTGGATATGATTCCAAATTCAGTTCCAAGCCTTAGAGTGTGGACATAAAGTATATGATAACTATTTAATGATTCAAAAGAAATGGTTACATTCTTATACAATGTTGTTCGGTGATAAATGTGGAATGTAGGAATGCTTGAAACAGGAGCTACATTGATTTTACGGCATCACACCAGAAAATGAAACAAGAAACACAAGTATGAATAATCAGCAAAACTATTACTACTTTAAATTATTTTTTCAGATCTATGAATGTAATAATAGTAATGAATAAAATAATGCAGTGGATGACATAAATTATGTCATGGATATATATTTTACTTTCAGATGGATCAGTCGGTGAGAGATTTGTCCCCACACAGCTTGGATCAGCTGTCCTTGCCTCAGCTCTGCCCCCAGATGAGGGACTGATTGTCTTTGCAGAGCTGCAAAAGGCCAGGCAATGCTTTGTCCTGGAGAATGAACTGCATATCATTTACCTGGTTTGTGCATTTGTATTTGATAATTAGATTTCACAGACATTTCTGTTTTTTTATGTTCCTGAATAGTTTATGATCGAATGATTGGGAAACTGCTGACAAATGGCATTATTGAATACTACATTACCTGTCAGTCCTTTTAGTTCCAAATTTTAAATTTAGGAATATGTTAAACAGGAACAATGAATGACATTTAGGTGTATTTATGCATCATAAAGCAGCATAAATTTTGTAATAACTTTGAACTTTACTGACTTCAGGTAAATGACTGCTTAGCATTACATGTACATCAGTACACGAAAGGTTTTATCATTATCCATGGTATTCAAAATATCTGAGTCTATGCAGGGTTCCAATCATCACAGTTATCCAGCATTCTAACTACTAGGCCACTATGGCTCCTACTTATCACTTGTCTGCAAATTTAAAGGACATCAGAAATATTTATATTTGGGGCTATGGTGCATAGGAAAAAAATGGTTTATAAAAATTTGGGGAAATAACTGAACACTAAAATAACCCAATTAGGGTTATTGAATTTGTACTGTACATGATTGCTGCTCATTACATTCTTTATTTATTATTCTTTTTTTTTTTACCCAGGTCACCCCAGTATATGCCCAAGATATCGGAGCTAATATAGACTGGTACCAGTTTTACTGTCTTTGGGAAAAACTTCCAGCTGATATGAAAAGAGTAGCAGAACTAGTTGGTGTTGATGAGTCTTTCATAGCAAAGGCTGTTCGTGGAAAGATCCCAACCAAAACATTTGCTCAGCTGAAGCTCCTGGCCACCCATAAGCGATTTTACACTGCTTTGGTTCTGAATGACCTTGTACAAGAAGTCCCATTAACAGATGTGGCTCAAAAGTTTAATTGTAACAAGGGGCAGCTTCAGTCTCTACAACAGTCAGCTGCAACATTTGCTGGTAGGTGTCAAGCCTGTTAGTGAATATACAGAAGAGTTTAAAGCATTATTTTATCACATTTACATTTCACATTTACAGCTCGCTCTCTCTCTCTCTCTATCTCTGTCTCTCTCTGTCTCTGTCTCTGTCTCTCTCTCTCTCTCTCTCTCTCTCTCTCTCTCTCTCTCTCTCTCTCTCTCTCTCTCTCTCTCTCTCTCCCTCCCTCCCTCTCTCCCTCTCTCCCTTCTGCTGACCACATTATGTACCTAACAGTGGCATAGTGACAATGATTAAAAGTTATGAATGCACTTGTGTATTGGGGGTGGGGTGGGAGTGGGGTTGAACAACATGCTTGTCAAATGTATTGTTAGTTTATGTAAATTAGGTTGTTTTGTTTTTAAATATGGTATATATAAATTTAATTATGTCTGATAATACCATTTTGAGAGGTAAATAAAAAAATATAATACCAAACTCCTGATGGTTTCTTTCAACCCATTTTGTCATACTTATAATAGACCAGATTGTGCGCAATATAAAAAAACAATGATGTAAACACCTCATTTTAATAAATATGCTTGCCAGCTATAATTCTTGTCTACAGCTGCATTAAGTTTAAAGTGATTTAAAATGATGAAATTATTTCATCACTTACCCCCAAAAATGCTTAAATTTAGTTTGCACTAGAGGCCTGATATTAAGAGGTTTATTCATTTATAGTTAGGAGCTCACAGTAACATATTTACCACCTCTACACCCATTTTGCAGTTAAATAATTGAACATCTATCGTTAACAAGTGTTCTGAATAAAGATCTCATTTTTATCAATAAAATATTTCTATTTTCAGTTTAAAATGTCAGATAGACTGAGTAATGTCACATCATGTGCAGCATGGTTTTAGCAGTTCCAAAGCATGGAATAACAGAAAAAGAAAAACAAAATGGCAAACTTACAAACATGTATGCAATCCATTTGGAATCCAATGATATCCAAAACAAGCATATTTGTTCATTCACATGATGTGCATTTCCTACTGTCAGTAATTCATGATTTATGTTTGAGACTGAATTGTTCTTGTTTTTGTTTAAACAAAACCCACAATATTTTTCAACTGCATAATTTTCAAACAGTTTCTCAAATAACTTTGATTTTTTCAGCAGGCCCTCATGGCCACTGTCAGTAGTAGATTATTCTACTTCTCTTTTGGCACCTAAGAAGAATTGACAATATCAGCATCAGTCGTACAATTTTGCTCAGGTGCTGAATATCATCAAATGAGTTAAAATGTCCCTGTAGCACAGTTTAGGTTCTTAAACATCCTCCTCCATGATCCACTCAGAATCAACTTTTTTCATGGAATAAGCTTTTCATTTCCTGACATCATATATCACACTGAGACCCAAGCCCTAGAATATAATATACAATGTCATCAGTTTGTTTTATAGATAAAACTTTGTAATAGGGATAATTTGTGTTTTGTATTCTTAACCTTGCTTTAAAAAATTATCACTATGAAGTCTGCATTGTGACAGTTTATAGTGATGTTTAGCACTGGGGCATCATGCCACAGACATGCAGCATCATGTCCCACCCAGTCACATTATCCTGATACGGGACCAACCCGTCCTAATACTAACCTCTTAATGCTGAGTGCCAAGCGAGGCAGCTGCTTGTATCATTTTTATAAGTCTTTAGTATGACTCAGCCAGAGCTCAAACCTGCAACCTCATTAATAGAGATTGACTTTCAATTCATAAAACATGTTGAATAATATAAAATACAACTTGATAAAAGTTGTTTGTAGGAGATAAATTTGATAAATTTAAATTCTAATGCATGCTGATTTAAGGTTCAAAACCTTTACAATTGTCTTCAATGATAAAAAATATTTCACTTTAATAGCATAATATTGACAACACTAATATGGACTGAGTGACTGCAAAAGGACAATTGTCCATAAGAAAGTTAATTTTTATGGGGTAAAGTTAAATGCCCATTGTATAGGGAAATGTACATTTTGTAACAAGTGCTTAATATCCCCAACAAGAAATTGATATATGAACAGCCATATAAGAATTTTTGTTGTTTCGTTTTGTTTGTGTAGGTATGGTGACAGTATTTTCCAATCGGCTGGGCTGGAGTAACTTGGAGTTACTTCTGTCACAGTTTCAGAGCCGACTGACTTTTGGTGTTCAACGGGAACTGATTGACTTGGTCCGCATCTCTTCTCTCAATGGCCAGAGGGCCAGGATTCTGTTTGATGCAGGGTACCAGACAGTTGCATCCCTAGCCAGTGCACAACCTGCTGATGTAGAGGCTGTTCTAAAAAATTCCATTCCATTTCAAAGGTAAAGAACTAGTTTCTTGGCACAAGCACATTTTAATATTTCTTTATAAGCCATGTACAAGATGTATTACAGTCTTTTCGTGAACTTGAATAATCACTAAGGAGTGGAAAGGCATTTTATTTTAGATATCCCTGTATAGCAAAATAATAGATTAAATTAGTTATATAATTAGGTCATTGTTTTGTGGAGAAGTTCCATTTTTAATAAATAGCACTGTAGTTGAAGTTGATGTTGTGTTCCTAGTAAAACTCAGGTGTATATAAGATGTCCTTAATATTAAACAAATTTATTTGTTTGTTCAGCTGATAAATTTATGCTGTGTTAAACAAATTGTGTTTCCTATTTACAGGTGTTATTAGAATAAAGGTGTCTTATGATCATACAACACCATTAGCTTCACATTAAATTAAAGTTCTGATCTCTTTTAAAGGATAAGAGTTTTTGTAATATCTTTATCAAGCAGAAACAAACTAGAATACTTAACATTGTTAAAAGCTCTATTCCTTTTTCAATAAAAAGGCATGAAATAGATTCTTATTAAAAAAACATGATTTGGTTTATTAAAAGAAAGTATTTAAAAAACTAAGTGTTTCACACTAGAGTTGAGACTGCAATTATAACTTGGCAAACAAATCTCTCTTGGCAGATGTGGGTCTTTCCAGTTTGCAATCAGGCTCATCTTATAAGCAAGTAGTATATATAGTATCTTTAATAGTCACTTGTTACTTGAAAATATATAACAT
This sequence comes from Potamilus streckersoni, assembly GCA_016746295.1. NCBI lineage: Eukaryota > Metazoa > Mollusca > Bivalvia > Unionida > Unionidae > Potamilus > Potamilus streckersoni. The sequence goes on from JAEAOA010001233.1 coordinate 537,314, forward strand.
TATTTCAGAATAATTTGAAAATTAATTTTTATTTTTCTCAATTGACTTTCAGAATGGGGAAAATGGTTCACAGGTATTCATTTCTAGTTTTCACTGGCTCTTAAGCATGGATTTTTCTTCCCCAGAATTTGATTTGAACATTGTTATAGGTTTTGAAGTGTCTTTTATGGTCTTTGTCTTTTCTGTTATAGACAGTTATGGCCTTTGTCATTTAGCTTCATGTATGTATTTACATGGGATGTTCTTTGCATCAAGAAGCCGAGGAATGAGATAGATTTCAAATATTCCATATCATCATTTAGAGTAATCATGGCCCGTGAATACCCATCTTCTCTTACCTTTGGTTCCTAACAGAGGTTCCTCCATTATTAGGCCCTATGAAGCAACTTTTATCGAGTTCTAGCCTTTGCAGTGTACCCATTGCTAACAACTCTAGTCACTCATACTCCAGCAAAGAACTCTTAAGAATTTATTATTAGACCAAAGTTGTTAATTATTAGGAGCTCATAAGGTACACCTGTTTCAGCAGTATTTTAAACATGTTGAATTAGTTTCTGAAATGTAGGTTTTATTGACCCAGTTGTTGCACATCACATTTTATTTATGATATGCCTACATTGCAACTTTGATGGTGGTGTTACAACTCTGCACAAGTGTATGTTCATCTCTAACTTAAATTATCTTTAAATCGAATTTGAATACAGTATTAGGTACCATTTTTTTTCTTTTATAGTTTAAAGAAGCAGGATAATGAGACAGAATGGGATGCTGAACAGAGACGGAAGATGCACTGTATCTGGCTGACAGGGAAGAGAGGTGTAACAGAGGCAGAGGCAGCAGAGGTGATTATTGAAGAGGCCAAGTCCATCATACAGGAGGAACTAGGAGGTCTGGGAATAAAGTGGACATCTGAGAAACATACTGAGATATTCAAATCTCCCACCTCCAGGCAAGCCAACAGTAAGTATCATATTCACATAAACATAAAATTTAGGAGAGGCTGTCATGCTGGATAAATTGGGGGTGGGGGTGGGCAGAGAGTAATACAGTTGACATCGGAAAAACAGTCAGAGGCATTTAAATATCCCATGTCCAGACAGGCTGTTGAAAAGTGTATATCTGTTTAAATATACCAAAGTCCGCCATACAGATACAAATCAGAGGCCTGGGCATATAGTTGTGGCCCTGGTTCCATGTAGAACTTTACCTTTGTATATTGAACCATGTTTTCTTTCATTTCAACAAGAGAATCCATTATGTATTGGTATATTTCTTATTGTGTATTATCAAGGAAGTGAGGGATTTTTATGGAGCTAAAACTGATTAAACATAAAAAATAAAATATGGTAATACTTATTTGTAACACATTATTTCATTTTAATTCACAGAAAACTGAACTGTTTGCTGATGTGATGTTCTGAATATGATGATGTTTCATCTACATTTTTATTCTGACAAAATAAATGATAAATTTTCCATATTCTTGGCTTGATGCTTATTGTCACTTCATTTTAGACATACTTCTTTTTTTTAATTTTTCTCTAACATTATTTGCCAAGTATATTGCATCTCTTATAAGCCATTTACCATAAAAACCAATTTTATTATATACTTAAGTGTGGAATATAAAGATTTATTGGTGAAATAATTTTCATACATTTTTATTTCCTATATTTTCACATGCAAAAAATATATCCTTATATTTTCACATGTAAAAATATAAGATTTCCCATCATGCCATGTGCGACTTGATTGAGTGTGCCAACAGAAGTTGTGCCCACAGCAGGAAAATCAAGCACTTTGTGAGCTAGAACAAATAGGAACTGACTTACATTACAGACGTGGAAATTAATCGCTGATAAAGCAATTTGACCAGACACTATACACATCTCATTTTCCCTTACTTCCATGACAACATTGATGAACCCACTGTGATGCACTGCTGAATCAGGCATGTATTGCTTTTAGATATGGTCAGATAGTTTACAAAATGATCAAAAATATCATTTACTGTGCCAGATTAGGTTAAATCAATCTTACCATTGTCTTAGTTGTGTGTATGGATATATATATATATATATATATATATATATATATATATATATATATATATATATATATATGAAAGTGAGGTGAATTTACAAAAAAAGGGTAGGGGAAAGCCTGTTTTGCTAAAGAGTGAGTTTAGTTTTGTAAACTTTGATTCTGGAACAAATTTTGCATATAATAAAAAAAAATGTCTTTTTTCTACATTAATACCAGATATACTTCATCTTGTGGTACCAAAACCTTTAAATATTTACTCATGACTTTGCCATTTGTTAAAATATCACATATTTGGTACCATATGATGAAATATATCAGGTATAAATTTAGGAAAACAATTATTCTGTATGTATTCCATTCCTGTCAGGTAAAGGGAGATGACAAATGTGTGACCTTAATTAATAAACTCATTTCATACAATATCATATTATAATACATAATCATGTCATGATAATATAAATCCAAAGACATAATGTCTGAAGTTTTCAGATATGCTTCGGAGTCATTTGTGTCCACTTCAGTATGTTTAAATTAATATATAATCATTATTTTTTTAATAGTATGATAAACAGAATTTCATTTTATGTTATATAAAGATAAATTTATAAAACTTGTTGAATAATTCAAATTCTTTGCACTGGCTTGTAAAACATAGAAGTTACTCAGTTCATTTAATAAAGCACTCTGGAAATAAGTACTCATTTAGTCACCCTGTTTATCTTTATTAGTATAAGATTGATATCTTTATCCTATTTTCCAAAATCTTATAATCCTCATTTTTTAGATTCAGGTGGTGGTAGTTCCCGAAGAAAGGGTCAGTCACAACGGAGATCCTCCAATGTGAGAAAAAGTACCAGTCCTAAAAACTCTGCTTCCAGTCCACAGAAGATTGTGCCCTGTGTTCTCAGTCCACCATTATTGAGGAGAACACAAATATTCAATGACATCAAATTAATGTCTGGAAATACTGATGCTAAAACGGCAGAGTCTGTGAAATGTGTGGACAGACCTGTCAGTCAAAGTGGTGCAATAAGTCACAGCAAGCCTACCCAGGACCTGCAAAGAAATCTGATGCCAGAAATTCTTGAATGTACTGAAAATGACTTTGATGTATTGAGAAAAAATAAAACAACAGTATCAGAAAAAAGTCTTGCTCAAGAAAAGGTAGGAACTAATAATATTTTGTTCCAAAATGACAAGTTAAAATCAGATTATATGAATCACCAAGGTAAAGCTGACCATGAGGAAGATAAGAAATGTAAACCTTCATTTCAGAACAAAGAGAAGTATTCAGAAGAAAGATTTTCCAACCAGAGAGAACTTGATTTAAAGAAAGAACAAGATGATAATTCTATGCTAAATGACAAATCAGAAAAAAATTTAGATTTAAAAACTAAACCCAAATGTAAGAGTCAGTCAAATCTAAATGTGCTGGAAGATGAATTGAAACATAACCTCCAAAATTCAGTGGCCAAGATTACAGATTTTCCGTCACATTCCATGTTAAAGAAAGATCATTCAGACTCAAAACCAAAAGATGATTTAAGCCCTGCTGCAAATATAGTAAATGAAACAGAAGCAGATGATAAAAACTCTGCCGGAAATTTGCTCATATTATATGATCATATGAACAAAAGTAAAGAGCATGAATCTGACCTCAACAAAAATCCTTGTAAAAGGGAGAGCTTTGTTGCAAAAATGAAATCAGCAACACCAAAACAGAATTGTTACTATAGTGAGGATATGTTTTGTTCTGAAAGTTCGTTTATAGAGCCTGCCTCAAAAAGATTTGATAATGATTGCCCAGTATCCTCTGATGTATTTACCAAGCTCAAATCAGTGGAGACAGAACTTGGCAGTATGCCAACAGATGATTCTGCTATTAAGATCAATAAATGTGAAGCAAAAACTGAGTATGGAAGCAAATATGATAATGAACAGGACATTGATGTTGATGATGAATTTATGGACAGTTTTGTTCTAGATACTCAAACTGCTGTTATACTTTTAGAAGAAAAGAAAATATCTCCATCGGCAGCTGGGAAGAAAACTGTATCCCTAGCTGGTTCCACATCAGTAGATGTAATGGATATTTCAAAGAAAGCTAAAGTAATCCATTCTGAAGCAATTTCTACATCTTTATACACTGAGGACTGCTTTACAAGTCCAATGGCACAAAGTCAGTTCCAAGATATAGTCATGACCAAAATTACAAGGGATTGTATATTTGGAGAGGGAACAACAGGTGAGTTATGTCTCTCTGTGGAAAGAGAACTAAACAAAAGTTGCATTATCAAAGAACAAAATGAATCAGTGTACCTCATTGCTGCCAGCAACTATGAAAGGAATGAGTATGCTGATGAAGGGATCTTGGAATATTCAGGGGCAGATAATTCGGTGTTAGATAGATCCTATCAAACTCTTAATATAGGCTATCAAAGTGGGCAGGAAAAAGGTTTCTTCAGCAGAGATGCCAGCCCTGCCTATCATACAGGTAACCTGAAGAATCAGTATGCTGATTTACAAGAAGATCTGGAGATAGCTGGAAATTTGGGGGAGTCCTTTTTTTCTACCATGGCAGAAGAGATGAAAGAAGAAAAAAAAGATGAAGAAAAAGAATCTGAAAGTGGACAAAACACCAACAGAAATGGAGGAAATGAAGCGATATTACCAGTTGGTGAATGTTTAGGAGATTCTTTTACCTTTTCCATGATGCAGAATGTGGTAGAAGTTGATGTTGACCATGAAGATTCTGAGAAATTAATAACTGCAACCAGTGGGATGCCTTCAAAACTTAATCACAAGAGATGTACCTCATCACCACTTGAGAGAACACCAAAGACACGCAGAACACAGGCTGATAAGTATTCAACACCAAAAGCCTTGGAACAAGACAACTACAGATTAGAAATGGCAAAAGAAAAACTGCAGCAACACCAGCTGCTTAGTAACCAATGTAACACCAAGAAGAATAAATTTCTGAAGCCTTCTCCACCCAACCAAACAATGCGAAAAAGGAGAAGCCATGAAAATGCAGATGAATTGAAAGAAATTACCACCGAAAAGCAAAGTAAGCTTACAATGACTTGTGTTGAGCCTGGAAAGAAACTGCCAACCCAGTACCATGAGATAGATTCCCCACAAAACCCACAAAACCTGAGTTCTGGCAGTGACTTTGTCCCACCTACTCCACCTGATGAGTCTGTAGTTGCCTCCCCAAGATTCTCTCTGACCCTGAGGACTCCCACCAGGCAAACATCTCTACAAACAGGTGCTGTTTCTGTAGAAAATCCCCAAAAGATTAGAAGCCCTGAAAGAACTAGGGAACCAAGACTTAAAAACAAACGTAACGACTTAACATCTACTGCTAGGCTGGCAAAAAGTAGTGCTATTCAAATTGTGCATTCTTTACATCCATCAAGTCCATTCCAGAAGAGTGATAGCTCCAGTAGTACCAATTTAAATCACTCTGTTCCACACAAGAAAACAAGTCCTAGAAATTTACAAATAAAAGAAAATTCCAAGAACTCAAATGTGTTGAAATCTAAATCTGAAACAACATACAGTAGCCCAAAAACAAAAATAAATGCAGAGGATATCAAAACTTTTAAGAGTTCTGACATAGAATGTGATGGTAATAATGAATGCAGTGATGAGGATGAAGATGATGATAGGATGACAAAAGATGGTCCAGAGTCCGAGAGACCCAGATCCTTGTGTTTTGAGGATTGTAATATCCCAGCCACACAAGGGTCATTTACAATCATTGATGTGTGTGCTGACAGGCAGCTCTTCAAGACATTCATTACAGAATGGAGAACAAAGACAAGGTATGCTGTAGCCTTGGCTTGCAGGAAAAGGGAACCAGATGCCAATCCTGGTGGTGGCATAGGAGGAATGTTTAAGAAAGGTATGTAAAACTAAAACAGGTCAGATAAAAAAAAACATGTCATATAGGTAACAGGATAAACTAGATATTCAAATTTTACTTTCCTTGATTATCTCTACAATACACTCTAGTAAGCAATCTGCATTTTTCCATTTTTTTATTAACCAAGAACTAGCTTGCAGAGATGCTCCCAGTGTGTACAGTCACATGATTTATGCAAACTTTTTACAAATTTAAGCATTTGGAAAGTGGTGATGCATGAGAACTCCCACAAATTAGTTCAAAGTGGAGCATATAAGAATGAACTCTGTGCATCAGCATATGAAGTTTATTGTTGTTATGATCAATTGAAAATAAAAAAATACAAATTTTATTTCTGTTATGATAAATTAAGCATGTAAAAATAAATTCAAAAGTAAGATTATTTTTTTATCATCCTACCTCTTCCGTTCCAAAGTCTGCAGATGTACATTAATATAAAAGGATACTGGGAAATCCCACTAATTGTTTAATAATGCCCTAACAAATGTCCAAATGGAATTCTGCACTTGATACCTTTTCCTTCTATATGTGCATGCACAAACTTTGGTCCATTTCCAGAAAGTGAAGTTAACTATGGTAAAACATAAAATTACTGTATTCAACATCAAGCCAGTGGTGGCAGGAATGTGGAAAGTGAATGGGAGATTGAAGATGTCAACTCTAACAAGACACATTCCTAATTTCATGATCATTGAAAGTTAATTTATTCAAGTCCGACAATGAAGCCGCTGCCACCAGTGATATATCTGGGTTCAGAGGAAAAGGATGCAAGTTCTGTCAATTCAAAAGTTGAAGCAATTAAAAAAGCTTTAATTGAAGACTTAAAACCTGAAATAAAGTTGAGATTTCTTCAAGAATATATATCAGTTGCAACAAGTTTCCAAATACTTAGAAGACTCATTTTTTAGCAAAGATTCAGTTAATGAAATGTCACATTAAATGTGGCTTTATTTGTTATTGAAAAGTTTTACTCAGGGACTCAGGGGAAATTGCACAAAAGCATTATGCAGATGTAGTATAAATAGAAATTTATAAAAGGGATTCCTTTTGTAAGTACAAGAAAAGCAAAACAAAATTAAAATGGCAGATTCAGTTTTAATAAATCTGTTCTGGGAAGGTAATGAAATTTATATTACTTTCCACTCCCCTTTGTAGTGCCCTTATTGGAACTCTATTTTCAGATGAAGTGACTGTGCTCAGTTATCCCAAAGTACAAGCAAATGTAGTGATAAAGTAACAAAATACAATAACTTACAAGTATCAATGATTTCTGGCAGGGATCTACAGGAAACTGACTGAGAAGACGTTTGATGCTGATATCTTGATTAACTTGATATGCTTCCAAAGCTATAGTATAGTTGCATGCTTCTAATGTTTCCTGTTTAGTTGAACATGCAGGCTCAAATCAAGGATAATAGCATGCATTCCTGGGGAAACTCTTGGTTCTTTCTACACCTAACATATTATACTTCCATAATTTGAGCTAATATTGTTGCATTCAAAATGACAAATGTAAAAAAAATTCTAGTGGCCAGAAGCCAGTCAACTTGTTAAGCTGTGTATGTCAAGGTAATAGGCATGTATGTGTGGACTTTTAAACAAAAACTTTACATTCTGTGATTTACAAATGGACAGTCTCACTATCATGAAGTGGTAGTTGTGTTACTAGTTTGATATATTTATTCCATCTTCTCTGAGCTCATCATTTTCATAATTTCTAGAAATGGAATCAGGCAATTCATAAGATTCTCTCCTTGGCAAGAGGAATATCATCCAATGAGAGTAAAACTGATGTCGCTGACATTGCTTCTCACTTCCTGAATCACTTATCACAGATGGCTTTAGTTAATAAACTAAAGCCATCAGTGATAAGTGCTACAGGTACATTCAGGAGTATTGTTTTAATCTCTGCAAGCTTTATATTTGTCAGGCATCACAGTTTTCAAGAAATATATGCAATGGTAAGTCATATCGAAAATCCAAATTCCTGACCATTTCAATGAACCGTTGTTTACAACAACACTGTAAGCTTGTAGATCTTATACAATAAATTTGGTAATGGCAATAGTTATGTTCTTATGTCGAACACTTGTATTTTTGATACATAGATGTAAGTGCAACTGCAATCATTCACTGGAATTGTTTATGTGCTACTTTTCACCATCAAAATAGTGCTGATGATATTAACCCTGTTATCTTGTTGTGTCAAGTAAGCATGCATCTAGGAGAAAATGAAATTATGGTGCTTGAATTAAATTGGGAAAATTAAGAGGAATGCATAGAGTCATTGGATGAAAGCAAGACCTGGAAAAAAAATTGTGATACAATAATTTATATTGTGGTATGTACTTTCAGAACAGCTAACTGCAATGTACCTGTACATTTGCACCACTAGCCAAGGCAGTGCTCACTTTTTTAAAACTTGAGCATCATTTTGATCGAGCTATAATTGTAAAATTAAAACTTGTTCAGTGCAAAGTAAGGTTCTGCAACTTCCTGTGTATGTTTGACTTTAATCCATTAGCTTATAAAGGCAGCGCACTGTTTGTTTTCCCAAGTGACAGCCCTTTGCTCAAGCCACAAGCTGGATACTTTTTCAGTGCCAAGTAACAGAGGGTGGTTATTTGAACTACCTATGATCTTGCTGTATAATTGACACATCCTTTAACATTTCACAGACTGTATGATACAGGGTACACACCTAACATCTGTGCATACTATAGTTCACACAAAGGAACAGATCATCAGGGGTCAAAAAAGGTGCACACCAAGTTTCATTATCCCATTAATGTCTATTGAATACTGTAAATTCCACACTTTTTTTTTTTAACAAATTTGGTATGTGAACTAATTTTTGCTAACATGTTGTGTTCACTAATATTACATAATGAATCACAATGTATGATTGCAATGCCAATGTCAGCACAGGTGGATTGTTCTGAATGTTTGTAACCAGGGATAGACCTTAGCAACTGCCATTTTAATGCAAACAAGATAGACATCTGAATGTTAAATAAAGGCTGTTATTGATATTATTACCTGTAATTTGATTTTTAACATCCCAGATTTACATTATATGTTGTTAGATGATACCTGTTGTTGGAATGAAACTACTGCTGTACTTCATTTGGCTGTGTTGCCACAACATACCGTCTATATACTCACTTTCAAGTCAAGTCAAACTGCAAACAACAAAGGTCCTGATCTGCTATAGCATAATGCACCTCCAGACAAGGATGTGTGTTGTTTGTTCAACTGAATACTCCAGACAAAATGCATAGACCAAGATCTGGCATTGCATTATGTGATGGCAGATCTGGGTCTGCAATTTGTAGTTGGATCCAATTTTCAAATGAGTATAGATGGTAACATTCAAGTACTTGTGTCTTTTCAGTGGATATTGCAAAACTACTCAGAATTGTAATATTTGCCCATTGATAATTCCCAAAACTTTTATTTCTCTAGAGTGCTACAGTTAAAAAAATTGCTAAAATTGATACAAAATTTTGTGATGTTAATAAGATTTATGAATAATTAACCTAGAAAATAGGGGAAAAAACAGCTAACATGAGTTCCTCCATTAATAATGAAGAGGGGGATGATGATAAGTAGTGTCTTTGGTCTGCTATATTGTGCATTCATTCTGTTTGACAAATACAAAACAAAATGACAATATAGCTTCTTGTGGTATTTGTTGTCAAAAATCAAAGCTTGAACTAGCATATTAAATTATTCTACAAGAGCACACAATAAATATAGATCCAGGAATCAGACAGGATTTTTATTTCATCATAAAGGAAAAGAGATTCAGTTCCAGGGTCTGTTCAATCACACAGTTGCTTGATTCTTTTCTATGTTTACAAATTGATGACCTCAAAAAATGATAATGTGCAAAAATTATGCATTCTATTGGCAATCTCTAACTTGTTTACTTTGCTAATTATCCTGAATGTCATGTGTAATGCCCCAGTTTATTGGATGAGTGTGTGATTTCTGCTCTAAATGATTCTTTCAAAAATAAACATAAAGCTCACAAGGAAATTTAATTAATAAACTGTATTCACATGCAATAGTTTTGCATAGGATAAACGGAACTACAGCAAGCCTAACTTACATGGTAAAAAAAGTCTCATGTATGGGCAAAAGATTATTGCAATTTGACAGTTCCAACAATATATTCAATATAGCATAGATAACCTTTACATGTTTTTATTTCATAGGTAAAATAAATGTTGAATACATATGTTGAATACATACAATTATTCAACTGTATTTCTTTAGCTTCAACTGTAATACATAAAACTATGCATTCCTAGTGCTCAGATTTGGGAATGAAGTGGTCTTGTCAAAAGAGAAAACCAAAGAATTTAGATGAAACTGATATGAAACTAGGTTGGGTGAGAGCACTTGTCTTTGCACATGCCTGAACTAGGAATCTTACCTCAGGACCAGAGATGCAACATGAGCATATTGCTACTGGAAAGCTAGCCCCACAAGAAAATGAAAGAATTCTTTTGTCTTTAAGGTCTTCCAGCACCTGTGCAGATAGACTCTTCTACTGGGGGGTTTGAAGTAGAAGGAATGGACCTGGTGATTGTAGGTGTGGCAGTGTGCTGGGAGAACAGAGACTCATACTATGTAGCTCTCACATCCCAGAATGAACCAGCTGACGGTGAGTATTAGTTTTAACACAATTAGCCATTATTTTGCCATCTCATGCAGGAAGTATACCTATCTATATTATTGCTTAAAAGTCAAGTCCCACTAAAAATTGCAAATGCCAAGATTTTCCATTGCATAATTTGCTGGCAGAGTTAGGTCTATGCAGATTGTCAGGAGTAATCAGTAGAAAAACCATATAAACCCAGATCTTCAAGCACATTTGCATGACATCAGATCAGGAGCTGTGTTGTTTACAGTTGGAGTTGACTTATCCTTGAGTCCCTATGGTAACACATTTACTGTTAAGTCAAAGTCATTGTTAATTTTTTGGAAGATTCTCCACTGGATTGATATAAATCTTATGCATGTACCAAAAAATTTCATGAAAACTGACTATTCACAGTGTGATTGGAATTTATATACTGTACAATGAAACTTTAAAAGCTCCTAAAAACTGCAGATTGTGTATTTGATGTTTGAGTTATAGAGGTTTAACTGGCTATTATATAAGTGCATTCACATTGGTATCAAGTTTTTATAATAAGTCATATAGTGACAGTCACATTGGTATCAAGTTTTTGCAATAACTCATATAATGACAGTCATGATGGTATTAGACTTTCTGTTTTTGCTATATATCAACCTATCCACACCTTGTTGGATTGATTCAATATTTCATTGCTTCAAATCTGTAATCAGGTTGTTCAGATTTGAGCTTTTCCTCCATGATGGAGACAAGGGTTGTACACAGCTGAAATGGACTCATAATTGAGTGATTTTTCACTGCCAGTAAGCATTTGCACAACTACATAAGTTCCCTCAAATCCGCCTGTAATAGCTTCTTTCTGGTATATAATCGGATTTTTAATATTAAACATACAAAGTATCCTTTGGATGTCAATCGATCCACATTTTTTGGACAATATGAAATGTACTACTATAACATGCATTTGGTTGGTTGGTTGGCATTACCTACTAAGGGAGACAACTCATGAAATCCAATAGATACCAAAAGCAAAAAACAGAATTATCTGATCAGTCCTCCAATTTGTACATATGTTATCAGAACTTTGACGAGCAAAGATGCAGTCATATTGGTATTGGTCCTTCAAGTTGTTATTGTATGTGTGACAGTAGTGTTGGTATTGGACCTTTAAGTCATTATTGTATGTAGTGATAGTCCTATTGGTATTGGACCTTTAAGTCATTATTGTATGTAGTGACAGTCGTGGTGGTGTTGGACCTTCAAGTCATTATTGTATGTAGTGACAGTCTTATTGGTATTGGACCTTTAAGTCATTATTGTATGTAGTGACAGTCCTATTGGTATAGTCATTATTGTATGTAGTGATAGTCCTATTGGTATTGGACCTTTAAGTCATTATTGTATGTAGTGACAGTCGTGGTGGTGTTGGACCTTCAAGTCATTATTGTATGTAGTGACAGTCTTATTGGTATTGGACCTTTAAGTCATTATTGTATGTAGTGACAGTCATATTGGTATTGGACCTTTAAGTCATTATTGTATGTAGTGATAGTCCTATTGGTATTGGACCTTTAAGTCATTATTGTATGTAGTGACAGTCGTGGTGGTGTTGGACCTTCAAGTCATTATTGTATGTAGTGACAGTCTTATTGGTATTGGACCTTTAAGTCATTATTTTATGTAGTGACAGTCCTATTGGTATTGGACCTTTAAGTCATTATTGTATTTAGTGACAGTCTTATTGGTATTGGACCTTTAAGTCATTATTGTATGTAGTGACAGTCGTGGTGGTGTTGGACCTTTAAGTCATTATTGTATGTAGTGACAGTCATATTGGTATTGGACCTTTGAGTTGTTATTGTATGTAGTGACAGTCCTATAGGTATTGGACCTTCAAGTCATTATTGTATATAGTGACAGTCCTATTGGTATTGGACCTTCAAGTCATTATTGTATGTAGTGACAGTCCTATTGGTATTGGACCTTCAAGTCATTATTGTATGTAGTGACAGTCCTATTGGTATTGGACCTTCAAGTCATTATTGTATATAGTAACAGTCATGGTGGTATTGGACCTTCAAGTCATTATTGTATTTAGTGACAGTCTTATTGGTATTGGACCTTTAAGTCATTATTGTATGTAGTGACAGTCCTATTGGTATTGGACCTTTAAGTCATTATTGTATGTAGTGACAGTCGTGGTGGTGTTGGACCTTTAAGTCATTATTGTATTTAGTGACAGTCTTATTGGTATTGGACCTTTAAGTCATTATTGTATGTAGTGACAGTCGTGGTGGTGTTGGACCTTTAAGTCATTATTGTATGTAGTGACAGTCATATTGGTATTGGACCTTTGAGTTGTTATTGTATGTAGTGACAGTCCTATAGGTATTGGACCTTCAAGTCATTATTGTATATAGTGACAGTCCTATTGGTATTGGACCTTCAAGTCATTATTGTATGTAGTGACAGTCCTATTGGTATTGGACCTTCAAGTCATTATTGTATATAGTAACAGTCATGGTGGTATTGGACCTTCAAGTCATTATTGTATGTAGTGACAGTCCTATTGGTATTGGACCTTCAAGTCATTATTGTATGTAGTGACAGTCATATTGGTATTGGACCTTTAAGTCATTATTGTATGTAGTGACAGTCCTATTGGTATTGGACCTTTAAGTCATTATTGTATGTAGTGACAGTCCTATTGGTATTGGACCTTTAAGTCATTATTGTATGTAAAGACAGTCATATTGGTATTGGACCTTTAAGTCATTATTGTATGTAGTGGCAGTCCTATTGGTATTGGACCTTTAAGTCATTATTGTATGTAGTGACAGTCATATTGGTATTGGACCTTCAAATTGTTATTGTAGGTAGTGACAGTCCTATTGGTATTGGACCTTCATGTTCTTACTGTACGTAGTGACAGTCATTGTGGTATTGGACCTTCAAGTCATTATTGTATGTAGTGACAGTCCTATTGGTATTGGACCTTCATGTTCTTACTGTACATAGTGACAGTCATTGTAGTATTGGACCTTCAAATTGTTATTGTATGCAGCGACAGTCATAGTATTGGACCTTCATGTTATTACTGTATGTCATGACAGTAATAGTATTGGACTTTCAAGTTATGACTTTGTTTTATTATGACACTAGTATCAAACTATTATCAAACTAGTATGCAAATAATTACTGTATGTCAGTTAATGACATTCATATTGGTATCAGACCTTCAGGTTTATATGTCAGTTACTGGTAGTGACAGTTGCATTAAGACAATTACATTCATTTGGTATCAGACCTTCACATATTTGCTGTACGTCAATGAGGGATAATCATGAGACATGAAAGTTTTTACTCTGTGTCGTACTGAGGCAATCATCTTGGTATCATACTTGTAAGGCTTTTATGTATATCATATAGTGACAGTCACATTGGTATTAAAACTTCAAACTTTAAAGCTCTGACATGTGTTAAAACTCTAGGTCTTAAAATATGTAACAGAAATAAGTAAATCCAATAATTTAAGTAAAATCAACAAGTAACTTATTTCCATAGAATACCACATGAAATTCAAGAGAAATTCACAATTTTGTTCAATCATGGACAAAAGTTAAGTACACAATTTAGCCTTCGGTTTTTGTTGAAGATGTCAACATTGCAAATAAATTCACAAACACATACAACACAACTTGATTCTTTTAACCATGATGGTGTAACTTTATGTTGCTAAATATTTCAGTTGTTTCTTATTTGTGTAAGTTCTAATAGTTGTTGATCAGTAAAGTATTTCAAAAGTTCATTGTGTCATCCTTTGTGTTTACACTGACAGAGTGTAACCTGAGGATTCATGCATTATAGAAAGTCACGTTACCTAAATTTAGGTAATGTAACAGATTTCTACTGTATTCTGAAAAAGAACAGCAAACAGAATGCAGTATGACATGTCAAAGGTAATCACATGATCAAGCCTGGACCAATACACAAGTAGGTAAAGTTTTGATAATGTAATAACACATTATGTATCATACTTAGCTGCTCTATGTATTAGTCAGCAGTGTACTGCAAACTGAGATATGTCAAAGTGTTTCTGACCCAGTTTACTAACCACTTGCTTAATTGAACTTTGTTACACAATCTTAAGCAGAATTTCACAAGGGAATGAAATTTTAATCATAGAGGAATTCAAAAATGACTGGTTTTGGCCAGAATAATAATTTTAATGCTTAAAAAACCAAGGTAATAAAATTTTCAGTACAAGCTGTAAAAACTTTTTTCTTTCAAGATCTTATTTTCTTAAGTATGATGGACACTATTATGCTCATTTAGAAGCTTATCAGTATCTCTGTTTACTATAATTACTATCAAGCAATGAATATGAAATTTTACAGTGATAATAATTTGTATGTCCAGGGGACCCACACAGCAGCCTCTCACCACCTCCATTGGATCCAGGGATTAGCCTTGCTATACGGCTGAAGGCCATTAAATCAGTCCTGCAGCAAGGGACAGTCAGGAAGACCCAAGTCACGATAGCCATGTATGACATAAAATCTCAGTACTCAGCCCTAGTGCAGGGACTGGGTGTGAACCCTAGGGGACAGTTTGAGGATCCAAAAACTGCACACTGGCTAATGGATCCAGGAGCAAAAGAGAGGACCATTCATGGTCTTGTGATCAATACATTACCCACAGAGGTCCACATGTTGGAAGGTATAAGCTTTACATGTGCCATTACCTAAAGTAGACTTTTGTATTTTTTAATTTATTTAAATGTTTGTATCTTTAGTCCATGTAACACTATCATGGATGATCTTTAAAAACATAAAAATTATGATAGCCTAGGCAGTGTATGTCTGTGCGGGTTTCGTTTTTCAAAAACTATACTCTATCAAAACAATTTATCATGCTTATTTCTTCATGCAAACTAACTGATCTTATTTGGTGAGGAAAACAAACAGTGTCATCAATAAAAACATCAAGCATAAATTTCTGAAAACTGAGGTTATATTAAAAATATGTTTAGAGAAAAATAAAGGGTTTCCAAAACTTATAAAGTCTGAAGACCTTGAGAAAACATACTGTATAATAATGTTTATAAAATATTCTCTGATCCTAGCATCATCAAAGTTTTATAAGAAGACACATCAGATATTTGTATGTGACAGACTTTGTCCACTGTCTTGGAATGGGGGTCAGTATGGCATGTGTGTGTGTGTGTCTGTGTGTGTGTCAGACTTTGTATTATTAGCCTGGATCACTATCTTCAGGTGGCATTTATGATGACTTTTGTGTTATGCAATAAATAAAAATGCAAGGGAGCTGTAACGGTCAGCCATAGCTCTTGATCTACTTTTATGCTGTAATAAATTCATGTTAGACATTTTTTTAAGAAGCAAACTAACTTCTTGTGTGAGGAGGATATTTTTAGATACTGCTATTTTCATCAAATCTAATTCATGATAGTGTTACAAGTATATATTGTTTAAAAATGACTGCAAATTAAGATTTCTTAAGCTTTTTATGGGATTTTTTGCAAATTGTTGATGGACATGATAATATAACAAATGGTATGAGCTGTTTTAAGAGTTAGAAGTTTATTTTCTTATTTAAATTATTTCCCCACATTTGCTAAAAAGAAAGGATAAATTCATACAGTAGGTATTTGTACACTTTAATTTCAAACTACAGTGTAATTAAGTATCAAAAACTGTTAGAATTCATGCTATATAAAACATGATAATTTCTTTAAAATTTTTAGTCTCTCATAAGCTTCATTATTGATGCCTTACTAAATTGCAAAATTCCATGTTGAAAGTATACCTTGAATATATTTACCATTTTATCTAATAAATATTTTGAATCAAGCTAAAAAATGAAATTTCAGTTTTGTATATTAAGAAAATCATTAACAGTTACACTTGCCTGACACAGAAAAGCCCAATTTAATGGCTAATACTGATGTATTATTTCTCCATTTAGGTCAATTATGTGAGTTTAATATATGAAATCAAAAGATTATTTTGTCTTTTAGATTCAGAGAGAGAGAGAGAGAGAGAGAGAGAGAGAGAGAGAGAGAGAGAGAGAGAGAGAGAGAGAGAGAGAGAGAGGGAGGGAAAAGGAGGGAGGGAGGGAGGGGGAGGGAGAGAGATATGTCTTTTTGAAGTTTGAACAGTTGTAAAGTGAAATAAGATGTGTACATCATAGACACATAATATTACTTTATCTTTTTTATTTATTTATGTACATTCACAAATTAATATTCCAGTGTTGACAATTTCTTGTTTGAAAACAATAACAGTTGTGTAAAAGACAGATTCCAATGATCTAATTTTGTCATATCTACATTGCAGATATAGTTTATTATTTGGCCATCACCAGAATCAAAAATCTTAGTTTAGCTTGCATCTAAGACAACTTGTTGGGGGCATGTAAAAATAGAGGGTAAAAATAGTAATTGAAATTTGTGTGTTTAACCTTTGACCTCTTTTGTAGCATCCCCAGGGTTTGGAGTCATAAAAAAACACCATTATCGCAAATGCTTACATAACATGTATAATTCTAATGGCACAACATAACTATGAGAAGCCATGGTAGATAGATAGATGGAGGGTGTCGCAATATTTCCATTCTAAAACCTGGGATGATAATTGATTCAAACTGAAAAACTTCTTCTGTACAGAATTTAAAATTTTTTAAATCACTTTATTTTGTTTTGACTGATTGTAGTAAAATGTTTTTAATATCAGGCATTGGTGGTGGTATTGGACTGGGCAGTCTGGGAATGACCTCTATGAACCCTGGGTCAGGTCGATATCGTGCAACCACAGAAAGCGTACTGACCTTGCACCTGATGGAATACTTTAATGTGTGCCTGGAGCGAGAGAGGATGGCCAAGTCTTTCCATGATGTTGAAATGCATGCAGCTATAGTTTTATGCAGAATGGAACTCAATGGCTTCGGTAAAACTGCCTATTCTAATTCTTTTTTAAATCCCCATTTCAGGAAAAGATCGGTATGTAACAAAGGAATCATCTAAAGGCATATTCACCTTGCTTCATGGTTAATATTCCTTTAATATAACATTTTATCAGTGATAATATAATTTCCCTTATGTATGTTTGTTGCTATGTACACCTCTCCCATGCTAAGTCTCGCACATCAAGGGTCCAAAAACATAGACCGCACTACACACAAAAGCTAGAGTTACCAAGGGACCTCCCAAAAATCTACTAGTCAAAAGACATCCAGCAAATCACTGGGTTGGGAGGGGAACTGGGCTGTTTACTGACTGAATCCTTGTTTTATAACCACATCAAGAATAATTGTCAATAAAGTACTTTTTCTGATGAAGTTGTTAATTATTCTGTATAAATCACTTTTTTTTTCAAAATATTGATCTGAAAGAATGATAATATGTTTCCAACTGTTTCAACAACTTAAACACAAAAATATTTGTGTATTACATCATGTCTTTTTGTGTTTCCCAGAGTGGTGTGTACTAGTTTCTTGAAACAAGGAGTTTACAAAGGTGAACCAGACTAAATGTTGATGCACTACCAGACAAGATTTCTTTTTATTAATAAAATGCAACATTTTGTGAGACAATCGTCTACATTGAAACTGAAATTTTGAATTGTTCAATTAGTAAAATATTGATGTCATGATTTCATTGCAAGTAACAGTGAAACTTCTTATCATCCTTGAGAATATCTCTACGTGCAAATTCAGGAATTCTTTGACACTTGTTTTCCCTACTAATGGTTGGTATTAATGAAACAAAGCTCTTTATTTTACAGATTACTCATTTCGCTTGATTGATTTGCTATCTTTAATCACAGTTATAATTTAGTAGGTTAATTTAGGATTGTTTTAATTAGATTATGTACACAATAATATTTATAACAGTGTTCAATTGATCAACTGAAATGAGTTACCTGACATACAGCCAATGCCACTGGTTCCTAAGCATATAGGATTTGTATGCCTTTCAATTTTTTTTATTTATTCCACCTCTTTTATTTGATTCAAGACATAATTAACATGA
Organism: Potamilus streckersoni; assembly: GCA_016746295.1. Lineage (NCBI taxonomy): Eukaryota > Metazoa > Mollusca > Bivalvia > Unionida > Unionidae > Potamilus > Potamilus streckersoni. The sequence goes on from JAEAOA010001233.1 coordinate 555,992, forward strand.
TAATAGAAAAGGAGTCTGCTGTTTTTTTAACCTAGTGCAACAATGAAACAAATATTTCTGCTAGTGCGATATCAAAACATGGTTGGCACTTAATTAGAATTTCAGAGAAACAATCGCAGACAGAGCTGTTATGGTAGATTAACACATTTCATGTTTAACTAAAACAGAACACATTGCATTTATGATGATTACACTTAAAAGGAACTATAAGATAGAACTAGAACACAAATTTTAGTTGATACAAAAAATAATTTAATTGGTATTTATTTATCAAAGTGCTTCCTCCACTAGGCATAAGTGACATTTTCATTGATCAAAATTTCCTTAAGTATCATTAATTATGGTGTACTAAGAATGTTGTTTGGAAAGAAAATGTAACAAATGTTATGTCTTCTTTTTAAAGTTGAAATTTCATAATGTTAATTAAAATTTCCAGATCCTATCTACCGTTTTCAATGATGAAATGAGCGACATATCAGTTTCCGTTACCAATTTTGATCTTGATGTTCTTCAAGTTCAACAAATAGGAATACATTTTCTGGTTTTAAAAATGGGATCCGTGCCTGATCCCGAGTTATAAGTGGTTTCGCGAGTTACCTGGGTGCAAGTTATCGAGGGAGTTGTGTATTCATTGCTTTTCTTTCAAAAGCCATTAAAAGCGCTATATACTAAAAATGAGGGAGTCTTATGCTTACTATTAGTCTGTGTCATGATTGTACATGAAAACCAGAAATAGGTCCTTAATAACACTCCCATTAGCCAAGAAATAAAATTAGGTTCATAAATTTGGTAGCAATATTTACAACAGAAATGTAACCTATCAATAGGATTCGTGTTGCAAGTTGGGATGTGGTGCATTGAGGGGTTTTATAATAATTAGCCACTATATTGTACATACTCGCTTATAAGTTAAGTACAACTGCAACAACATAGATCCAATCTGCTGTTGTATAATACACTATCAAATCATGGTCTGTGTTGTTTTTGTTTCATTTATTACTCCAGATCTTCCAGCATGTTATGCTATGGCATACCTGGATCTGTGCTGTTTGCAGTTGAACTCAAAGATAATTGATTGAGCATTATTCACATCTAAATCTGTGACTGAAGATATAACAAAAAATTTTTGGATAATGATGATAACTAAGATGAAGATCATGGCCATTATCATCACCATAATTATCATTATCATCATTTATCTGCTTTTTTTTATTCCTTGAAAATGTTACCAGGGCACTTTTCATAACAATTGGAGTGATTTCTAAGAATTTTTTGTTTCTCCTTGCTTTATCCTTGTTGAATTTTATCAGAAGTCCAAGTTCTTGATAGCAGTAACTTTTATTAACAATTAACAATTATTAAAACCTTATGTTGAGGATCTTACAGGACTGTTTAATGGTGATGATTGCATTGTTCAATGTCATTGTAACAGCTGCTTGTTGAAAGTGGTCTTTTGTATTATTCAAAGAATTCATTAAGTTGCATGTCAGAATACAATTGCAATCAGAACTGTCCTTGTCATTGAAAATAAACAAACATGGATGTAAATAGTTATCATTTTAAACTGCCTTCAAGCCTGTTGTTGGGATTATATCATGATAACTTCAGTGACCTGATGATATGACATAACTAGCAGAGACATAAGTAAAAGTTTGAGCCTATTAAAACTTAATGATGTAGTCAATATTCTTTTTCATTAAAAAGTTGAATGAATAACATTAAAAATTAAAAGTTCACTTGTTTTACTGATGGTTGCAGCATCATCTAATGTTATTTTTCAATGGCTAGCATTCTATAAAGATCTATTGCTTGCACATCAAGCTAAATGTTCATCCAACAAAACTTATAAATTAGAGAAGTATTACAGTTCCTTTAAGTTTCTTTGACATGCTATGGAAAGGGACAAGGATGTTCCACTTTATCCTTGGGGTTGTTTTGATCTCATGAATGCAAAGATTTTGCATTATTCAATGACACAATATGACATTGTTCTTTGTTAAGTTACAGTGTAACATACTTTATTTATGACATGATGTTATATAAAATTGCTCCAGGTTAAGTTACATTGTGACATACTTTATGACATGAAGGTGTATGATATTTTTCAGTGTTAGGTTACAGTGTAGCATTATTTATGACATGATGCTGTATGACATTACTTGGTGTTAGTTACAGTGTGACATATTTTATGACATGATACTTACACTAATACTGTAATATTATTTTATACAAAATTTATTTTGTATGAAACTGCTACAGGTTTCAGCCATGCAGAAAGTGAGAGCCAGAAAAGTGTGATGCTGGCCCAGTTGACTGCACTGGAAGAGCAGGCCTATAAACTGGCAGGTCATCCCTTCTCTCTAACAGCAACTGAGGATGTGGGACAGGTAATATGTCCATATAAAGATCTCCCTAAGGTCTTACCAAGTCAAATATATGCTTATTCAACAGGTCATTGTTTAAAGTAACAGGGTACATGACTGCTCCTGGATGGAAGCCCTATGCAAAGCAGATTGACCCCAAATAGATGCTGTCCTTTTTTTTAGGATCCAATAGAATGATGGTTCTCTGCTACCCCATAATTCAATTTTAGGTATTTCAGTGGACTGCTGTATGATAGTACAACTTGCCCTGCAATTTTATGTCCCCTTAAAATGGCAAGAACATCCAGAATTAGATATACCCCTCCAGCTGATTTATAGTGGTGGAATGATACACCTGTACTGCATATCAATCTGATTTATGATGCACAGTCTGATACATATTGAGGCACTTGATGGTCCTTCCATCTTGGAAAAGTAGGTAGTACCCATTTATGTATGTTGACATAATGGTTGTATTTCCTGTATGCAGATTACAGATACAGATATCATATTTATATGCAATTCTCATCAATTATAAGAAAACAAAAATACTTTCAAACAGACTACCTGTTGGCTGTCAGTGAGTCTTTTTAGCATTTTCAGCATTTTAGGTTATTTACTGTTGGCTCCATTTAACTCTCTTTAGTCACCAGGCCCTTTGTTTTGCACTGCATGAATGCTTTGAAAACAACTTATTACCAATTTCATGTCTAATGTAAATTTGGAAGACATTTATTATGATGTTATATTCAAAACAAAAAAAAAATTTCCTCATGCTAAGAAAATCTCATCAAGAACAAAATTCCGGGCATGGAAATGAGGGTGAAAACCAACAAAATCAATCACATTATATTTCATGCTATGCAAAAGTCTGCTGTGGCCACATGTACTTATATTTGTTAACAAAGAAAAACTATTGACATCAATCAATCCTATTCTATATTTTTTTCAAAATTTTTTACAAGAGGTGATAAACTTAAGCTGTTTGAAATCCGCACCCTTGCTGATTCTTTAGTAATTTCTTTTCATTATTTCATCGGCACCTTCATTCACAGGTTAAATATCTATGCATAGAAAGATATTCCAAATTTGTTCTCCATGTACAATTTAAAGAGAGATACTGCCAGGATTATATCTTAAGGGTGACTTCACCCTCTAGCCAAAAGAAGGGGAGAGGAGAAAAGAAGGAGGGGGTGGAGGAAACAGGCATGGTTCATTATTTACCTAATGATTTAATACTACACTTCTTTAGGGCTCTATTGAAATCAAAATCTTTAAAAGATGTCACCTCTAGTTGTATAAGTATTGATCTTTTATGTCTGAGCATACTCTGTTCCTTATCTGTGTAAGAATATTTTTCAGTGCTTCCTTCTGAAAGGGCTTATGCATAGCTATCTTTTGTAAGCTTGAAGATGTTGAAAAACTGATTTTTTTGCAGCTTTTATTTAGAATTATCCAGAGCTCACATATTATCTTTTGGATACATATGCTCCAAAATAGGATTTTTCACTAACACAAACTTACTTCTTGAATCAGCACTTTACTGACTACTATGGCAGATTTCTTATATGTTCTATAATGCTGTATTAGGGCTTTTAGTCATTCAATGCTATAATCTCTTCGTGCTGACAGAGGTATTCAAAATAAATATCTTCTTGATTTCATTTTTTTTTATCCTTATTTATTTAGTTTATCTTAACACATATGGATACATGGTTTTGCAGAATATGATTCACAGTGCTCAATTGATTGATAAAAAAAATGAAAATTGCTTTCTTTTAAATTTTCTGTATTTTAATTAGGCTAAGTATTCTGCCTTTCTACATCTAATTTTGAAATACCTCTGAAAGGGAGACTGACCATCATGCCCTCTATTTTAGTCCATCCAACATCTATATCTGACTCATAATTAAAACCATTTTCTGGCTCTAAATCACTCACTGGTATTTCCATTAACAATTTCCCAGCTCCAATAATCCAGTATACTTCATAACCTTATTATAGTCATCATCACTATCACCAGCCATTATTTGGCCAACAAAAACGTAAAGAACCATGCCGGGAATCAGACATTTGGGGTTTTCTATGTGGCCTTTATTTTATACAAGCATTTGTAAAATGTTTTTCATGGAGGGCTCAAACTACTTCATGTTTATTCCAGAGCATGATGTGTCAATCAAATTTAGTTTCACAACCATTTTTATCATGCTTGAAGATGCCAGATGTGCAAATAGTTGCCTCCATGAAAAACAGATGCCGCATCAAGAATGGTTAAATAAAAATGGGATACTTTGTTGAGCACATTTTCATATGTGGGACTTTCAACTAATTTGCATGAGTTCTTGCACATCTCCATTCTCCAAGTTTGTGAATTTGTACATATTTTTCATGATTGATGCAATCGCACACCCTGGCAGCATCTCTGTTTAAGTACTTTATATATCACTGACTTTGGAGAAAATTTTCTCAGTTGCTTTTGCTAGTACTTCCTGTACGTCATGTAGGGAATAAGCAACATTGATTGCTGATTGGTAGTTATTTAACCTCGACTTGAACAAGTAACCACCAATAAGATTTGAATGTAACATCTTTCACTGTGTAACACACCATTAGTTTGGCTTTCAAATTGACTAAAGTCAACAAGATCAAATTCAGTGTAGAAACTTTGCATAAAATTGATTATTAAGTGATGAGTAAAGTACTTTATTATATTCATTATGCATGTGGAACATGATGCTTGGAATGTATCTTTTATGATAAACATGCTGCTTGAATAATATAATTAGCATGGAATTGGGTTTGCGGGCAGATTACGAACCATGTCACTTTGTTTGAATTTGCGGATGGCAAGCAAGTATTCTCAGTAATCTTTTGCTATTAGTAATAAAAATGTGTGCCTGGGACTGCAGTATCTTTTTCAGATGAATTACATATTTGAATAATAAGAAGGCAAACTAATAATAATTATTCATAACTGCTGAAGACTACAATAACATATATAGTAAGTATTGTTTTGTATCGATATGTGTATCGTTCCAACAAAAGTATTGATATATAAATGAATTTTTTCACCCCTACTCATCTATATGTCCCAGTTCTGGTAAATTCATTTATCACTGGATCTTTCCATGTAATGCACAGAAACTGGCAGATATTATTGAAATGAGGTGAACATATGTTGTTGTTGTACTAATGCAGTTTTTTTTTATAGTTATGCCTTTCTTTGGTGTTATATGTATCTGTTCTCTTGTTTGCCCAAGTAATCTTGCAACTTTTCTTTTAGAAACTAAAAATGTGCATGTTGGTATTGTCAGGCTGCAATTCATCAGGACAAGTCACAGGTGACAATCTGCTATGATGTTGTATCACCTGCGACTGTCAGTGCTGAGATTTTCCAGTGTTTTTTATGGGTATGAATTAACAAAAATCCATCATCAGTATCATAATATAATAATCTCCTAGACATTACTAAAAGTGTTACTTTTATCTGTCAGTTAGTGACTGTTTGAAATAGAAACTCATTCTAAGCAGCATGAAAGGTCTAAACAGCATGAAAGGTCACAATGGCAAGAAAATTTTACTTGTGATCTCAGTGATTAGTTAAGTAGACATATTCTTATTCATGAGAAAAGGAAATCTCTGCACAGACAAGTAAGGGTGGTATAGTGATTTCCATCCCATGACTTGTGATGATGGCTCCAACAACTTTTGTTTCTTAGAATTCGACCTGGTTCATCTTTTATACATCGTGAATCAAATTTTTTTATGTTAATACATGCATGCCTACTTTCTACCAGAGTTGTTAGACATTTTTTATATTTTGCATCACTCATTCAGAGAGAGAAGGTGTGGTGGCATCCATTTCATGTGGAAACACATCCAGGTACAAATGTAATTCACAAATATGTGATAAAACTGGATAATTGTTAATGACTTATAAGTAAGAATTGTGAATGTTTGTCAAAACATGTTCTTAAAGTTTGAAATTGATGACTTAATATTTTATTAGGCAATTCTTGAGCCATAAAATGGTATTTGGTCTTTTGCACCCTTAACAGATGTTTAGTTCAACAGATGGCTATTAATTTAAGCCCTTTTTCCTTCAAATTTTTACTGTGTACTGTTGCTCAATAAGACATGCAAGTACAAATGCAAAATCGAGAGTTCTGATCAAATGTGGAAAGCTCTAATACCTGTTTGAAATTGATAAAATCCCATGATAGGTAAGTATTTTTGGTATACAGTCTACATCAAATATTTTTGTATGGGATATTTATGTGTCATAGAGCTGATTTCAGCAGTAGTGATTTTATTTTAATACAACTTAACAAATTTACTAATATTTATTGCTGTGACAGACTTGGTGATAGTGGCAATTGTTCCGGAGACAATTCTTTTTTTCTCAAGACATCAATTTGGAGTTCATCAATTCAGTATATTTTATCATTACACCAATTCCAGAGCTAATGAAAGGTAAGGCATAGTAGAATGAATACATGCCACACAATACGCTTTTGGTGTAATCATTACACTTCTTTTTACCAAATTACATCTTACGCTTTCCTGTGTATGGATTATGTTTTTTTGCTACATTAGAAAATACAATAAAATCTAAAGCAATGGAAGTTGTGTTTGTAATTTATATAATCATCACTTTAATTCCACTCATCATGAAAAGACTTAAAGAGGTAGACACCGTGTCTTCCAAATCAAACTACTTTAAAATTACAATGCTTTTGTCAGAATTTATTTTGTAGCTGGGAAGCTAGTCATAATTTTGTAATGCATATATCAAAAAGTATATTTTTGTAGCACAAAGATAAGTACTTACAATGATATTCCTTACCAGGTTTTGTACATGGAGTTACAATTGCCTCTAAATGGAGATCCAAATGCTAGACCAGCAAGACTACTTCGAACAATAGGGGCTAGGAAGGACCGTCAAAAGACCACTTTCACAACATCAAAGGATGTGCTAGAAAAGCTAAGGCCCTATCACCCTTTACCAGGAATAATATTAGATTGGCGGAGAATCTCTGGTGCACTTACAAAAGTTGTCTTCCCATTACAGAAGGAAAAGGTAAGTTAATATTAAAAATCAGTGATAACGTTACTCATTGGTATTGCATTGTTTACATATTCTGGGATGGAATTACCATAATCAATATAACAAGAATTCATCCTCCCATGGAATGAACATCCATATAGAATTCTGGGATGAATCCTGACATAAACACAGATCCTATCTCTATCCCAATTCATTGGTGTAGGGGCCATAGTGCTCATTTTATTTCTGGATAACATATACATTGCATTCTGTTTACAATGCTCTGTTGAATTTGCCTTGAACTCGTGTCTAGATATGCATTAGGCATTTTAACATGGGTTGTTGTAATTCACAGAAGTTTTACCTGAAGCAAATTTATTTTTTGTTGATTTACTCTTCTGTGAAAATAATTGTTGTTACAAAATCAGGAGTGCCCTGTTTTAGCATTCACCCCCTGAGACCCATGGTATGTGGGTGATTTATAACTTGTATTCTATTCCAACCCTTGGTTAAGTCTTCTTGTCTTTGCCAAAACCTTAGAGACCCTTGTCAGACATTCCTTTCTTTGTTTAGTTAGTAAATATTGATTGATTGTTGATTTACAGCACAGCAATAATGTAAGGCCATATAATGCCACAATTTTTTTTATATAATAAAGATTTCTGTATCAAGACAGGTTTACTACCAAAGAGCGACAACAATGCAAAAAACATAATGTGATGGTGCAGACAATAAACAAAGGCTCCTGATCTGCTGGGTATATCAATGGTGTGTACAAAGAATAATTAGCCAAAAAAAGATAGTTTAGGTGATTGACTGTACACATTTTTGCTTTAGAAATAAAGGAAATAGGTGCATACAAGCTGTATTTTAAATTAAAATGTTAACTTAAAATACAGGCCATATTTACTGTATCAAAAAGTTCCTTCATGTGCTGAACATTGTAGTTATGATTACATGTAGGTTGGAGATTGAAACAATCTCTCTTAAAGTGCTTTATGGTGAACGGTTTGTGATATTTTAGTCTTTATGAGTTGTGTTTAGTCTTGTGTTAGTGGGTCACACACCAGCAGCTTTTTATACGTGTACAGAATAGTTGCAAGTTCAGTTTATTTTATCAACATCTTGGTTTTATACTGACAGAATAGTACAATTATGTCAGTGTTTCCTTCCTGACACAGATTAGCACTAGCACTGTTGTCAAAACTTTTTGCATTGGAGTGAATCTACTTGAACTTTCTCTTGGTATTTTATACATACATGTAATTGGTTTTGCCTAATTTTTTGGTATGACTGGGTCCAGTTTTGTAATTCTAGAGTGTTGTGTTTTCAGGTTTCATACTACATATTTTGTAATCTTTATAACCCTTCATTGGCATGCTTGGGTTCAATGCTTTAGTTCTAGATTGGTCTGGATGCAGGTGTCACACCACTTATTCATCAAAAAACTATTGCAGTTAGGACATTGCATGGGACTCCAGCATTTTGTATTTATTGTTTGTTACTCTTGTTTTCAGGCTTTTTTTTGCAGGAACTATGTCTAAACAGAACATGGGAAAATGTGAACTTAAGAAGGCCCCATGTGACACTCACACTACTTGCCTTTATGGCACTAATAGCAGAAGAGAGAGAGAGATGGATGTTTGGCTTGATTAGGTTTGGGATCTTGCCAAGAGCTGTATTTCATATAATGAAAGGATTAATGGGAAAATGTGAACTTAAGAAGGCCCCATGTGACACTCACACTCTGCCTCTTAATTCTCAAGTTCCCTTTCTGGGTCCCTAGGGACCCAGAAAAGAAAATATAGCCCTTCTTACAAGACACTCCTTGATATTATGAGTTTATGGGGTCAGTCACTTCAGAAACATATAAGACTCAAGGTCCCTTTATGTCCTGGTTCCATCCCAAACGACTAACCAGGATGGAGATTCAGTCATCCTCTCAAAACTTGTAAGACGGAGCCCTCACACAATCCACCATTAAGGAGGAGCACCCTCTTAGAGTATGTAGCCCTGACTTAGAGTATGTAGCCCTGACCTGAATGGTAGATCAAACCTCAATGGCAGAGGAGAGCTACAATCAAGTTATTTTTTTTTAGGAGGAATCCTCCTACAGATTGGAGCCACCTGACTGGTGTCACCAATCAGCATTCACTTGTAACAGGTCATGGGAACTCCTTTGGTACAGGGACCAGGTAAAGACCCTGTCTCTTTCTAGGCTACTGGTAAACCCCACTGCTGACTGGAAGCCAGCTTACAGATGTCCGGTGATGGAAGGGGATCATATATCATCCAGCCTCTTTCCCTAATCTTTCTAAATCAATACAGAATGTGGGGACATCTTTCCAGGAAGTGCCTTATCTTTCCCATTATTGCAACCATGGACAACAGGGTCCTGTAATCAAGGTAGGATTGATATTGAAGGTCAAACTTAGAAGATCAATTTTAAGAGAAAGGGGAGAAGCAGGCCCTATTTCTCCATGATCCCTCGGAAAGACAGGACATGCTCCTGTTAAGCCTGCCATTCCACTTCAGGACAGAAACTCACTGTGTGATGACTTTCAGGTTGAGGCTTCCTTTAGAGACATGCCTCCCCAACACAAGAGATTCATAGGGTCACAGAATCCTATCTTGCCACTGCTAGAGAGAGACAAGGACATCCTGTTAGTCCTAGTGGACTCATAGGAATTCAGCACATAGCAGGCTAAGATGGTGTTTCCTCCACTCCTCCATTCTTGATTTCATCAGCCTCCAACCACACTTGCAAATTTAACAATGCAAAAAAATATTGGTAATGTATATACTGATTTTAAAGTGTATTTTTTGCAAAGTAAATATAATTTTAATGCAGTAATTATTTGATGATTGAAGTAAACTAGGGACTTGTAGAAACCAGCCTATTGGAGAAAGGTTATTTGCTTTCAATCATATGTGGAATTGCTCAGCAAGTTGGATCATTTTTCCTCTGTGCACTGTATGCTTCAAGTAAACCAGCCTATAGGAGAAAGGCCCTTTACTTCCAATCAGTTATGGAGTAATTGCACAATGAGTATGGTGTAATTGCTCAATGAATTTTCTTTCCTTCTGTACACTATATGCATATGGCTGCTAAAAAGAGGTAACTTTGTTGACAGGTTTGACTAGATAAGTACAGGAACATACCAAAATATGTGTGCTTTACTTGCAATTAAAAATTTTAGTACTAAAATGTGTTCCACAATATGAAATAACAAAGAATTAGCCATCCATCGCAAAAAAATGTCTATGTAGCCTTGAGTTACAGTATGTTCTAGGATCATATTATTATGCATTTCATGTATTAATGTTTATTACAGATATTTTAAGAACTTATCTATATAGAAGGCATATCTTTGTTTTTGTGCATTCTAGATTTACAACAGTCGTGTTGGTATGCACAGAATATTTGGGGCATGTCAGCTACACACAGCCACAGGACGAATCAGCATGATGGAACCAAACCTACAAAATGTCCCTAAAGACTTTGATATCACCATGCCAGGTTGATTAGAACTAAACAATCTCACATAGCTTTGTATGAAATTTATGGATTATCAAGATGATTAGATTCCTCTTTTGTGAGCCTTAGTCAGTATTGGAATAAATTAAATATGAGTAATGAAATTAAAAGGAATGTGATATTCATTGTATCACATGATGAACTACACTGAGTCTTGTCACAAATAAAGTATCATCATTAATGACACATCGTGTATCAGAAGTATAGGCATACAAGATGGACATTTTAAATATATTGTAGTTATTAATTACACATTATGTATCAGAAGTGTACTCAGAAACCATGGACATAATAATTAAAGTATTTTCTTTAACAACACATGTATCAGAAGTGTAGTTAGGCACCATGGTCATCATAATTCATGTATCATCATTAATAACATGTATCGGATGTCTACCTAGACACCAAGGACATCATTAATAATGTATCATCATTTATGACACATCATGTATCATAAGTTTACTTAAACACCATAGACATTATAAATAAAGTATCTTCCTTAATGACACATCATGTATCAGAAGTTCACTTAGACACCATGGACATTATAAATACAGTCAAACCCACTTCTCTCGACCTTGGTTATCTTGACAACACGCATATGTCAAATGTTTTGGTCCGGTCCCAAAAAAATCCTTCTTTATTATGCTATTTTTTGCATGCTTATCTCAATATCTGGTAAGTCAATAACCCAGTTATGTCGGGCATAAGTTTTGATCCAAAGTGATATGTGGACCAGCTTAATTCGACGAAATGCAACTTTTTAACATCCATCTCACAGAAATTAAACAAGAAATGGTCAGCAAAAGCTATCGATTTTCATCCAAACTTTTGGTCAGTTACGGAGGTAGTCACATATTTATTTAGTATTCTTTCCATTTTTGTTTCATAAGAGTAGCTTAATCTATTAGTTTATTAAAAATATATCATGTTCACTACATAAAATATTCAAGGATCTACAAGGACAAGAGTGTACACAAATTACAATGTAACTTTATTTTACAAAAATGCAGAATCATAGACATCTGCTACATGTGTATTTTATCATTTCCCTTTTGTTTGTAAGGTACATTTCTGATCTGAATTATGTTTGAAAATACATGTATAAAAGAAACAACGATTGAGGAAATACAAGTAATTAAATTAATATTGTGCAGAAGGACAATTGCTGATCAACTGAATGTTCAAAAGTCATGAAATTGTTCCATATACACGTAATATCATGACGATTTATTTTATAGCATTTTATGACAAAATAGCCAAACATGTCAGCAATATTTTCAAAACATATAATCTGCACTGCCTTATATTTTTTAGTAAATATGAAGTAATATCAGTCTGCTTTTGTTTATTCCAATTCTGATTTGTAGCAAACGATTTAAAAGCACTTATGTTTACTTACATATGCTCAGCACCGGTGACACTTGCCACAAACAATTTCATTTTTTAATGCATTGAGCCATTTCATGAAACATCATCTACATATACTTATCAATAGAAAATGAACAGAAGAAATTTATTACTAGGCAGTATATCACCCTGTATATGCATGGGAATGGATAATTTCAGGTACTTGGCCAATATACAATGGCAGTCGAGGCTGCCCCATAATTTAGTTTTCAGGCTTGATCTCTTCTTAATTTTGGTTAGTTTTCTTATTTGTAATATCTCTTCTTCGGTCTGGCAGAAATATTGGCCACCATTTTAATTTATTTTCAAAATTCCTGTGAATACCTGTAAAAGGAAACCACAGTTGGCTAAAAAAATCAAAATATAATAAAAGAATCGGCACACTTAAAAGAAATAAAGTCAGTTTACAGGGCTGGTTTGCTTTGCAATAAAGTAACCTTTGTATTTGATATCTTGTTCAAAAAATGAGTTTACTGCTTGCTACTGAATATGTTTATTCACCACCTAGGCATCTATTTGTTTGTCATCTGGATTCATAATTGATACAAACTCACATTGATGCCTGCAAGTTGAATACTCAGTATTAACTTACTTTAATAATACTCTTTATAACCCATGCTTGTGAAAGGATTGTCATTTGCACTCACAGTGAATGTACATGTATTTTCAAAAGCATGTATTGATCTTTATTTGCAAGATACTGTAATATATTAACCTGGATATAATACAATCTTGGTTATTTTGCAGCTAACACCGTGTTATGCATGAATAACGGGTGCCTTATAGCATTCTATCGATGTTTCTCTCACTCTCTCTCTCTCTCTCATTTTTTATTTTCTTGGATCCATTTTTCAGTCAAACATCCGAATACAGATACACATGAATTGTTTTTAAATATTCACATCAATTATAAAAATGCATTGTGTGTATATTCCATAAGTGATGGATACATACGCTACATGTGATATATGGAGTTCATATATTTTTTCTTTAATATATTACTCATGATGATAAAAAAGGAATAAATAATAGCAACACCAGGTTAGTTTCTTTCATTTTATTATCAATTAAAAATTTTGACATGTATTTTATTTTAACATGCAGTGGGAGGGTATTCCAGTTAAACACAAGAGCAAGAGATGGGAGTAATGGTCAAGGACATCTTAAAAATCATGTTACCAGTTTTTATGAACCCAGGTATCTCAGGTCCTGGTTATTTTGACGATTTTTTTACACTCCTGACATAATCGAGATAACCAGGTTTGACTGTAAAGTATCTTCCTTAATGACACATCATGTATCAGAAGTTTACTTAGACACCATGGACATTAGAAATTTTCATTTTTGGGATGTCATTGCATGATATTGCATGTATGCAACATGAAAAATTTAAATATGTTTTAAAATATTATGATTACATTTTATTAAAGAAAATACCTTTTTCAAGTACAGCTTTTTAATCTACACCCTAATTATCTGAAAATTTCAGTCATTATTAACCTATACTTGCTTATTCGTAAAGTCCAACTAGAAACAACATGGACCTTGATTTGCAAAATGTGCCAGCAAATCATGGTCCATATTGTTTATTCTACTGATGAGCACTAACAATGGCAGATCTGATGTTTGCAGTTTGTAGTTGCATGCATCTTATAGGCAAATATATCCAGGTGTCACTCAATTTATGCCATAGATGTGTTCCTGAGGTTAGGGCATAAATCAAAAGTAATTTTCCATTTGTTGCTTGTAAATTAAGATGGACAAATTAAAGCTCAGTGTTCAATGCACAATTTGCAAACAAATTAATGCATATAATATGTTCATGAGTTGCACACGAGTAATAACACATGTTGCCAGTGATGACATAAAAACTAGTTAATTGGTGCAAATTGAATATCATTTATTAAAATAAACCTGCAGTAAATTGAATTGGCATAAAGCCAATTTCAGGCATGCAGTAATTGTTGAATGGACCATTAGTTTTAGCTTGATTATGCATTCAACCCACTTTTATCATCAATATTCCTCTTTATATTTCATTTTGTGTGGATTATACACAACTTTAGCACTGTTACCTTTGGCCTTATTTTTGTTTTTGTATTTGTATTTTTTATCTTTCTTAATGTGGTTTTTTTGTAGTTCTTTATGTGACATATTTAGAATGTAATAATTTATTGGTACCATGTAGCCTGAATTGTGGTTACATGCTATTAAACCTCAAAACACACACAAACACACACACTTCTTGATTGATTTTTTAGCAAGATGTAATTCTGTAAATTTTAGAGTAGTAAAGCAATGAAGTCCTTCAAAAGCAGTCACTATTATATAAAGACAACAAGTTTCTTTAGTTTTTTGTATAAACCCTTCTGATTTGAGAGGAAACTATGTCATACACGCATGATTTAATTTGTTGATTTTTGTATTTACATCTTAAAAGAGAAAAGGAGTGGATTCCTCATTGGCTTGTACAAAAAAGCTTTAAATCTAAAATCTTCATGCAGCTATATAATATTTGTGCCACATAGACAAGATTCATTATATGAAGTTTCAGATTAGAATGATCCATTTTATTTTCTATACATGTAGATATTATAGGAGAAAGTCCACCATCAGTTGCACATTCATTAGCTATGACAGGAAGGAAAGCCAGGGGAAGTAACTCTAGAGTACAACAGGTTTTGGGTGTTGCCCGCCAGGTATCCAGGGTAACAGAGGAGAATAATGGCTCTAAGTTCTCAGTCAGCATGAGACATGCCTTTGTACCATTTAAAGGTGTGTAAATTTGTGATTTTGCTTATAAATGAGTACACAAGGACTATAACAATCAAGGTGTTCTAGGCCGCTTCGTAACCAACTATTTCAACAGAACTGAATAGGTACATCCTTTCAGATTTCTAAAATAAAATACTTTGATGATTAATATATTATAACTACTAACTTTAACAATGAGATAACCATATTATGTTTGTCTGGCAAATAAAGTTGGATAGACAGTTGCATACCATAAAAATTCCTGTATAGTGCCAGGCTCTAAGCCATTATAATCAATTTTCAGCAAGACATTGTGAGTAACTGGTACTATGATAATTGACTATGACTAGTCTTGCATACATTTTGGTTGCTCACTTGTTTGTATTCTATTTCTTATAGATGTTGAGGGCTTCAAAACTTATGAAGATTATAATGGAATCAATTTATGTATTAAAGTTTCTAAGGGAGAGATGACTAATCAGATATGGCATGCCTAACATTGATTAAAGGAATGCAATGATGAACATTCATTGCATTATAGAAAAATTATGAACTATTCCCTAGACATGTTTTTTTCAGGTGGCCTGCTCGTGGCAGCCGATTACTCCCAGCTGGAACTGAGGATGATTGCTCATTTATCTCAGGATGAGAAGCTCATAAGGATTCTTAATGAGGATGGGGATGTCTTCAAGCAAATAGCAGCACAATGGAAGGGCATCCATCCAGAAAATGTCACCACTCAGGAGAGGCAGCAAGCCAAGCAGGTGACCCACAGAATAGGCTTTAAATCATGTGATGAGGTGACCCACAGAATATGCTTTAAATCCTGTGATGAGGTGACCCACAGAATATGCTTTAAATCCTGTAATGAGGTGACCACAGAATATGCTTTAAATCCTACGATTAGGTGAATCACAGAATATGCTTTAAATCCTACGATCAGGTGACCCACAGAATATGCTTTAAATCCTGTGATGAGGTGACCCACAGAATATGCTTTAAATCCTGTGATGAGGTGACCCACAGAACACACTTTTAGTCCTGCATTTTTATTTTTGCCCTAGTATCTCTGATATGGACTTGAGTATAATTTGATTCCAACTTCAAACTACACAGACAAAGACCTGACATTGCATAATTGTTGGAATTATTCAGCAAAACAAATACCCTTGACCCTGATGTGCTGGTAGTTATGTGATCATGGCATATCAGGGTCAATATTGCTTGCAGTAAAACAGTATGTGGTACCTAAATATAGACAGTGATAAATGATAGGCAACAATGTACTTGCTCTAGATTGTCATAATGTCACAACCAGACCTATTCTACCATTACAGGTGCAATGGACTTGGTACAGAAATAAACAAAATATACAGTATATTAGAGACCTATCTCTAACACACATAGTGAATTGATTCAATAGGACAGATAGTTGTTAGAGTTATCTAATTATGTCCATCTGACAACCATTTTGCTACATCAGCAAAGTTACTGTCTAAACTTCCTTGTCAACAACATGGCTCAGTAATCAAGTACAGTTTGGTGTTGAAACTGTCACATTTTTTTCATGCAATGGGTTCAGATGTTTTCCACTTTGACAGAATTATTGACTTTCATTATCATCATTTCTATGCATGCTATTTTTTATAACAAACACATATCAAGTGATGTTGCAGTAGTTTGATATCACTATAAACTGCCACACTGCAGAAATCATAGCGATATGACTGAAAAATTGTTAAAGCTACGTTAAAAATGATAATCACATCACATCAGTGATAGCTCTATGCTTTCTTATATATAAGTTTGAAAACCAGTCTGTCATCACTCGAAGTCAACAAGGTAGCGTCAAAGCATAGCTGCTTACCAGATGTCCTAGCAAACTTAAATGCTGTTACATCAAGTCATACCTGCATGAAATCGATATGAAAATGTTTTTTCTCTCATAAATTTCAAGTTTTATGTCATTATGTCTTTAATCTGCTGAAAGATGAGATGAAACTACGGCATTGATGAAATGTGACCTGATAATCGCGATTTACATTGCGAGTCGCATGAATGCACAAATCTCTCAACCCACATGTTCATGATATTGTAGATTCAGTAGTCACGTGATATTAATAATAACCTGTTTCAAATCTTGTAAAAAAAATTAAATATTAAATGAAAGTTTTATACTGTTTGTAATAATAAAGAACAAAAAAAATGAACACAAAATTCTTTATATATTTATTCCAAGAACAACTACATAGGCTTTGTTGTATCACGTGACTAACATGTTGACATGAGCTCTGTGCTACAGCGACAGGTTTCTGGTCATTGTTCTCAAAATAAATACTTTGAGAACTGTTTGTTCTTTTTGGTTTTTATAAAAGGTATCTGCCTTTCATATTATATTTGAATTTTTTTATAACAAAATTAAGAGTCTGCTGTTAATATCTCACAACTATGGGGTTGTAGTCTGAGATTTGTGTAGTCATGTGACTGTTAATACAAATGGTGAGTAACGAGTCAGGTTTCATCTATGCTGTAATTTCATCTAGTCTGTCAGACATAACGATTATAATACTTGCCATTTCTGAGAAATAAATCAATGGTGGCCAGTATAAATGGTGGAGGAAGAATCCAGGAAACCCCGGAAAGAACCACCAGTCAGCCAAGTAAAGTTAGAATTTTTATTCTGTACTATGAAATGACTTTACATGCCAATTTACAGGAATATACAGTACTCAGACTTGTTTCATGTGATACATTTTGTAGTTTAGTGGAATGATCATGTTTTTTGACATAGATGTTTTGTCAGTCTTGAAATAGAAAGTCCTTGATTAAAAGATGTATTTTGTAAAAGCTAAAATATTTTTTAATTCCATTCAGTAATGGTCATATAAAAAATTCCTTTCATCCTGGAAAAATCCCAGAAATTACGTGGAAATTTATCTTTAAAAATTGTGGGAACCATACCAATAGTTTGCATACTAGAAATAATACTGTGTTAAAAGTAGGGAATAACAGTCTGTTATTTGAGTATGCAAGGACATTAATTGTTGTTTTTCTGTCACAAATAGAGTTTTTGAAGAATTATCAACAGAATTTGTTAAACATATTCATGAGAGTAGATTACCCATAACATCCTAAAATCTTTAAACACATGACTGTTATCACCATTCTAACACTTTTAATATTTTGTAAAAATTTTTGTCTAAAATGTCCTTTCTTGTTGATTTATCTAAATCAGAAGTTATATTAAATTTTTTCCTGCAGAAGATTGTGACATTCTTATATGTATTAGAATTAATTTATAACTTTGATTTTTGTCAGGTATGCTATGGTATGATCTATGGCATAGGTGCCAAAGCTCTTGGGGAGCAGTTGGGAGTGGAAGATAATGATGCTGGAGCTTTCATTGAAACATTTAAAGCCAAATATCCAGGTAGCTATTGCTGTTTAACTGTAAATGCTTTCTCACGAGGACTGGCTTACAACAGCTGTGTCCCCGTAAAGGAAAACTCCTTTTTATAGAAAGGGGTTTTCTTTCTGTTGGTTCAGAATTTTTGATATTAGAGAGAAATAAAATAATACATTGTGGTTCATCATTATAAAAAATGATGCATTAAAGACCAAACTTGTCAGCACAGAATCATGTTCTGCTGATTTTATATTTATGTAAAACAACCATGTTTTTTAATACATTTGTCACGAATTTAAATCTTTTGATAATATTGCCAAGAAAGAATATACATTGTACAAAATAATTTTGTAAAGATTATAATGGAAACTGAAATTTATAAAGTGCCTTTGATTAACTTAATCACATTGACTCTTTGGGTTGGACTTGAAGAGTAATCTGCTCTTGAATATCTGAGTTGAGTAAACACAATATAACACAAGATAACAAGGTTATTTAAGCATTGCTAATTAATCATACCAAATTTATGTTGTTTTGAGTGTTTTGATTGATTGATAATGCAGTTGCTTAGCTCAATATGTAATCAAACAGTTATAAAACACTTGCACATGCGACAGTTATGAAAGACCACTAACAGTACATATGGTATGAGTTGTGAATGAATAAATGAGGAGAGGTAGATTCAGGCATTTAATAAGTTTAAATGTATGAATGGCCATATAAAGGTAGATACAGTGATTAAAATATAAAAATTAGTGTTTGCCCAACTGGTTTTAAAATTGGAAAAAGTACCAGTCTCTGATTAATTCCTTGTAGAATTTTATTTATCAGACTTGGAGTATTTCAGTTGGGGATGGCATTCTATGGTTTTGGATCAATTTTGACCATATTTCATTTCTAGTATAGACTACTCTCATAGAGTAGTTGAGGGAGGAAAAAAAACATGCAAACATTAATAAATGTTTACAAAAAATAACAGGTATACAAGGTAAAAGAAAAAAATAGATATGCAAGGTAGATAAAAATAATAGGTATACATGGTACAGGAAAATAACAGGTATAAAAGATACAAGAAAATAACATGTATTCAAGTACAAGAAAATAATAGGTATACAGAGAACAAGAAAACAACAGGCATGCAAGGTACAAGAAAATAAAGAAAATAATAGGTATTCAAGGTACAAGAAAATAATAAATATGCAAGGTACATAAAAATAGCAAGAATACAAGGTACATGAAAAATAATAGGTATGCAAGGCACAAAAAATAATAGGTATGCAAAGTACATGACAATAATGGGCATACAAGGTACAAGAAAATAACAGGTACACAAGATACAAGAAAATAATAGGTATATAAAGTAATAGGTACACAAGATGAAAACAATAATAGGTATGCAAGGTACAAGAAAATAATAGGTATACAAGGCACAAGAAAACAACAAGTGTAAATGGTGCGAGAAAACTAACATTCCTTTTATGCAAGTAAATGACAACAGCTTCTGGAATCTTAAATATCTGTAATAGCAATCTACTGTTAGCAGTACAGTTATATGATGGTATTATTAGCTACTTACAAATTTGCACTACAGTGTCCATGTAATTATACTGGAGTGCTATGGTATCATAGTACTCAAAGTTTGCAATCTACAAATAAATGAACAAAAACACTGACCTTCAAAGTATTATATACATCTATTTGTCATTATTTACTCCATATTAAAATGTATAGCCTCAGCACCTTCAGAAGGCACTTG
Organism: Potamilus streckersoni; assembly: GCA_016746295.1. Taxonomy (NCBI): domain Eukaryota; kingdom Metazoa; phylum Mollusca; class Bivalvia; order Unionida; family Unionidae; genus Potamilus; species Potamilus streckersoni. Next base: position 576,266 of record JAEAOA010001233.1, read on the forward strand.
GTTTTTCATTTGTGGAGAAAACAAAATTGTTATTGGTTCTTAAATTTATTGGGTCCTTTTTTTGAGAAGTCCTTAAATTTGCAATTTTTAAAAAACTTGAAATCCACAAAACCTATGTTTAGAAGTGTATTAACAATACAGAGGTTTCTCACACTACAATCACCGTTCCAGCATTGAAAAACTTACCTTGTTAAATGGGTAGCCACTGTTGATAGCAGTCTCAAGAGTGGGAACACTGTATTGGGGGGGAGATGACAATCTTTCCTATAATTAAGGTTAAAAATTGAAGTCCTAAGCCTACTAGTAGCTCACAAGGCTAAAGGTTTAAAAGTGGCATGAAGCTTACAAGATAGAATTCCAGTCCAATGCTGATCAACAGCCTGTAGTGGCTCCTACTTACAAATGGGTTCTAACCTGGTGTAAGCAAACCCTCATCATGGGCCCAACAGTGGTGGAATGGATGGAATGTGAATTTGTTATCCTGACCCCAGCTGTGCTTTCCACTAGGCCATAATGCAAGTCATTGCTGTAATTAAAAATTAAACAACTATCTTTTCAGGTATGAGAAGTTACCTGAGAACAACTGTTGAAAGCTGTCGAGAGAAGGGCTATGTACAAACAATCCTGGAGCGAAGACGATACCTTCCAGGTATCAACAGTACAAACCCTCATGCAAGAGCTCAGGTTGGAGACCTTTTTTTTATTATGGTCATTTGGGACATATCAAGACAGTGTCATTCTATGTATTTTCCATTTCAACATCCCTTCATTTGTCCAGCATCAAATTTTCTTTAAATTTTTTGGTCTGTTAGTATCTGTTGTTTGCATTGATGCAGTAGCAACTTATTTTAACAAAATCATAGAAGGGAATCTCCCAAAAGACAGATAGGTAAAAGGATCTGGTGTAAATATCAAAAGGGCCAGTTGTTTTGTGGTCAGTAGGTGGACAGTAAGTTAAATTTTTGGATTTGAGAACATCTACTGCTGGCATGGATGACAAATCAAAAATGGTCAAAGGTCAGGATCACAGGGTGAATTAACTTCTGTTGTAAATTTGTTATGTTTTATATCATGGTTTCCATAAATGAATTCCTATCAGATCTGGTACATTAAAAGGTCAAGTTCACATCTGTCTGGTTTTATGTTACTAAGGGCACAGTGTCATCATCACCAGCTATACAATATATTTACTACTTTTGATTATTCTACGCCATTTTTGTTATGATTTTCATATCATTTACACTATGTGTATCTTGTACTTCTCATGCTGACATATTCCAAAAATTGTGATGCCAATCTCAAGACATTTTTTGTGGTAGTTAATATCCTGTGATCTTTTGGTTACTATTTTTTTGTTATTATACATTATTATTTAACTTTTTATGAAAGTTTTATAGGCCTTTTATTTTCATGGAAGATTTATTGATCTCATTTAAAAGAGAATTAATACCCATTGACCCACACACCCATGTCCTCACTAAAAGTAGGCTGCCACGGAATGCATAAACAAAAGCAGTGTTTTTTGGCAAAGACTAGAAATTTGAATTATGATTGGAAAATTGAATGCAGATGAAGGAGAATTCTTTTGGAAAAAAATTAGAAACTGCTGCAATTTTACCAATTTCTTATGTTCATAACTGGTATCCTATTAGAATTTCATTGTTTAACCTGTAAGCAATGAATAATATTTGAAATATGTTGCAAACATTACAACTTTCTTTTCTTCAAATTGCAGGCAGAAAGACAAGCAATAAATACAACAGTGCAGGGGTCAGCAGCTGATCTTGTGAAGATTGCCATGGTAGCCATTGATGAGAAACTTAAGAACACATTCAGAGACTCACAGTTCACCCACAGACACAATTTTCATCTTGGTAAGGAATCCTTGTGCCATTATGACATTTACCTATCCAAGATTTCATTCTTGATTCTGTGATTTGAAAGTGAAGAATTAAAACTAGAATTCTCAGTGTGCATTTAATCTGTTTGTAGCATAAAGCAACAAAACCTAACAATTAACACAGGTAGCTGACAGGTACTAATGGATGCAAAAAAAATGTCCCTGCAAAAGACATTATTAGAGAGACTTAGTTATGCCTTGACTGATAAATTTATCTAGTTCCAAGATGTGCCATGACTTTACTTTGACTTTCATTAACCAGTAGCTGGCAGTGCCCTAATGAGTGTTTAGAACTGTTAACAATATTGACCTAATATACATTTTAAAAAGATATTATTTTTTACATTAATTATGAAGAATATAGTTAAATTGGAAAACCTTCATGGCTGTGCCAACTTAATTTGAGCATTGTATGAATTCATTTACTGTACTCACAAGTGAAGTCTAATTGAAACTGATCTGCTGCCATAGCATAACATACGGGCAGATCTGGGTCAATGCATTTTATTTGCTGTAATCGGTTGAACAAACAGCATAAAGCTGCTGCATTATGTGATGGCAGATTAGGGTCCATATTAATGCAATCGGACTTAAATTTGTGGGCAAGTATATATGGTTTTTAATGGGTATACATTTTTGTTTTACCAGTACTTAAATACATTGAGACAAGGAGGAGTCCCATTGCTGTCATAAATTTTTTTTAAAAATATGCTGTAATTTGTTGTGGTAACAACATGCATAAAACAATTTTCTGCACAAAATGTAATGACCTTTTACTATACATAATAATGAATTGCCTTATCTAAGACAATCTTTTTGATACAGCCAACTACCCATTGCATTAAAGATTCCAAAAGCACCATTATTACTGAACACTGCATTGTCCAGATAGTTGCTTATGTTGTGTAAAATTAAATAAAAGTTATACAATGTTTAAGAGAAAATATTTGAAAGGAAATTCCAGACTAAACAAATATAATTGTAAAGATGTAGGTAATTGCATGCAAAAATATCCCTTTGTAAATTATTTGTTTACTTTTAATGTATATACTTTTCCAGTTTTCCTGTTCTGAGTAATAACCTTCATTATTTTAATTATAAAAAGTTCTTTAAAACAAAACCAACATAGACATGTTAAAGTCTGCTCTGCACTCAGACATTGTTCCTATCCAAAGCATTTAGACATGGATCCTGGGATTAAGGGATTTTTTTCCTATCCTATGTCATTTTACAAATGACTTGGAATCCAGGTATTTTTTCCTATCCATGGCCTTTTAACGAAGGAGCTAGGGATTTTTTCTTATACTATGCCTTTTGACATAAGCCTGGGATCAAGGGATTTTACTTATCCTGGGCCTTTTGACCTGGGGCCTGAGATTAAAGGTTTTTTTCTATCCTAGGTCTATTTACATATGGCTCTGGATCAAGGGATTTTTCCTATTCATGGCCTTTTAACAAGAGCTAGGGATGTTTCCTGTCCTATGCCTATTGACATTGTCCTGGGATCAAAGGATTTTTCCTATCCTAGGCCTTTTGACATGGAGCCTGGGATAAAGGGATTTTCTTGTCCCAGGCCTTTTGACATGGAGCCTGGGATCAAGGGATTTTTCCTATCCTAGGCCTATTGACATGGACCTGGGATCAAGGGATGTTTTCTATCCCTGGCCTATTGACATGGGCCTGGCATCAAGGGCTTTTTATTATCCTAGGCCTTTTGACCTGGAGCCTGAGATCGAGGGATGTTTACTATCCTATGCCTATTGACATGGGCCTAGAATCAAGGGATTTTTCCTATTCTAGGTATTTTAACATGGGGTATGGGATCGAGGGATTTTTCCTGTCCTAGGCATTTTGACATGGAGCCTGGGATCAAGGGATGTTTTTTATCTTGTTCCTTTTTGGCATGGGGCCGGGGATCAAGAGATGTTTTCTATCCTATACCTTTTGGCATGTGGCCTGGAATCGAGGAATAGTTCTTATCCTAGGCATTTTGACTGGGGGCCTGGGATCCATGGAACTGAAGAACCTGCATGCAATGAGACTGCTTGAGCAATGAGACTGCTTGAGAAAATATCAGTACAAGAAAATATATTACTAGTGTCTCATAGGATTTAGTTTTGCTTTTAAGGTGATTTTTGTCTTTTTTGATCTTTAAAATAAAGTTAACATTAATTCATGAGCAATGTCATTTAAGTATTTAGCTTTTTATGTCTGAATTAGGAATTTTTCAGTAAGAATTAGGAACATAAACCTCATTTTTGGATTGGGAATGGGATCCATATTCCATCCCAAATTAAGAACAACAAAAACACTGGCATTGTGCATTTTATACATGTATGATCCATATTGTCTATTATGTATATACATTTTAAATTTAAACAACTCTTTGAATTAATTTTCCTAAATAACAAAGAACCAACTTCTGGATTAATTTATGTTTCCAGGACAACTACAAATCAAATGTTTACCTGGTAAAATATGTGTCTACATTTGAAAGAATTATTATCATGTTAAAGGCCATATTTTATAAATAGGAAAAAAAGAGTCCTTGTCTTATGATGGTCCTCCAGGAGGTGCATATCTTGTCCTTCAACTCCATGATGAGCTTATATACGAGGTAGCACAGGAAGATGTTATCACAGCAGCCAAAATCATCAAAACAGAGATGGAAAAAGCCATGGAGCTGTCAGTTCATTTTCCAGTCAAAGTGAAATGTGGCTACAGTTGGGGAAAACTGGAGGAAATGGATGTGTAAATTTAATGTTTACAGCTCAAGAAATCTAAAGGAAATAGTTGTGCAACTTTTAATGTGACTACAGCTTGGAAAACCAGAGGAAATGGATGTGTAAATTCTAATGTAGTTTGTGACTGGGAAAACTACAGGAATGGATGTATAACTTTTAATGTGACTAAAGTTTGAAAAGCCAGAGGTGTTTGAATGTCTAAATTTTAATGTAGCTTGTGGCTGGGAAAAACTACAGGAGTGGTTGTGTAACTTAATGTGGCTACAGTTGGGGAAAACTAGAGGAAATGGATATGTAACTTTAAATGAAGCTTACAGCATGAAAAGACTACAGAAAATGTATGTGTAACTTATGTGGCTACAATCTTGAAAACTACTAGAAATCGAAGTGTAACTTACAATGTGGCTACAGCTGGGGAAAAGCAAAGAAAATAGGTGTAACATTTAATGTAGCTGCAACTGAGAAAACTAGAGGAAATGGGTGTATCATTAATTGTGGCTACAACTGGGAAAACTAGAGGCAATGGGTGTAACATTCAAAGTGGCTTCAACTGGAAAATTTGAGAAAATGGGTGTATCATTCAATTGCTACAACTGGGAAAACTAGAGGAAATGGGTGTAACATTCAATGTGGCTTCAACTGGAAAACTTCAGAAAATGAGTGTATTATTCAGTTGCTACAACTAGGAAAACTAGAGGAAATGGGTGCAACTTTCGCATGATTAATTTTGAATCTTCAGTACATTTTCACCATAATGCATGTAGCACTGCTTACTTTTTCTTTGTTGTAAAATTTTTAAAAATTAATTTATGATGGAACAATTTGTTCCTTAATTGAGAATGGAACAGTTTCTTAGAGTCAAGTTCATGCATGTCAAATTGTTGATGCCAATGGAATGCAAGTTTATGTATTAGAACAGGTCATTACTTATTTTAATCAATCATCCAAAAAGACATCTGAATTTAGTTTTCAGGCAAAATTTTCTGTCCAAAAATATTTTCATTTCATTTGTCAAGGTTCAGGGTCCAAGTATTTATGCCATATTGCATTTGGAACTTTGTAAGAATTCACTTTTACACTGTGATAAATTTAAATCATACTTCACAAAGTTCATATATGATTGCACCTAAAGGGTTTGGTGGAATGCTTAAATCTGAGAAGAGATCTTTATGTTAACCTTTAGATGCATTTCATTCTTTGCTGTTCTGGTCATACACCAGACAAGTGTATAAGATGGCCTCTTGTCACTATTAAATTTAATAAACATTCAGCCCAAGGTCCAGTTAGTCCTAGATAAAAATAGTGTTGATTTAAAATCCATTGTGGCCACTACAGTTGAAAATACGGATTTCAGTACTCCTTCTACATGAATTGAGATGGGGTTATCAATACACCTCCTTCTACTTGTATTAACATGGGGTTTTCAATACACCTCCTTCTACTAGTATTAACATGGGGTTTTCAATACACCTCCTTCTACTTGTATTAACATGGGGTTTTCAATACACCTCCTTCTACTTATATTAACATAGGGTTTTCAGTACCCTTACTTCTACTTATATTAACATAGGGTTTTCAGTACCCTTACTTCTACTTATATTAACATAGGGTTTTCAGTACCCTTACTTCTACTTATATTAACATAGGGTTTTCAGTACCCTTACTTCTACTTATATTAACATGGGGTTTTCAATTCTCCTTCTTCTACTTATATTAACATGGGATTTTCACCAGAAAACTTTTAACAATGTCTAGCAGATCTGAAATGAGAATGGTGCTGCTCAGACATCCAATATGGCTGCAACAGTGGCCATCTTGAAAATCATGTTATTGCTATGACTCCTGAATGGATTATCATATTAAATGTTTGTTTTCACAAAAAGACTTGTGATGTCAAGAATGTCCCTATTGAAAATAGTGCCAATTTTTACTTTTGCTGTGGACAGTTTGATAATTGCTATCCTACAGGATGGAAGTTGATAATGACATGGGGGTTTTCAGAAAAAGACTTCTTTTCACGTTTAGTTGATTCATTATGAAAATGGTGTTGATCTTCCATTTAGGATGGACACCATGGCAGCCGTTTTGAAATTATTATCACTCTTCATTAAGAGAAAGCCATACTGATATGAGATTTCCACCAGTAGATTTATTCTGGTCTTGGCCATAAATGAAAATGATGCTGATCTGACATCCAATATGGTCACCATTGCAGACATCTTTGAAAATCTTCTATTTCTCTTATATAGATGAACATAGCAACATGGGGTTAACACATTTAGACTTATGTAAAAATTGAGGTTGATGCTAATCTTACATCCAATATGGCCACCATGAATGTCAGCATGAAAATCTATTTAAGAACAGATGTCATATCATCATTGAGTTTTCACAAAATTATTTCATATGATGTCTAGTTTGTCTAAAAGGAAACTGGTGTTAATGTTACACCATGGGGCCATCTTGAAAATCTAGTTATCACTCATGCATATCAGAGATGATTTCATCATTCAGCAGTAAGAAAGAAGTTTTTAACATGGTCTTCTGAACATTTTCTTTGACATTAGAGCATCAGTCTCTTCAAGAGACTCTTGGATTCTTAAATTATTGAACTAATATTGTGGAGTTTTTGTTTTCACAGAAATGATGATGTAGTATTTTATCTTTTACATATTAAGATTTGTTCACATCACAGTTGTTTACAGTCTGTACATTAGAAAACATTTTCATAGATTTTGATTCAGAAAAATATTATATTCCGTTTGACAAATGCAGCTTTTTATATCTCAGGAAGTCTGTTGTTAAAGTTTAAGGATATATTAGTATTTAGCCAATGAATTTATATTTGCTAAAATTGCCTGTAATTAAATTGTAGGTTTTTCCAATGAATTCTTTTATCAGATACACTGTACATATTGTTAAATTTCATGTATTGTAATGAAATATGTATCTATAAATTCAGTGAAAGTTCTAGTTAAAAAACAAATAAATATCAAAAAGCCTTCTATGTTAGTGCAATCAATTTCTCAATTTTCTTGCTTGTTTTGTGGACCGTTACTAAGCAAAATATTGGGACATTTTCGTTCTCAACCAAGCATGAAGAATGCTCCGTGTCTGCAGGGGTTGGGATCTCCTCCACATTTGAATTCTTTGTTTTTATTACATAGAAAATGTATGCCCAGATTCTTCAATATGTGCATACTAAATATGAACCCACAACTTTGTGAACAACTCCAAAGTCTTATATTTTATAACGATACTTTGTCTTCTTTATGCTGAGGATGTGTGATGCAATTTTAAAACCTTCCTATTTTAAGAGTACATTGGGGTGGAATGTTTCAATGATCAAATTCTTGTTACTAATCTAGTCTTGAAATTTTTTGCAGAAAATGCAAAACCAACAGATTTTATAAAATTCAACCTAATTAAAATTTAAGAGGAACTTTCAATATTGAATAAAATCCCAAATAGTCCTAAAAGTTCTATCACAAGTCCATAAGAATAGTGTTATGAATTCCAGGTCTTGAATGTGCTGATGAACCAATAGGCTTGAATGTTCTGAAGTGTCAATAGTCTTAATGTATCACAATGGCACTGTCCAGAACTGCTTTGAACAGATTAACAACAATGTTCTGAAGAGAGTGTTTAATCCAAACAGTTATATGAGCACTTTATAATTTTAAAAATAATTTAAATAAATGATTCCTCTCAAATATAATCTAAGCTTAAATCTAAGCTCAACACAAAATACTTTTGCAGACAGAAATTAAAAAAAAAGAATTGGAATAGGTATAAATGTTCACTTCTCTCCTTATATGCATCTCCATGACAATTGTGAGTTTTGTTGCAATTCATCTTGTGACTGTGTTGCAATTCATATTGTGACTTTCTGTTGCAATTCATATTGTGACTTTCTGTTGCAATTCATTTCCATGCAACATGTGTTGCAACACATCCCCAGGTGATATATGTTGCAATACTCAATCATACCAACGGAAACTATCTCAGATTGTAAACAGGTTCATTATCAAGTGTGGCAGTATTCATAATACCTTGTATGGTTTGTAAGAGTTGGGGTGGGGTGTTCCCAATAGTTATTAGCTGGGGTACCCACTCATGCTTGATTATGATTTGGAAGTTAGCGAATGTTGGTATATAGCTCTGAACCCCCAGTCAGCAATGTCTACTGTTAAATAATAAAACACAGAGTAGACTAAATAACAATTTAATTAACAATAAAATATTCAGTCTCTCAAAACTCTACCATGCACCCTTTACCTTGACCCTTTAGCCTATCTCATCATATGAAGGTCAGTGTGAGAGTTTCGCCCTGTTTCTGGTTGTTGCTCATCTGATGATTCCGTCTATTTAGTCTCTCTCTGAGTTGCTTCCCTTTACTCTGATTCCTCTATCCAATTCCCTCTGAGTTGCTTCCCCTTATTCTGCTTCTCCATCTATCCACCACTTCATCTACTCGTCAACCCAGACTTGTCGACTTGGACTGCCTTAAGTCTCGTTCCAGTCCTTTTCTCTCTACCTCTTAGAACTTGGGACTCCTACCCCTAACTCTGGAAGTTGTGCCCGGAAGCTTCCTGTAAAACACAGGGATGGTACACTATTTTTTTTTAGGTGCCCACCTCACACTATCCATATAGCTTACCATCAGATACGTCTATCATTGGTCACTCATCCATTAACACCAAGATACAAATACATTCTTGTACGATAAAACACATCATAAAAGCATGATATCAATTCTATGTATACATGCAATGATAATTAATTCCCATTAGTACACTCATAATTTTGATGATACTGACAGTATAACAATAACTAGATGCAGATCTTTGCATCACTATTCATGCAAATTATACAGATTCAAAACATCTATACTGACATATTCAAACATACTTTCTAATCTTGGGTACATTAATCATTTCTGACTTCAATACAAATATGCGCAACTCTACATAACATTCTAAATGTGATGGTTACTACAAGCAATGTATAATGAATTATAATATTAATGCTGCTGAACTAGCAATTAACATAACCCTACATAATTCAAATTCAAGTCTTAAACAAGTACATAAATGAAAACTACAAAGTAATTCTACATACTACAATCCCAATAAGTAAACATAATATTAGTACTTACAATTGCAGCGTTGTATTGTTCAGCAAAAATCGAGCAAATATCCACTAACCTTTGAAGCTTTGTTCCTAATCTTGCAAATCTTGTTCTGCAAGCCCACCAATTCTACGGGTGGCAAGATTCCTGGAGTAATGTACAGCGATATACTCTTTACAGCTGTCTGGTTCTTACTGACTTAATGTCGGGACAGAGACAGTTCAAATTTTTAATCTTGGATTTAGGCCCACCCCACCTAGCTGAATTTGATTGGGTGCGGAGGACTAAACCATTCTCCTAAGCTGTTAATGTCCTGACTTTGTGATGATGGTAGACCAGTTATAACTGAGTTTCCTGGTTACATACTGGTTAAATGTTGGGATGATGATTCACACATCAAGCCCCCAACCCCATTCCATATCTTGGCTGGCAGAATGTGACATCAGGCAGAGTCTAGAACCCAGACCCAAAGAAACCTATTTATATCAAAATTATTTTATAATATAATCTATAATCATGGACAAAAATTAAACAATATAGATATACATAATGACTGGTATGTACTAATGGATGAAAAGTCCAACTATTAAAACTAATCAGAGCACAACTCTCATATAATAATTTGTAATTTGTATTAGTTATTTCAGGAAAACACTATTTTAGTAAGTTTGCTTTTACTGCTTACAAAATGTATAAACTGTAATATGTGGCTACTAAATTTAATTAGTTTAAGGATCCGTCTCCAAAGTCTTACATAATAATCACGGATAATTATAGGCATGACATTTTTAAACCTTTTTTGAAGAGGACTTTAAAATAAAACTCAATTTTATGCAATGACATGTTTTATTTGTCATATTACCAATATGTACTATTGGGTAAAAAGTATATTAATAATGAGAGAAAAGTTCTGGTATTGGTAATTTTATCATTTCATTCCAGAAAAGGCAGATTTTCATATTAAATATTTTTCTAAGAGAATACTTACCCCACTACATAAACATTAGGAATATGAACTCTGCTAACATCTGAATCCAGCCTTTACTAAAAGATGAAAATTTACTGTTCCAACTCTATGCCATACAAATCAAGGAGGTAAGAAACTCTCCCACATTACATCACCTTTGCTAGATGGCTTCAGTTTTAAGCAGATACATCAACTAGAATGTTCACTTTTTCATGGAGGTGTGAAAGGGTTTTATGGCTGTATGACTGGGTAAGTATTTTCAGAGAAATATAATTTACTAAAATATTTGCTTTCTCCTTTTGAAGGCATTTCCCAATCACATTAACATCAGGAGAATGGGTACTTGGAGGGAAAACGGCATCTCTAACTTGGGTATCCTTTGAGGGAAGAATGGATGGATTCCCTATATGAAAGATAACCTTTTGTCATGTGATCTGTGGCTTAAAAGAGAATCATTCATTCTTGTTACCAATCAATGCCCAGTGAAAGTACCAAAACTGTCCATGAGGCAGTTGTGCTGATATTAACTGGGTCTTTTGTTCTTTGAGTAGCCACTGCACACCAGATTCAATTCTTGTCTCCTCAGAGCTAGATCATGAAGATAAAAAAATCCATAAGGTTGACTGTGCATGCCAGTCAAGTTTCTATTATATCTCAGGTTTAACCATTATATTTGAATGTAAGGAACGCAGAAATTGCTCTAATCTCATGAACTAAAATATTACTAGGATGTGAAAAGTTAAATCCTCTTTCCCACCCTTCACTGGAAGAAAGAAAGGTTTTTGTGTACACAGCTATATTTCTGCTCTTATATCAGCTCTCATATAGCCCTCTAATGGCAACCTAATCTTAGCTAAAAAGCATGGCTGCATAATTTGGTCCATTGAACTATTTAGTCTGAACTGGAGATAATTTTGGTCCATTGAAAAGGCATGCAATCCACCCTGCATGCTAAAACTGACCCTATCATAAAGGATGTCTCATAGTCTCGGTGAGGTTCTGGCTAAAGGCTCAGATTGATCTGAATTGAGCCTGTCAAAAACCCATGAAAGGTTCTGATTAGGAAATAGGATTTTGGACTAGCAGGTCTTTATCATGACCAACATTCTCTGCCATGCTGCCTGAAAGTACTAAACAATGGGGGGGGGCCAAACAGCTGGAGAAAAACATCAAGTGGTTACAGATCTGTGTGTGATTTGAATTTTTAATGTAGCTTTAACAATTTTTCAGTCATATCACTAAGATATTTGCAGTGTGACAGTTCATAGTCATGTCCAACACTGGGACATCATGCCACATATATGTAGCATGATGTACCATCCAGTCACATTATCTTGACAATCAGTCCTACTCTAACCTCTTAATGTTGATGGCCTCGCAAGGCAGCTGTTGTTTAGTACCATTTTTCTAAGTCTTTGGGATGACTTGACCAGGGTTCAAACTGATGACCTCCCACATCCGAGGTGGATTCTCTAACTACTAGGCCACCAGCTACATGACTTAAGTTATAAACTGATCTTGATGACTAAATTGCCAATCCCTAAAAACTATTCTCTTTACCTCAATCCCAAAAATTAGTCTCTTTACCTCGATCTAAAAACTAGACTCTTTACCTCGATCCCTAAAAACTAGTCTCTTTACCTCGATCCCTAAAAACTAGACTCTTTACACCTTGATCCCAAATAACTAGTCTCTTTACCTCAATCCCTAAAAACTAGTCTCTATACCTCAATCCCTAAAAACATCTCTTTACTTCAATCCCTAAAAACTAGTATCACTAAAAACTAGTCTCTTTACCTCATAAGACATTTAACTGGGTGGCTCACAAGATTCTGTCCATAATTGATAGTTGAAATTCCATTCTTCACATTGCTCTCCAAATGATCCACACTTTAATTATGCACTGGGCAGGACAGGATTGAATACAATAACTATGAGATCACAATACAGTACATCATCTAGTATCATCAATCATCCTAACTTTCTACTCCTCGATTTGTGCCTCATGTTTCTTACAACTTTGCATGCATTTTTTTAAAAATCCTAACATCATGTGTGTGTGTGTGCATTTTTGATTTTTAAGGTGGCTTTAAAAAGTTTTTAAGTCATCTTGCTATGATGCCTACAGTGTGGAAGTTTATAGTGATGTCTAGCACTGGGTTTTTACATAACCTTTGTTGTCTCAGAAATTGTCCAGTTTCCTGCTTATAAAATGGTAAAGAAAAAAATTAACAACAGTTCTGGCATAAACAGCTAATATTTGCTACAGGGCCACAAACTTGAAGTAAATATGCTATTAATTAAAATCTAGACATTTTGGTGGATTTCCATTGATGTTTGAATTTTAGTACGTATTTAAATCTCACTTCACTGAATGTTCCTTAATCAAAACTTGCTGTTATTGTTATAGAATGATGGTGACATAGTTTATGATGTTAAATCACTCCAGTGACCTAGTAGCTAGAGCATCTGCCTCATATGTGGGTTCGAACCCCAGCCAATTCATACCAAAGACTTATAAAATGGTACTAAAGCATTCAGCAGTAAGAGGTTACTGTTATAACTGGCTGGCCTGGTGTCAGGATAATGTGACTGGGTGGGGCATCAAGCTGTATGTCTGTGGCATTATACCCCAGTGCTAGACATCACTATATAAAAGTTATAAAACAATACAATCTGATCCGATTGAAAGCTTCAAAATCGGCATAAGAATAAATTTCATAACTGTATATGGGCAAAAGGTCTATTTGTCAAGATTTGGATAATGGATATAGAACTGTGCATCCTAATACAGGAATGAGGAGAGCTGGAATAAAGCTCTCGATACAATGTGAATCTAATCAGTTATTATGTGCAATACAACACTACAAAGCTGCACCATGCCACCAAAGAGACCATTTAGAAATCATTCCTGTTCATAAATTTGATAATTTTTGTAAAATGTTACAGTTAGGATCCACAAAATTTTGGATCAACCTACATAAACAGTTTACACAGAAAAAGTTGACATGCTAAGAAATGATACATTAGATACAGTGGTGATATGCAATGTAGTTGGCCGATTCCATGTGTGAGGGGAAGGCCAAAACAAACTATGAAAAATAATTATCCATCAACATCATGTTTATTGTCTTGTACAGGTATCAGCAGATCATTGGTGTTTATTTCATTTAAAAATACAAAAATTCATTCTTCACTTGAGAAAAATACAAAGATTTCACTCCCAATATGCAGCAGTCAGGTATTTTTCCTATCTGGAATACTAAAAACATTTGACTAGGTCAAAGAAAAAGCTGAACATTGACATATATGCATTCATTGTTTCGTAAAATGCTGATGTAGTAATGCTGTATACTTTACACTAAAAAGAATTTACTATAATAAATCTGTAAAAGTTCCATAAATGAAACAAATTTGGATACAATTCCTTTTACAACAAATTTAAATTTTACATTTTTATCAAATTCAAACTACAAGAGAAAAATAGAAACCCCATAAGTGACTCAGAAGATTCATACAAGAGTTAGCCAAAAAGAAATACAGTACAGGTCATCTGCATTTACATGATCCCTTGCTAATGAGCTCAGGATTGCTTTTCCTTTTTCATGTGTACAACTGATTTACCCAAATTGCCATAAATGTGTTACACTATATATACTCAATTATATGACTAGTCCAACTGCAAACTGCAAGATCTGCCATTGTATAATATGCCAGTAGGCCTGGGTCTCTGCAGTTTGTTAGGAATAATCAGTACAGCCAACAACATAGACCTTGATCTGCAGGCACATAATTCTACAGCAGATCAGGGTCTGTTACATTGCAGTACTGACCTTTCAGCAGTAAAAACAATCATTCAGCTTTATTATTTAAGCAGATTAAACTTTATCAACATTATTACCAAACCTACATAAAAAAGATTATGTAGAATAAATGGACTGTCAAAAGTGGAAGAAAAAGATTTAACAATATATCAGACACTGATAACAAAGAATGGTTTTCTTAAAAAAAATTTCATTTGCTGGTTATACAAGTGTCAGAAATTTGTTTTTCTTGTAGGTAATGAGCCTAAATACCTAGTGATATAAGAACAATCATCAATATATATATATATATATATATATATATATATATATATATATATATATATATATATATATATATATAATGGAATGAGCAATTTTTAATTTCTTTAGGGACATTAACAGTAAAACTTTAAAAATATTTATGAATTGGGGATTAAAAATTGATGGGAACAGCCTAAAGCTATAAAACATAAATAATAATTTATCCAAAAAACACATTCACTAAGTGCTTTGTGGACACCTGACACCCTTCAAAACAGAAATAATCAGAAATTAGTGATTTTTTTTAAACCGAAACAGAAAGCAAATATATTTAACAAACCACACAATAAATAAAAGCAATTAGGTTACAGTCCCTGTACATGATGTTCTAAATATGCCATAACCTTAAGAACTAAACACCAATTCCCTAGAACCTGAAACCTCTGAGGTAACTAATTTCATGTTGGTACTGTATATACTTGTTCACAAGTTGAGCCCAACTGCAAACTACAGTTATCCAAATCTGCCAATGCACAATGCTTCAGGTCTATGCAGTTTGCTAAAAGATAAACCAATAAAGTCCACATAGTCTGGCAGATCAGAGTCCACATAGTCTGCAGCAGGACCCAACTTAATAAACAAAATATTTCACATACATATTTACATACAGTCAGAAAAACAGGTTTATAAAAATGTTTACGAGATAAAATGAGAAATATTAAGGTTAGAAATGTTGCTAATGACAACCTTACTGGAGATGATTTTTAACAATGTCTAAGGTATGTAATAAGGAACCTTGAAAATGTACAATACACATTACGACAAATATAAAAAAATAATGTTATGACTTATTATAGTGGGGTTTTTCTGGAGTAATCTTTTATGCACTTGTTTATGTCTATTGCTAAATTTATTCAAAATGCCATCACTGTAATAAAATTACTGGTAAACTCAAGTCAGTGAAATTATGTATCAAAATCAGAATGTGCAAAAACGAGCAATACTAATAAATAACACTGAATGACACGGGATTTTTGTGACCTGTTTTAGACATACTGGGCATAAACGGTCCCTCACAAAAAACAAACAGAAAGAAAGCAAAACTGACAGCTATTCTCAGTCAACCTTTTAATTTGTGGGTAGTGAATGATTTGTTGAGCTAAATAACTATTTATGTTTACTACCAGAGTGTAGAATATTACACAGGAGCAGCTAAACAAGAAATTATATCACACATACTATGTAAGAAATACCACATGTGCTCACATATAAATCATAGGCAAAACATAGATCCTAATATGCCATCCTGTATTGCACTATTAGACCAGGGTCGATGTTTATTCCACCGAGTACTTGTGACAAACTGCACAGATCCAGATACGCAGCACATTACATGATGGCAAATCTGCTTCTGAGCAGTTTACAGTAGGTCTAAATTTGTGAGTACATAGGGTAGCAGTAATAATGACCAAGAGGGACATTATATTACCAGTGCATTATACAAATAGTGTAAAAAAATTCTGACCAAGAATTAAAAAACAAACTTTTAATGTACATTATTTTGACAATACTTTACAAATCTAACATGTACACATGTAAATTTTGATCCTGCAAACATGTCTGAAGCTAAGATTTATACACTGCATAAAAAAGTTAATGTTTATGATTGTTTTTGAAATGACCATTAAATGTATATTATGAAAATGTATACAAACATGTAAATAATGGTGATGATACAAACACATACACATCATCATCCAGGATGAACTTGCATAATGCAGTTAATTACATAAATTACATGACTAGATATTTGATAGCAATCTGGATACTGGAATCAAGCACATATGCTTATTTTTTAAAGTACATCGCATGCCCATCTGCCAACCACACAGCAAGATTGGGTCTATATCACTGCAGTTGGGGGCACACCTAATAGGAATAATTACAGAATATATACCTGCCAGCCACTTCAATTTTGGTTTAAAATCATTATGATTTTACATGCTGAATTGTTTTTTGCTCATCTGAGTATGGATTATAGTTTTTAGAAAATTTGATACAAATAAAATGAAACTAAAAAACTGTTCTTTATTAAAAACCCATACAATATAAACATTTTTAATATGCGAGAAAACTGTAGAAAAATAGAAAACAAGATAAAACTGAGGTACTGCTTTAGAAAGAGAAAAATGTGTAAATATAATACTACTGGCTCTATTGGACATGTAGAGTGATACTGTATTAATATTTCTTGGGGGTCCTGAGTGGTCAAAAGCGCTCTCCATTATGGATCACTGCCATCTCATGTCTGTCTGCGTGGGTTTGAGTCTAAGATTTGGCGAATGTAGATATGTGAGAGGGCTTGCCAGTAGCTTCTCGTGGGATGGTGGTTCTTTCTGCTGATTTCCAGGAATCTTCCTCCACCATTAATACTGGCTGCCATGTATCGCCTATTGTGTGCTAAAAAATGGCGTTCAGCCCCAGAACAACAACAACATTATTTCTTTACCTGAATGCTGACATTCTTTATGGCTGAAATTTTAGTAATGAAGTCACTGCCGAGATCTGTTGCTTCAGCTGAAAGATAAATTCTAACAGACTGAATTTACTCAATCCTGTTATGTGATATATACTTCTTTTATCAAATTCTACTGCCACTGACAAGATCCAATTCACCAAAATGATCAAATTTTAGTCCAGATTAGAATTTCATTTTTTTCCTAAAATATATAATGTTATTTATATCTGTCCACTGGATCACAAAATGACCATAATTATGACAACACTATAATACTACTCTATTCTCCTGACTGTATGTAAACTTTGCATTCAGAAAAAATATAATACATTCATGAATATAAGAATTATTTAAAATGACCTAGCTTTTACTTGTGTTGATGCATACCTAGGTTTCACTTGTGTTGATGCAGCATTTTATGGGTCACAAGGGTAAGCAAACAAGTCTTTTCACATTATACATTTTATTTATTTATTTATTTATTCTTTATTCTTTATTTTTTTATTTATTCTGTTATGCAAACAAGCCTCACCAAAATAACAACCACATACACCTCGATTTCTCATTGCATAATGCACTAAAAGATGAGTTTATATTTGTCCTACCATGATTTCCTTTAAGCAGAATAGTCTTTGATGTAGCTTCACATTATGTGAGAGATCTACAGTTTCCAATCAGATGTACATTATACATAGGTGAATATGGTACTCTTCATTTGAAAATCTACCAAAATACTTTTGGTCCATTCTGGGTAAAATATAAAGACATGAGAAAGAAAAATCCATTTTTCATGATTTCATATCTTTGTTGAACCTACCATTATACATCAACTGAATATGTCAGAAAACACATTTATACAAACCCTGCACATTCAAGGCAATTATATCTTAATGCAGAATTTTTGACCAGTCCATACACTTGATAATATCATAAATAGATTAATTTTATACCAGTTCATGTACTTGATATCATAAATAGATTAATTTTAAACCAGTCCATATATCTGATAGTGATTACTCTGGTCACATGCCTCACCCACTTATTAACTATAATTGTCACCACTTACAAAAATTCTTCAACTTCAACTATTAAAGCAAAGTTATGTGGCAGATTTTTTAAAGATGTATAAACATGAGCTTTTTAAAAATATCTTCCATGATTATTATTCGAGATATAAATTCGTATAAAAATATACCTCAGCAAGCAAAAAAATACAATAAATTTTGTACAAAACAAAAAGCCAAAGTTATGTTAATACAGATACGGTCATCTGTATACATAGGAACACGAGTGGAGTTCAATGATTAAAATATTTGTATTGAATTCTTTCTTTAACAACAAAATATTCTGACCCAAAATGATCTTTTAAGAATTTTTTATCCATGGTAAGTGCCAACTGAAAAAATATTGTTAAAACCGTTTTTAGACCAGCTGCAAATGTTCTGGTAGAGTATGGTCTAACATGCTGATCATCGTGTTTGCAAATACTCTTGTGAGCGTACTATTTTGAACTTGTGTTGATGCAGCAAGATCAAGTTCTTAACGTTGATAGCCAAATTCTTTAGCTTCATCTTCTGTGAAGTCTCCATATCTCCAAAGGTTCAACTGTAAGAAAAAATAAAATATACAAATGAAGAAAACTGAAGAAACAAAATGATAATCAAAATTTTGTATACATATGATTTAACCTTCAAGGAATGTGTGCGTGAGTGATTTAGACTTTTAACATAGCTTTAAAAAATTTTCAGTTGTATTGCTACAATGTCTGCAGTGTGACAGGTGATAGTGATGTCTAGCACCAAGCTATCATGCCACAGACATCTAGCAGGATGTCCCACCCAGTCACATTATTCAGACACCAGGCTGACCAGTCCTAACACTAACCTCTTAATGCTGAGCGGTAAAAAATCTGAGGCAGATTCAAGTACCATTTTTATAAGTCTTTGGTATAACTCAGCTGGGGTTCAAACCACAACTTCCCGCATCCAAAACGGACGTTCTAACCACTAGGCCACTGGAGCAGTCACCTTCAGGTAACAAAGTTATTCCCAAAAGTTTGAACATCCCTGTCTTAGTGTTAACTTAAGGACAGATATAAACAAAAATATTTTTTTCAAACTTGAATACCTCACCATAATGCTTGAAAGTGAACTAAATATAAAATAATCAAAGTCTGATGTATAGATTACTAGACAGACAAGGGTAACACTACAATGCCTACATCTCTTGTGATAGGTCCAAAAGGACGAAATCTATAAAAACAAAATATGGAAAAATGTTGAGATGCAACTAACAGAAAATACAAAGCACCAAATAACATGATCATTTACTTTTTTTCCAAAAGGGTAAAAAGGTTAAATATCGTAACCGAATGGAATAAGTAAATATTCTTGTAAATTACATTTCTCCAAGAATACTAACCTAATCATCATAATATTATTAAAAATACTCTGCTACCTCCTGAATCAAGCTTGCTGGAAATACGAAACATTAGTTTTTCCCCATGTATCTGCTATATATATATATATATATATATATATATATATATATATATATATATATATATATATATATATATATAGACTAAGGGAAAAAACTCTTGCCAACTGACTCTCCTGACCACCACTAAGTGACTTTAGGCCTAAAATAATTAGGTCATTCATTATGCCATACTTCCATGTGGCATGCTTTCTCCAAAACAAAATGGTTATTATTTATTCTTTTTCTATAAAATCTTCTCTACTAAATGTTTTAACTATAATTAGACGTCCCATTATTCTTCTCTTGGATTTGAATTTAAACAGAGTCTGACTAGTTTGTGTGATTCAGTATGTCAAAGGAATCTGTTATCTATTATTTGTTCCATGGTTTGCAAATACAGCTTGGAATTGCTGTGGGCAAGAGTGGAAAGGGTATGCAATGTCCTTTATGATTGTGAGACAAGAGTGAAAATAACATACACTGTCCTTTTTGTTGTGAGACAAGAGTGGAAAGAACATGCACTATCCTAGAGTGTTGTGAGGCAAGAGTTGGGAAGGTACGCACAGTCCTTTAGCATTGTAGGACACAAGTGGAAATGTCATGCACTGTTCTTCAGTGCTGTGGGACAAGAGTGGAAATAACAAACACTGTCCATAAGCATTGTGGGACAAGAGTGGAAATAACAAGCACTGTCCTTTAGTGTTGTGGGACAAGAGTTGGAAGGGTATGCACTGTCCTTCAGTATTGTGAGACAAGAGTAGGAAAGGTATGCACTGTCTTTTAGTGCTATGGGACAATAATGGAAAGGGCATGCATTGTCCTTTAGTGCTATGGGACAAGAATGGAAAGGGCATGCACTGTCCTTTAGTGCTATGGGACAAAACATGGGAAGGGTATGCATTGTCCTTTAGTGTTGTGAGACAAGAGTAGGAAGGGTATGCACTGTCCTTTAGTGCTATGGGACAAGAATGGAAAGGGTATGCACTGTCCTTTAGTGCTATGGGACAAGAATGGAAAGGGCATGCACTGTCCTTTAGTGCTATGGGACAAAACATGGCAAGGGTATGCATTGTCCTTTAGTGTTGTGAGACAAGAGTAGGAAGGGTATGCACTGTCCTTTAGTGTTGTGAGGCAAGAATGGTAAGGGCATGCACTGTCCTTATGTGCTATGGGACAAGAATGGAAAGTGTATGCATTGTCCTTTAGTTCTATGGGACAAGAATGCAATGAGTATGCACTGTCCTTATGTGCTATGGGACAAAAATGGAAAGGGTATGCACTGTCCTTGAGTGCTATGGGACAAGAATGCAAAGGGTATGCACTGTCCTTATGTGCTATGGGACAAGAATGCAAAGGGTATGCACTGTCCTTATGTGCTATGGGACAAGAATGGAAAGGTATGCACTGTCCTTTAGTGCTATGGGACAAGAATGGAAAGGGTATGCACTGTCCTTATGTGCTATGGGACAAGAATGGAAAGGGTATGCACTGTCCTTCAGTGCAGTGGGACAAGAATGTGAAGGGTATGCACTGTCCTTTAGTGCTACAAGACAAAAAATGGGAAGTGTATGCACTGTCCTTTAGTGCTATGGAACAAGAATGCGAATGGTTCACTGTCCTTTAGTGCTACGGAACAAAAATGGGAAGGGTTTGCACTGCCCTTTAGTGCTATGGGACAAGAGTGAGAAGGGTATGCATTGTCCTTTCCAGATCTGGGTAAAGTAGTTCTCTTGCTTCACGCTATGATGGAGCAAAATTGCCAGTTTCCAAAATTTTATTGAAAAGTGTGCAGTTTAGAAATCTGTGTCGGGTAGGTGACCCTTTCCCTGATGGCATCTTTGTATGCATAATCAAACTATGGTTTGCTGATCAATGTTGGAATCAATTATTATTTGTTGCATCCACATTACCATCCTGAAATACCTAAGTAAATATAAGTATCTGCTATGTTCTCAAAATGATCAGCTGTCAAATTTGATTTGTAGAAACCCTGAATTGTTTCCCAATCTGCCCTATTCAATTTCCATCACTGGAACTTGCTTTTGAGGTTCTGGAATAGTACCTTTTCAAATATAATTCAAACAGATTGCCATAGATGAGATTTGAACCACATTCCCAAAGAAGCCATGTAAAAGACAGATGGTCAGCTGGATGAATATGATCCTGTGGCAAGATGTAAATAGCTATACAATTAAAAACAGATTACACATGAAACAAAGTCTTCTATTATAATTCTTCTCTCATTATATCTGCAGCCCTAAACAGCCTGATGGCTGTTAAAGTTGCCAAGTACAACAAAAAAGCTGGTATCTATTCAATGAGATGATAAAAGTAAGATAAATTGATTGCATATAGTATTGAGATTATTTGGCTGTGGTTTTTTATTAATGGACACTCCTCCAGTTGCTTAGGGCTGTTCCATTTAAATGTATATTGGTACACAGGGAAGGCAGTTTTTACAAAATATGTGTCATGGTACTTTGATTTCACAGAGTTCATATTAAAATGAAAAGAAAATTCTAAATTGCATCTATGAGTGAGTACTCAACAATAAAAGTGCCTTCCTTAGATCCCATGTATGTTTTAATGGAACAGCCCTTATTTCTACTGTAGGTTAAAATTTTTTCTTGTTTTAGGAGAACATCTAGCTTTTTTTTTCTTTTGAAAGAGAAAACTGAAGATAGGAATATTAGCTCAAGTTTTATGTTGAAAACTTATTTGATTAATATTTGCCGTTGATTCAACTGTATTATGATGTCTCAGATTTTGGTGGAATTACAGGAGTTCTGAGTATCTTCCCCATCATGGTATCTGGGACTGTAAACTTTTTTTATACTTTCTACACTTCAAATGTTGATGAAGAACCTAATAATAAATGTCAAATCATTTCAAAAGCCTAGCAGATTTTTAATTTACTCTTCTTATACGCACCCTTTTAGACTTGGCAGATTCTTGAGCCTTGATGTAGTCCGACACAATCTTGGCCAGCCTCTTTTCCTTTCTTGCTTCCACCAGGACCCAGCCACCAGCAATGAGAACTTGTGCTACATCCTCCTTCTTGTCTGGGAAAAGGAGAGACACATAATCCATCCCATTACTCTTGTACTCCACATTCAACAGGAATGGCTTGTTGATCACATCATTGTAAAACCAGTCCTCAGCTTCTGCTTTAGCATCCTCCTGTCCACACAAAACAAATCAAAGTGAGCATAATGATGAGTTTAAAAATTATGGTTCCCTCTCAAAAGGTCTGTTGACCATTAGTTTTGTTTACTGAATCCATAACTGACCCAAGAAAACAAGACAATATCAGATCCTTTAACAACTAGCAACAGTATGGCAGAAAGGCTGCATGTCTTTTTATCTAAAACTTTTTTTTAAAAAAAATAACCTCTAGGTGTTCAAATTGTTGAATTATAAAAGTTTTGTAAGCACTAATGAGTTTGTGTACAAAAAAAAAAACTCATGGGAAACCAGCCACCTGACGTTTTTGGCTAAAAGTGTCACATTTAACTCTCAAAGCAGCCATATTTGATTCATACAGTAAGGTAAGGTAAATAATCTGATTATCTCTACTGATGTGTTTCCTGATATCAGGTTTTCTTTACTGAAATAAGTGTTGTGGCAAGACTAGTACATTATAACTTATACCACTATGGTTGGTATCATTATCTATAAATGCTGACATTTACAGGAAATGGACACAATAATGATGTGAAAGAGTTTTGGGCTTCACACAGCTGTTGAGCTCTTCTCTGATGATTACAACCAGAATTAACTGTCAAAATTATAATATGATCAAATTAGGCTAAATTTATCTTCCGTGGATTCACAGGTAAACAGAAATTCACCTTGAATCAAATAGGGTACCAGACAATGACCAAAAAAATCAGGTGAGAAGTACATGTATCACTTTTTTTATAAACAACACATTTCATCTGCTCTACAAAAAATTTGTCTTAATTAATAAATTGCAGTCAGGTACAATTAGCAAAATAGTAATAAAATGTCACAAAACTTTTGCGCAAGTTACTCAACTTAATGATAATGAGGGCAGTTTAAGAGTTCCAGCTGAAAAGTTTGATGCTGGAAAAAACTCAAACAACATGTGTGTCTGTGTGTGTGTGTGTGTGATTTGGATTTTTACTGTAGGTTTAAAAGTTTTCAATCATATTGCTACAATGTCTGCAGTATGGCAGTTTATAGTGATGTCCAGCACTGGGGCATCATGCCGCAGACACTCGACATGATGTTCCACCCAGTCACATTATCCTGACACAAGACCAACAGTCCTAATACTAACCTCTTAATGCTGAGTGCCAAGCAAGGCAGCTGTTAGTACCATTTCTGTAAGTCTTTGGTATATAACAACATTGTAAACTGATAAAGAGAATAATACTCAGCAGCTGTGGGATTATGAAGTAAATGGAAAGAGAATGATTCTACATGCCATGTGATGTTTGGTTTAATTGATTTTTTAATGGTTTTGTAATGTGCATGCCAAAACTACCCCACTGCCATTTCATGCTTAAGAATTAAGAATTATTGATGTGTTCCCTTGAAATAAGTATTTTTAAATCAAGAACATTAGTATAATTAATGCAAATTGTAAATGTTGTTGTTGTTGGGCTTAAAGCCATTTTTCAGCACACGATAGGCTATTCATGGCAGCCAGTATTAATGGTGGAGGAAGAAACCGGTAAATCACCAGAAAGAACCACCGACACAAGAGAAGCTACTGGCAAGCTTTCCCATATCCACATTCGCTGAATCCTAGACTCGAACACACTAAGACAGGGGCAGTGATCCATAACCGACAGCACTTTAGACCACTTGGCCACTCGGGGCTCCCAAATTTTAAATGAAGATAATAAATGCATTTTAAGTTATTTGTAGCTTTCTTACTACATACACATACTTCTTATACAACCCATCTTTTATGGCCATTTTACATGTGCAGAATATGTGGCTGTATAAGAGGGATCTTCTTTTATTCATTCTTTCTATCTCCACCTGTGACAAAAAAATATCCAACATAGTCTGATATAACTTTCAAAAGATGACGAAGCACATCAACCTGAGAAGAAAGTTGGAAATATTTCATGAATAAGGACCAGTTTTTCTAGTGTTGCAATTTTACCTCAAACTTTTACCTGATATTTTAGTAGTATGAAAATTGATAGAACCTGCACAAAGTTTTAACCTAATGATGGAACAAATGTAAAACAAAATGGGAACCAGCTCTAGTTGATTCATATGCCTAGTTGTTCGATGTGCACATGCTTTAGAGCAAAAACAAAACAAATGGCAGCAGTTAATCTCTAATCAAACATTTTGTATTAATATAAGATTAACAAAAATAAGTAAAACTGAATAAAAAATATCATAATACCACAGATCAATGGTACCAGGATTGCTCACCTGGATGAAATATACCTATACACTAAATGTAAGATTGAATGGTCAAGCAGGTATAATGCTTTTTGACTTAAGGTTTCTATACTTTTAGTACTGGCAGCTATATTAGATGGCAAATTAGCACCATCTGTGCACACTGGAAAGGCCTTGTGCCAGGAAATCTATGATATCTGGTCAAATTTTGTTGACAGCAGACTGGCGTCATTTATACAAAATCTGAAAATTACTTATGACCGAATGCTTTGTCAAATTTTTTCAAATTGTGTTCAGGACTGTTTCATTTAAACATACATGGTACCCAGGGAAGACAGTTTTTTAAAAATATATGTCAGGGTACTTAGATTTCACAATGTTCATATTAAAATCATAAGAAAATTTTAAATTGCATCTATGGGTGGATACCTCACATTAAAAGCGCCTTCCCTGGGTCCCATGAATGTTTTACTAGAACAGCCCTCAATGATTTCACGAAAGTTACTGAAATTTTTTTCTACTTTAATAATGGTTGCTGTATCTGTTGATGGACTGGCATCATGTGAGCAAAACATAAAGCCTTTATGCCAAGATTCTCTGTGCTAAAATTGGTTGCAATTGGCCAGTTTTTTAAAACAGCAATTATTGAAAGATGAGGATGTTACACTACAGATGACGACCTGTACCATTAAGTTTAGTTGGCTTAGCTAAACATGATGACTTACATCACCAGGCAGGGTAACACATGCCAGTAAATACTCCTGTGCCTGAGGTGACAGGCTGTGGAAGGAAGGTGGAAGTGGAGCTGTTTTCGTAGTTTCTACAACCTCTTTCTGGTGAAAAAAAAAAAAACACAATTAAAGAAACTCTCAAAGAACATGGATATCAACACAAAATACTCTTTTTTGATTAAAAACGGTACTATCAAACAACTTTATCCTAAATAAAGTACACTACACTGATACAATAATATAAAGGAATTCTAATTAGTTATGACTCCTTAAGAATTATGACTTTCAATAAGACAATAAATATTGATGTAAACAACCAAGCCATCTTTATAGGATGCGGGTTAATGAAAGCAGCTATGAAATTGGAAAGTGAATGCCAAGTTTTTTATTTTCATATCACCAGCAATGCATAAGATAAACTTCCAAGCATGACTGTTAGCAAAGGCTTCAATGACGAAACATAGGCAATTCTAGCAGTACCAAAATGTAGTCATGAAAAAAGGGCTGATCATGGAATAGACAGCTTCAACGTTGTGAACTGTTTTGATCTCTTGGAATGGTTTCAGGTCCATGAATAAGCCTTTTTCTGTAAACATAGACTAGAAACCAAACTTATGGTGAAGAGAACAAAAAAAATTAAGATAAATGTGAAAGAAAATTACTGCTATGATCTTATTTCGGGAATAAAATTTCAATTAACAAGCAATAATAAACAATACTCACATCAATTGCAATGATTACTACTAAGGATTACTGATGATTAGAGCAGAGAATTAAGACTAGAAAAATGTTAAGGAATTCAAAACCATTTGCTCTTCTTAACTTAATGATGAAACCATATCCAATATTCTTGGGTGATAAGATTTTCAAATTAACCACTGTGACTGCCATAATGGATGAAAGATCAGCACCATTTTCATTTAGGAGAATTCAGAAAAGGCACATCCAGTTATAGGAAACAAAAGACACTTTAAAGAGCAAAAAAGTATGCTGCAGTTTTCTGGATTTACTTCATTTATCACATCAGATAATATCTGGGCAGAACAGGATTTTATGGATTCATGCCAGAAAAGTGTGACACTGTGTGTGTTTGTATGTACACACGTGTGTGTGTTTGTGTGTGCATGTGAGCACATGCGCATGCATGTATGTATGTGGGATTTAACAATATACCAGCATAAAACTGGCTATATAATTCCAAATAAAGGTCAGTTCTAAAAATATAAAGATCGAAAACTGGAGTAAAAAAAATCATCTTCCATAAGAATATAAACACAAAGTTCAACAAGATAAAAGGTAAAACGTAAAAATGTCAACATTCTTTCTGTAAAAGGTATTGGTTACAAAATACAAGATCTTAAATACACTGGGTTAATATTTGTTGTGTATTACATTCACTCAAAAAGGCAAAGATTTTTTTTCCAGTGGTTTTCATAATAGAGTGCAATTAAAAACCCCACAGAGATCAAACAAGTACTCACATTTCCATAATCAATGAAGCGTACAAGAACCTTCCCGGGTCCCTCTTGTTTTTCAACTCTGGCTCTATACCTGAAATATCAAACGGAATTTTCAGTGTCTAAAAACAAATAAATCAACATTTCTATACAAAACAACAACAAAGATGGCAATGGGTCAACATCACAAATCCCCATGCTATATATTTCTTGTTCCACCAAACCCACCCCCTTGAGGCCCCAGGTGGCTGAGAGGTGCTTGCCTGGACCAATCAGCAGCATAACACTTAAGTTCACATAGGTTTGAGTCTCAGACTTAGCCAATGTGAGAAAACTTGCTAGTTGCATCCTGTGTTGTTCTTGTTGTGAGGCTTAATACAATTTTTCAGCACATGATAGGCTATACATGGCAACCAGTATTGATGGTGGAGGAAGAAACCGGGAAATCCATGGAAAGAACCCCTGACCTCCGAGACACTACTGGCAAGCTTTCTCACATATCCACATTCGCAAAATTTTAGACTCGAACCCATGCATGCAGAGGCAAGATGGCAGTGATTCGTAATGGAGAGCATGTGAGACCACTCGGCCACTCACTACTCCTGCATCTGTGGTTCTTTCAAAGGTTCTTTCTCCACCAGTTATATTGGCCACCATGTAAAGCCTATAATGTGCTCAAAATTGCATCAAGTCTACAACAACAACAACAACAAAATGGCCACCTCTTTTCCATCCCTGGAACTAGCTCGTACCCACAGACAAAGCAACAGGGGTAATAATATAAAATCCATATCATATTTCATCGAAGATGACAAACTTGTTTAGAAAAATATTGGATGATGATACTGTAATTTCGATTTTTGACAGATAACCATTTATACACTTCCAGGGACCACAGGAGTCAACTACTTTTTAAGTTTGTGAATTCCATGGTATAGAAGTGGTAATGGATAGACAAGACAATGTCACAATATCCCCTGCTAAAACAATGGAACAATAACAGTAATGATGATATATGATATTTGAATACTATCCTGTGCAATATTTTTGGCTAAAAAAATAGAAGGATGAAAGTACTACCTTAGTTTTTATCTGAAATCCTTTTCCTGATCAAAATGACTTACCATTGATTGTCTGCAGAGAATTTAGCAGCACAAAGGTCTCCTTTCTTTGGTGTGTGTGAACCTGGCAGAGGTGGATCTGACTCCATATCCTGGCGCAGTTGGTCCATCAGTTTTTCCAGCTGTGGACCTGGAAATTCAAGTTCATCATTGTTAATTTGTGACAAAATTGTTGCCGCTTTGGATACTGTATAATACTGCTCATCAACTCTTTTACGGCAATTAAACCTACTTTAGGACAATGTTTATGGAATTAAACTTTAATATGGTAAGTTTGATGTTTATTCCAAAATTTGAAAAGGTTTTGTATTTAAAGCAAAAATGTCTCTCACTCATTACAGTACTTAAATGTGGAATGAATAGAAAAATTGATCAAAGTAAATAAAAATGAAATTTTTGTTAGAAGTGTGATATAGAAAGTCCCTGATTTAACATCCAGATTTTACTTTTCCTATTAGACCTTCCCAAAAGATCTGTGCTTGTAAAAAAAAAAAAGAAGAAAATTGTGGACCTAAAAATATACACAAAAGAAATATTGTTTCAATGGCATGAAAGACAAATCAAGTTACCCATATGTGCCAACAAATATGCAGGCCAAATTCTGGAACAATCCAAGAAAGAGCAAGAGAGAGGGTTGTTTGGTCTATTTTCCAGCAAAGATCAGCAAGCAACGTAAGCATGAAAATTTAATACAAGTATTCTTTATAATCAAAGTAGAAAAGAAATTGCTATCCTGCAGAACAAAATACTTGACAATATCATTTAATCCACACAGAAATATACCAAGAGAAGACACACAAACATACTTTGAAGTTGGTACAAATCTGGTGTAGGTACAGTAGGGCAACAAGAAGCATGGCTCTCAAGTTGGTAATAGGTTGTTACCTTTTGCCTGTCCTGAATAGTACTCTCCATAATGAATATATTCAGCAAGTTTCACAACTGTATATACAAGAATCTGATAGAAACTGAGCTAAATGCAAATGCATGAAGTAATCACTAGAACATGAAAAGTATGTCACTGTCACTTCCTTTTGCCCATGACAATCACTACTGAAAAGTAGGTCACTGCCTCTTTATGTGAGGTGTCCAGTCATGTTGGAATGTGGTCATCTCCAAATATTCATTGTGTGTATAATCAATTGTCAAGGACTGGTAGCAATAATCTTGAAATGGGGCATTGCCTTAATCAGTACTGGGTCAAGGTGCAGCTAGTACTGGTGGTTGACCTATCTGGTGCTGGTATGCT
Source organism: Potamilus streckersoni (assembly GCA_016746295.1). Taxonomy (NCBI): domain Eukaryota; kingdom Metazoa; phylum Mollusca; class Bivalvia; order Unionida; family Unionidae; genus Potamilus; species Potamilus streckersoni. Next base: position 606,023 of record JAEAOA010001233.1, read on the forward strand.
ATATTCCACAAGTACAGAGCAGAGGAGTCAAAATCCACAGCTGTATATTGGGTGCTGAAGCTAAGACTGGGTATATTAAGAAAATATTATGCAACAACTGAGAGAAACTGGTACAAATTATGGAATACAAGGGGAGATCACTCATCTGAATTACCCCTTGGGATACATACAACTTTTGAGCATTTCTGTTGCTATAACAACCCAAAAGCCATGGAAAACATCTTTTTCTCGTGGGTAAATTCTAGATTTCTGAAGTAATGGATGTATTCATCAAGTATTATGATCAGACAATGAACAAACCAAGTTAAATGCAAAGGCTTATCATCATGGTGCCCACCTGTTGTCCATGGCAAAGAGAACACTTCATGAATGCACCATTTCCTGACTGTATAACCAAAGTTTCAGAAATACTTAAATACATGCAATTGGTTAAGTGATTCTGACATTTCACCAAAATGAGATAATTTTGGACATTTTTAGTTTAGTACGCATGGTGAGAGTGAAATGCAGACATTTTCTCTTCTCAGTTTTCTTAAATTTATGCCATAAACAAATGTAACATTGTTAACTACTATGCCCCAAAGTCAAATACCTATCAGCATCCATAAAGCTCTGAAAACTGCGTCATAGATTGTTTCTTTGAATAAAAAAGAAATTAAACCCTTAAAGCATGATAAAGCACATTATTTTTCATGTATCGGGTTTAATTCCTTTGCAAAGAAAATTAAGATTCTCCAACTCAATGGCACCATTTTTTCCATAAAAGGACAATTAAATTAATAGGTTTGTAGCAACTATGAAATCCATGAAAATTGGTACCCCACAAAAATTATGAAAGCACAATAGGAGGCATTAGGTATTTTAATATGCCATTATCCACATTATTTTAATAGAAATGCATATCCTCTCCAATTAATAAATTTAGAAAACCATTATCTACATTCTATGCATAGGAGATTTTCTCATATTAGTAATGCTATCATACCATTATCAACATTCTGTGCATAGAAGTGGAGATCTGCTCCTACTTCAGTGATAATGATATTTTTGTAATTGACGATCCTTTCCACAGGTTCTTCCACTACTTCCACAGGACTTTGTTCTTCGTGATGGGACCAAATCTGTAAAACATGAAAATTACACAACAATAGGAAACTGAAACATGGATTAACTGATGAATCAACCACTCAGATAGCCAGCCTACTAACTGGCATAGTATTTTCTCAATAACAGAAATATGATGCTTTCATAGATGGCTAAACTTCATAGTGAAAATATTGTAAAATCTGGTGAAAAGTGGTGTAGTTAGACAAGTTTGAATTTTGTACATTTACAAAGTAAAAATTTACTAAGACAACTGTAAATTCAAACAAACTTGGTATTTTTTTAGATGTAGTTCATAGTGGGACCAAATCTGTAGTGTTATAGATATCAACACTTTGTGCTTAACTTTTATCCATGATTGTAGGTTGTAGATTGAGCTAATGGTCATTTGTAAACAGCGTGTTTAGATAGGCAACACCTGGCCATTTTTGTAGATTGTACTTTAAGATAAAAAATGGTACTTTGTGAAAACATGTTGACCTGGCATTAGAGATATTCTGGAAGCAAACATGTGATCCACATCAAGGTCTTAATATGTCTTAGGTTTTTATATAAGGTACAAGTAAACAAAAATTATTCATTCCCATCTTAAGATCAGTCTGTGAATTATTTACTGTTGTGCTCATATATAATTGCTGAGAAATCATTCGTTGGAATTAATGAATTGCAAATTGACAGGATTAACACTATTTTGTGAATTTCCTCAAAGTGATTTTGGATTATATGGGAGTGATACATAGAGACTGATGGTACATCAGCACATTCATTATTGGAATTCATTCAGAACATTATATACTTTTGTTCTTGTGATAGAATATTTGGGACTACTTGGGATTTGATTCACAAAACAAGTTCCTTTTAAATTTTCACTTCATATTCAAGGGATATAAATTAAAAAGGTTAAATTTTGCAAGCTGAGACTTAGCTAGCTAAATTACTCAAACATGACCACTAAAATAACCCATTCTATCATATATATTTATAGGCATAATCAGCAAAAAAAATTTAAAAATTATTTCCATTCTGGAATGCAACTGTAATTGCTATCTGACCATAACAAAAGTCTGCTGTTCAGATAAAACCACAACAGCTTCACACTTAAACACAGGCCTTGACAGGAATCATGATCAGTTCCTTACATATTTTTTGGCACTCTTTGCTCTCTCCTCAGCATTCAGGAGGGTCTTGTAGTGAGGGCTTCTCTCAGCAGTGAAGTGAACCTTGGCCAATCCATTCTCTACAAGTGCCACCGATAGGTTGACACCCTCCACATGCAGCCAGCCAATAAAGTTACCTCCCTTGTCAATTGCCTCGACCTCTACCTCAACCTAGAATAAAGTTTGAAAGATACATTTCCATGCTTCATTAGGAATAACTGAAACCTCTGCAAGTGTTTAATTTTATGAATCGGGAAAATTTACTCAGGCTTTTAAGTACTGTCTACCTGAACAGTTTTAAAAAAAGATATAATTTTTATCTCTCAATGAATATGCTGGAACAACTTCACTCTTGATAAATGCAATCCGCTGATGTTATCATTGTTAAGATCTCTACAGGGACCAATGTGTTACAGAGAACTTGATTGCTTTCTGCCCTAACCCAGTCCAGGTTAGAACTTACCTCTCTTTGAAGACACATTTCTTTGGTAAAGACGAGTGCCTCCTCTCCAAATGGGTCTGCGGGTTGAGTACCTCCTCCAGGGAGGGGTCTAGAGCCTCGAGGACATTCAATACCTGCAATGTACAAAACGATGCAAATCTCTCAATTAACCAATCCCACCATTTTTTGACAAATTTAAAATCAAAATGGGTTTGAACTTGTAATGAAGACAAACCGATTTTGCTTCCTTTTTTCACTTGTGCTATACAACGTTTAAGTCACAATTTTCAGCATTTTTCGCTCTTCAAGCATTCAGTGAGAAGAAAAGCATTTCTAGCATGTATTTGTACAGTTCAGTGAAATGCATGAACCACACCCAGACAAGACTAATTTGAAAATTTTCAAACTGACTAATGTCTGCCAAACGGCCTAACAGTCAGAGAAGTTGGTCATAAATCTGGATCAGTAGAAATATGTTAAAATACCATTATATATTTATTGCAAATGTTACGAAAACAAATGTTTTAAGACCAGGTCAATGCCAGACTCAAATTTTTTAATCCACACCCAGAAATAAATGGGAAAATAGGAACACATTAATGCAATGTGGTCAAAATTTAGAATGTGTACAACAGTACCTTAATTTCCCCAACCTGCTGTAAAATAATTATAAAAAATATTCATTACATTTTTTAAAAAATATATTTTCCGATTCTCCAAAACTGATACTTTTTTCATGCAACATTTCAGGGGACTATAACCTCAAAAATAGGTTACTATCAAAACCAGCATCAGAGTGAGATATACAAGCTTTTACAGAATGAAATATGAAATAAATTTGTATAATTTTGAAGCAGACTATCAAAAGAGTAATTGACACAAAAGTACATCAATAAGGAAATGCTATATTTAAAATGTCCTACAGGGCAGAGTGGTCTAAAGCGCTCTCCATTACATATCACTGACATCTCACCTCTGCGTGGGTTTGAGTCTCGGGCTTGGCCAATGTGGGTTATGTGAGAAAGCTTGCCAGTAGCTTCTCGTAGGTTGGTGGTTCTTACCAGGGTGTTCCCTGGTTCTTCTACCACCATTAATACCCTACAACAAAAACAGCAACAATAAAAGACCTTACACTCCTCAGTAAATAGAAAGATATTGAAAGCATTTAATGGTCTGAAAAAGCAGTTGAGTGTACTGGTGCATGAAAATATCAACTTCAGGTTTCTATGTGTGTTTGTACAAAATGACAGGTACCTGGATGACTATTTCTTTTAAAATAGACCTGCAAGGATTCTCTGCTTTTGAGGGCACCATTTGCTAAACCTCAAAAGATTCAAATCCAAGATGTTTTCTATCAAAGTTTGTCAAATATTGTTACCCATTTTTTTTTCTCCAGTTTTACTAAGGATGGCCATATCTGATAGTAAATTTATTTGCATTGATTTAAAAGACTTCACCCTAGGATCCCTTCTGTCAAATTGATTCAAATTCTGCTGAGGGCTGTTCTGGTAAAGCATACACACGACCAATGTGTTGTAGTTATCCACAGATGCAAATTTGATTTTTTTTTATTTTTTAAGAGTTTTGAGTAATCAGGGAACACTGGCAGATATATTTATACTTAAAACAAACTGCCTTCCCTGGGAACCATGTCTATTTCAATGGAACAGTTCAGAACAGTTTTAGAGAAGTTATTGAAGGTTACTGCTCAAAATCTGTGTTTCAGCCAAAGTTACTAATGATTAGTTCTTTCACTTTTGTTTGTACAAACTTAAAGGACCATAATGCCATGGTGCATTCTATTAATTTCTATGAATTGTGTTCAAAGCATTTTCTGAGAGCAAATCTGCATCATTTGTATGGCCTTCATGCTAAAAATTATTGCTGTAAAATTTAAGTTCTGCAGAGCAGTTTGTTTTTCTTTTAATGGTAGCTATATTTTGATAGCAGACTGGTACACATTTTAAAGGTCTCTATTCCAGGATGCATTCTGTCATTGATAAAATTCTATTGATCAGTTTATGATTATATGTTTTCAGTTCTTTCTCTTTTTAACAACTGTGGCCATATTTGGTGGTGGATCAGAATAATTTGCAGAAATATGAAAACCCTTCTTGGCTCATCAACATTGGATAAATTTGGTTGGGTGTTATTTGGATGACTTAAACAGTTTTCCTCTTTTTATTAATGGTGCCATTTGGATGGTGTACTGGTTTCATCTATAACAATGTCAAAGCTATATGTGAAGACGCTTTGTGTCCAATTTTGTCAAATGCTGGTAAAAGAGTTTTTGAGTGTGTGTTTGGTTTTAGTAATCTTAAGGTGAAACACTAAAATGTCTGTTGTGTGGCAGTTATAGTGATTTCTAGCACTGGGGCATCATGATGCAGACAAGTGGAATTATGTCCTGCCCAGTCAAATTATCCTGCCACCAGGCTAACCAGTCCTAACACTAACCTCTTAATGCTAAGCGCCAAGCAAGGCAGCTGCTAGTAATATATTTTTCTTTAGTACAACTTGGCCGTGGGTTCGAACCTGTGACCTCCCACATCCATGTCATTAGCTCTAACCACCAAAGTGTTCAAAAAAGAGCTTTTGAGAAAATCTATTTAAAAATTTTGCCATATTAAATGACACTTCATTTTTCTAAACTTGAAAGAACTTCACACCAGGATGCTGACTGCCAGACTTGATTGAAAAGTGGTTTCTGAGAAGTTGAAAATATCAATTACTGATGGATGACAATACACAACAGAAGAGAGCTGCAGAACCATACCATAAGCTAACTTAGTCAAACAGCCAGGTTATCTAAAGATCCATCATCTAATGTGATTAAAATTGCAGCAAGATAAGCAGAATAACACCTGTGACCTATGGTTCATTCAGCTTTGGAATTACAAATTCAAGGACATTCTAAGATGCATGTTACAAATTTCAAGAACCTAATTCATTATACATCCTGAGACTAATAAGTTTTTTCAGAACTCTAAAACATAGTTAAAACATGGACTGCTTCTGATTCAATGAATCATTTACAGTACTACAAATATTTCATAAACATATGTTACACTAGTCTTTCCTTCACCATCACACACCACTGACAATAACACACTACTTTTCTTGATCATTCTTGGTGGCCTATTCCAAGATTTCCTCATTTTTTAGGATTGTACATAAACAAAGACATGTGATCAAAAATCAATACACTGCGATCTCAATCACCAATTCAATGAGTGTGTTCATTTTATTAATCAACAACTGGTTGTGTTTGGAAGAGAAACTTTGATTGGCTCACTGAAACAGGTCATGTTAGGTTCAATAGCAAGAAAATTTTCCCATGCTTACAGTGACCAGCTATTAAGCAGATTTATGCATATACATGAGAAATAAGGAACTATCCTGACAAATGGCAACAAGTGATAAGAGTCTACAAATTATTTCCTGTGGTTTGGAATTAAGACCATACAAGTGCAAGAACTTACACTATAAAGGTAACAGGTTGATATTGCTTTTATAAATCCTGACAGACTGGAAACCTACCAGAAATGAGGAAGGTGATGAGACAGGTTTCCCTGGGAATATAGAGACGAAGTCTGGAGCCACTGGCTACAAACTCCACTGTGGCTTCTGAGCGGCCAGCTCTTTGAAGGAATGGCAGGAACTGCTTGGCTTTGGGAACATCCTAATGGTAAAACAAAAATTTCCATGTAGGAAGCAAACTTTATATTGAGTTAATGTTTCACTATTATTGACTGTCTTTCTGCCATTCTAAAAGAAAGTTTATCTCCGAAGAATAAGATGATGTATAAGACAAAGATAAAATATAAGACAACTCTCTCTCTCTCTCTCTCTCTCTCTCTCTCTCTCAGAATTAGTCATTGTGTATGGTGAATATGAAATAACTTACTCCAGCTATATCGGCCACTCGGTGAATTGGAGGCTCCTTCTTGGAATGCAGTCCCACTCCCTTCTTCTGTGCTCTGGCTTCAGCTGCCAACAGCAGGTCATACTGGGCTGACCGTTGGTCATCATCCATCCTGTATCTGATTACAGTGGCCAGACCTTTGCTAATCAGTGCTTCTGCCACATTTCTGAAACATAAAGGATGGGTTATTATCTCATCTAGAATGGACATTGATAACGGAATGTTGCAGGTTGATTTTAACACATTACTGACTGAAAAGATGTTTTTTGTCCTACAGAAAGTGCCGCATTATGAAGATAGCAAAAAAAATTTTAAATGTAAATGTGATTGACTAATATATTTTTTTGAAGGAGAAATTGCAGATTTTATTCCTGCTGATTCTGAATCTTTTAAAGAAACTGAGAAATAAAAAGGTCAGATATGAACTATGAATTTACAAGAAACTTACATTCCCCCAATGGTGACAGTGCAGCAATGTTTCTCTGGGAAACCCATATTTGGAGGCTGGATATAATCAACTTCCACATTCACCTGAAACAAAATAAAAGTAAAGCTTGAAGTACTACAGGCGTGAAGTTCACATTTTTATTTTGGTTGTTACTGGGGTTAATAAGCTTCAAAACAGTATGCATAGTATCCAAAATACTGATGTGGTCACCAGATAAATGAAAAAACTGAACCTGTGCCAATTAATGCAAAATGAAAATTAGTGACCATCTTTCTTGTAAGAGCTTGGTACTGAGATGCAAGGCTTGAGAAAAAAACTTAAAGTACAAAATTTGAGCCAAGTCATTGAAGCATGAAACAATGGTCACATTGACTTACTTTTATCATGAAGGTGCAGCAGTCACACACCAAGTTCCGCAATTTCAAATATGGCTGTATATAAGCAGCTTGAGAAATAAATGTAACACAGTTTATAAAATGGTCAGTGAAGTGTGAAATATGAATCATAGTGACTTGCTTGTGATGGGCATGTTTCATTATTCCAAGTATGTAAGCAGGTTTCATTATTCCAAGTATGTAAGCATGTTTCTTTATTCCAAGTATGTAAGCATGTTTCATTATTCCAAGGATGTAAGCATGTTTCATTATTCCAAGTATGTAAGCATGTTTCATTATTCCAAGTATGTAAGCATGTTTCATTATTCCAAGGATAAAAGCATGTTTCATTATTCCAAGGATGTAAGCATGTTTCTTTATTCCAAGTATGTAAGCATGTTTCATTATTCCAAGGATGTAAGCATGTTTCATTATTCCAAGTATGTAAGCATGTTTCATTATTCCAAGTATGTAAGCATGTTTCATTATTCCAAGTATGTAAGCATGTTTCATTATTCCAAGGATGTAAGCATGTTTCATTATTCCAAGTATGTAAGCATGTTTCATTATTCCAAGTATGAAAGCATGCTTTATTGCCAAATATTGTGATCATGCAAAAAAACTGTCATGCTGTTTGGCTGATCATATGTTTATGTTTTTATGCCAACCATTTTAATTATGTAGAAAACTGTAGCTGTCTTCAAGGCTTGCAAGGAAAATCCTCTCGAATGTTTATTAAATACCTGAACTGCACATTATCTCCTCCCTCCACAGCTGTTCTAGACAGTGGAACATGTGCAGACTAATATTTTGCCTGTATTATATTTCAACTTTATATAATTTTCTACACATTCTACTCTCTATTATCTATAATGCCATCAAAAAGCAATATCTCTAATGATGTAGGTACCGCTGTAATGTACTCTTTATTATTAGGAACTAAACTAAATAGATCAGTGTAATGTAAATTATGTGTGATGTGCTGTTGTATATACATTCAGTATTTTTTAAAAGGACTATTAAGCGTGACTGTGTTCAATTAACTGTTTTCATTGTCCATGTCTGAAAAGCAACTAGTTCAAATTATAAAAGTACAATAAAATTTCCAATCTTAAAAGTCAATCTTATCCCACCCATCTCCAAAAAAAATAAGGCACATAATGTCTAACTGGACATTTCATTTTGCTATGTTTTTCAGGCCATATCTTCACCATGGGTTAGTAAACCCAAAACCATAACATACATATCTTATGTTACTATTACAATTCTTGTGTATCTGACTTATGAAACCCTTCTAGGGATCCCAGGAATGAGGAAAGTAGACCCATCCTGCAATCAGTGTAAAACCAGTTTGGTGAATCACTGTCCAACACTTTAGGAGATGACAATTACAGATGGATACATGGAACACAAAGGGTATTACAGTCTTCCTTGCTGAAGTGTATGAACTTAAATACTTCTGATGGCTCAACATGAATTTTATTTCAAAAATCACACAATCTTGAGCTCATTCAAAAAGAGAACTCCTGTCCCCCTTTTTTCCTACATCAATTCACACATAGATTTGTAAGAAGTAGATTATCCTCAATACTAGTGATAAATGATCAATCAGAAATAAATTTTTCTTGTATATTATGTTTCTCTTAGAATACATTACTTGAATATATTAATAATGGGAGAAAATTTGAAGGAAGAAACTGAAAAGCATCCAATCTCTACTATAGCCACCATTCATGGGGCAATGTGCTTGCTTCTCCCACACCAAGAATGAGCTTTTCTCATGACAGCAAAGCCAGGAATATGAACTCAACTGTCATGAGGATGCTGCCTTAAGGACACAAGCACTATGGAAAATCCAGAGAAAGCAAATGTTGTGCTGTCAAAAAATGGTGCATATGAATCCTCTGGACTGTCATCCCAAATGCTGAACTCCACATGTAAATCATTGACAATGCATGCAAGTCAACTGACTCTACAATGTCTCCAGCTAAAATGTGAGACTCATCAAATTCACTCTAATTTCAGAAGCTGGGGTCTTCATGAGGTGCACCTGATCCTGTAAGCTCTGAATATGAAATAACCTACAAGGCCAGTGCTTATGAGGTAACATCCACTCTTTCTGAATATGGAATAACCCACCTAACCCACAAGGCCAGTGCTTATGAGGTAACATCCACCCTTTCTGAATATGGAATAACCCACCTAACCCACAAGGACAGTGCTTATGAGGTAACATCCACCCTTCCTGCCTCAACAGGTTTGGATTGGTCTGAGTTTTTGCTTGCTTTATGGCATACAACACAACAGGTTATTTAGTGTCAAGGTGACTAGCATACAGTGACAAGGACACATCACAGTGGGCAAACTTAGGTGAATTTAATTCTAGATTCAAACCAGCATTCGTTCTGTCAGAACCATGAAGGCTTTCAACAGATACTGCAGATACTTTCCATTTTCATTAGAGAGCATCTGGATCATGTTACTTTGCATTTCTGTGGGATGATCCAGGAGTGAGTGAATGGCTAATTTCTGACTGGCCATAGATAGCAAACTGTTCTTGAAGACAAAACCAAGTTTAGAATTTCTGGACTACCAACGTTTTACAGACCGACTCTGGGATATACCTGATCTCATTGATGTGCTTGGAAGTCGAAAAAGGTTAATATGAGTTAAGAACTCCATACCAAGATAGCTAAAAAGGTACAATAAAGAGTTGTCCATTTTCATTATCAAGCCTACATTACATTGGTTTGTAAGGATTTGGTTGATGTTCTGAACCAAATCTTGCTAGTTAATTCTGCAAAATCATCCAGGTATGCCAATGTTATCTGAATGCCCTGATATCAGAGATGATGCAGTAAAATGCTTTGGTGAAGGCCCTATGGCAGAGGTTCAAACCAAATGTAGGGACACAAAATTAGTTTATCACCCCATAGTAAACTAAGCATAAAACACTTTAGAGATACAAGGTGTCTGGGCAAATTGAAATTTGCATTAATTATACATTGCAATTATACATTGTAGATCAAATATTTGTTCTGCAGCATGAACAGCTGTACCGATAATGTAGTCTAACATTTTCATTAAGGACCAAGGGTGGGACTTAGATCAATAAAGGGCATAAAATTGAAACACTGCTCCACGGTAATCAAAATGAAGAACCATTGAGGCAGTGAGTATTTGGGAATATGAAAATACACAAAAGTCTCATCAAGACTTATTCATTCTACCACACCAATGACCATACCAACCTTGCCGTCTTCATTCTGAATTTCATAGTAATAATATATTGCTTAAGCAAGTTCAGTTCTGTAGCTTCCAATTGTCTTTTAGGACCAAGATGAACCTGGACTAATAGCCTAAAGAGTTCAGACTGAACTATCCACACCACCAACTTTTAGACCATAAGCTCTGTATGTATAGCATCCATCTTTGCTGGACTGCTAACAATGTCATCAAAGGGGTGGGCCTGGACAAAGATCTGCAGCACCAGATGAAAGTCTGAGAAGAGGTTGATCCAGACCTTCTAAAACAGGAGACTGGCATCTATAGCTCGGGTGCTAGCTAGCAGACAGGATGGAAGGGGAATCACTGCCATATACTAGGATACTTGGGAATGGAGAAAACAATGTCTGCCTATAAAACAGTAGAGCCTATGGCATCCTAAAATTAATTTGGCTGTGAAAGGACTACTGCTTTATTCTTTTGCTGATGACCCCCCCTCTGATATTACATCCGCTGTGGCTGAAATGAAGGGGCAGAGAAGAAAAGAAGAAAAGTTAACTCTTGTTCAGCCAGCTTCCTAAACTCCTCAATGCATCCCCCAGAGATAATGGGTGAGCCAAATGGCACAAAATGCAGAGCTGCTGCTTGATGTGGTTTTAGAAGAGTGCAATAGGGTGTCTGTTCTCTCCCAATTCCAAATTGCAAGAAGCTGTGTGTTAACAATCAGACAACAGTGACTTTGTGGCACTAACTCCTATGCAAGAGAGCTTCTCAATTTTTCCACTGCATTGAAAATGGCCAAATCTAGCAGTGATTAAGTCACCAAAACGTATTAAGCATGTCTATCATAAAAAGGATGTCAGGCATATTTTTTATATTATCATCCTCTTGTGTGTGCAACTGGTACAGTGTGAAAGGCCAGGATGACCAGTCAGAAAACTATAACCAGCCAATACAGATAGAGTTGGACAGCAGTCCATGAGTCCAACAGAAAACTATAACCAGCCAATGCAGATAGAGTTGGACAGCAGAGTCAAGAGTCCAACAGAAAACTATAAGCAGCCAATGCAGATAGAGTTGGCCAGTAGTTCAAGAGTCCAACAGAAAACTATAAGAAGCCAATGCAGAAAGTTGGAAAGCAGTCCAAGAGTCCAACAGAAAACCATAACCAGCCAATACAGATTGAGTTGGACAGCAATCCAGAGTCCAACAGAAAACCATAACCAGCCAATACAGATAGAGTTGTCAACTGGACAGTAGCGCAAGAGTTCAAAAGTATTGCTCAACATGCACATTAAGGCTTGATTCACAGATATGTTGCATGGCAATCATGCCAGTACAAAGACACCTTATATGGGCTGTTCATACTGTTCTAGCCAGCGGGGTCAGACTGAACGACCACACAGACCATGTACTGCAAACACTGCAAGGAATGAAACACTTTGTGCGAGAAATGTCTTGTGTCTGTAACTTTTAAACTTCTTAAATTGGGTTATGTAACTTGTAAGAGTTACTTGCCTTTGATGTATAGACAAATTTCCTTAGTCTACAGACATCTCGGAAAGGCTTAATTATGCGTATTTGGATGCAAATTTTTTATTTGAGACACAGAAAATCACCCATACAGGAGTCCTCCATATGCACATTTTTGTTGCAAGGATGAAACTTTTGCGGCAAAATAAATATGTTCTAATCACTATGAAAACTGAAATAATGCTTTTATTTTAGTTTGTTGCTGCCTTATTTGATCAAAGGTTGCCAGCTTGATTTGATGAAGGTGCATGTGTTATTGAAGGTGCCGCTATAGGCTATCTTTGATGGACAAAACAATTACTCATTTGTTATTGCTGCGGCAACAACAAATGAACAGGGACACAATTTTTTGTAAAAAATATCCTTAGTATATATCGGTGCATCAGAGGTAATCAGTTTTCATTGAAGTTGCAGCAAAACTACTTTTTTCTGTTGTTTTTTTTTTTTTTCTAAACTGCTGTTGAGTCTGCCCTCAGAGGTGGTTGATTGTATCTAGTCAGTTGCATGGCTAATATGATTATATTACAGCATACAGTATCAAGGCCAGATATCATCATAAGCTGATAGGGTGGTTGGTCAATATGAAATAAGGATTTGTTTATGTAACAATTAATTCCATTGCATTTTTATATCCAAGTTTGCGGTTTCCAGTCATAATGCCTTTGAATTTCTCCACTCCAAACTAGAGACTGTAAATACCGTTTTTATCAGCCAAAAATGTTGTACCCAAAAATATGGCCAGATGGTATATTTTGTCACCAATATGTAAAATATAATTGCAATTTGTGACATTGGCAAAGCCCAGCACAATCACTGTTATTGATTTCATTTCCGCATTTCCGGTTATTGCCATTTAAATATTGCCTGCGAACTCTAAATCAAGAGACTTGGACAAAATACTGTTTGCAAATTTAGACAAGTGTTTTGTAGTTAAATGGTAAAAGGATGAAGATTTCAATGAGATTCAGAACTGTACTAAAGTTGCTATAACTCACAGTTCGGATGCGACCATAGCCAAGTGTAAGAAAGTATGTGACTTCTAGTTTAGTGGGGACTGCAACTTTTGCTGGTGGGACTCCTATTTTTACCAAATTAAAAGTCATGGACTCCTAGTTTTAAAATCCTAGTGAGACCTCTAGTCTATATCATATAGAGGCAAAAAAACATTTTTCTTCTTTGCGGGAGAGCTGGATTCAGCACACAGCAGAGATGATTTTCTAATGTCAACAGGAAAAGATAACATATCCAAAGAAAACTTGAAAATAGGACATCTGTGCACTATAAACATCCATATAATGTAAATCATATGCATACAGAACTTGCCAATTTTTATTGCAAAAGGTATCATTTTTTGCAAAATATACCTTATACCAAAGATTTAAAAGTCTTTCATTTCAAAAAGCACCAAACTCCATGCAACTGGTAATAGTGTGCATAAAAACACCCAGAATATGTAAAGCATATGCATTAAAACACTTGTAGAACAAATCTTTCCAGACCCCATCATTGCTTTATTACTTCCACAATTTGCTAATTACCTACTATGCTTCATATAATACACTTCATTAGGTGTGTGAAATAATTTTGTAATATCCATAAATTCATTGTTTCCAGGCTTGTTTTAAATATTTATTACTCCCAAAATATTTGCCATCTGGTTTCCGAAACTCTCCCAAGAGCAAGGTAATTATATTTGTGCGTACCCTGCCTAACAATGAAAACTAGCTGTGTTCAATGAATCAATCAATGAGCACAAAAAAAAAAAACATTCAGCTGCTTATTCCTAATGACTACCTTCTTTCCTATAAGTTTCTTCCTGAGAAATTCCCTTGCTTCAAACATATAAGGGATGTCATACAGGGGCTTGCCCTTCTTGCTGGTGTCAGCCTTTATTGGCTGGGGCCCAGGTGCTTGATTTTCTGCTCCCTCTGCTGCAGGTCTGTTGAGGAAAAATACTGAGAAAATAAAATAATTACAAAAAGCTATATTGGTCATTTCCTAAAGTTTTCCATTTTAGAAATACATAACCTTTATAAAAAGTATGCTTACAAATATGTATATTGAAGAAATCACTGTTACAGTGTACTGTAGTCATAAACAAATGTGATAGCATATGCAGACTGGTACACTATGAATTACTGTAGCTAATTCAATGAGATTAAGAATAATGCTACCTAAGGACAAGGACATACCTGGGAGGTTTGATACTGGCTAGGAAGATCTTTTTGTACACTGTATCTCCAATTTTCACAACCATTCCATCTCCATTCACTATCTCCACAACCTGTAATGACAAAAAGAAAGGTGCAGTTATAGTAACATAAACACCCTACATGTTTATGATTAAGCACATATTTATGTTTTTCCAAAAAATATTTATTGATCACATTGACTGTAAGAAACTCCACTACCTCTCAAATTCAGCAGTCACAGAAAAAAAGATACATTTTGTGTCTACCATGGACAACCTTAAAGAATAGGGATTCCTCCATGCACGAGGGAAAACCACACTTCTATTTTCAGATCAACAAAATTAATAGTCTCATAGGCCATGACAGTGGTTTAAGTGAGGCATCTGTCACACCAAATTGAATAAAATGATATACAGCTCAGTTAATGAAATTGGCAACCCTAGCAGTGGACTTCTTGGTATGATTGCCATTTCTTTTTTCTGCAAAAAAAGAAAATGGCAAGTAATGGGTCAATCATTGAAGATCTTGCCATCATAATACAAAAAACATCACAATAGCATGAAAGACATTCTTGTCCACCTTGTTCAAAAGTAGGGTAGTCATATTCACCACCCCGATGTTCTTTCCTAGCACAAGAACATTGGTAGTAAACAATTTTGAATGTTTGAATGACTTCTATGCCAGCATGATAAAAAAAAATAACTGGCAGGAATAAATGCTCTAGAATTTCCCATTCACAGATTTTATCTGACAGATCATCTAAAATTTCCTTTATTTTCATTGACTACCGCAGTAGACAAGTGGGTTGTTCCTTCTCATCTTTCATGTCTACTGAAGCCATGACCATATATGCCTGACCTGCACTTGGTAGTGGTGGCATTTGGCAAATAGCAACAACCATTAAGTTAATAGTGGCTTTGAAGCTAAATTGTTTTTCCATCCTTGGATCAAAGTGTGTTAAGGTGTTGAAGGTATTCCCATATTTACTGTGTGGGTCATCCTCATAATGGCCTTCATCCATATCAATGTAAACATCCCTGGCATCATTGATAAAGAATAGCCATCATCCCTACACATATGTCATCATGCCTAAGGATAGCCATAAATAAAAATACAAATTAGCGGAGTAGCCATTGCCATGTGGATGACCAGGGAGTTCCAGCTGTATGGTATGCACAGCTGTATGGTATGCACAGCTTTTGGCAAGATGTCAATTAGGCAGCTAGTTCTGGAAATGCCAGTGCAGAAAAATGGTTTGATCAGTTTGATCCACATACCATTACAATATCAATTTGTTTTGGTTTGGTGGGGTTTAATGCAATTTTTCGGCACATGATATGCAATACATGGCCAGTACAATTTAGCTGAGGAAGAACCAGGTAAAACCATGCAATGTACCAATGACCCATGAGAAGCCACTGGCAAGCTTTCTCATGCAATGTTGGCAAAGCCAAGACTGAAACACAGTAAGCATAATAAATCTTCCTAGCCATTGGGGGAATACTCCAATTATCAATTTACGTTGACCAATGACAACATCTTCGGACTTGCTGCCTCTATTTTGTGGACCAAATATTCTCTGACCATGCACGTGTTTGTGTTTTATGCGTTTTTTTTTTAAAGTAGCTTTAACAATTTAGTTGTATTGCTATGATGCTGGCAGTGTGACAGTTTATAGTGATGTTGAGCACTGAGGCATCATGCTCCAGACATGTACCACCAAGTCACATTATTGTGATACCAGGCCAACTAGTCCTAACACTAACCTCTTAATGCTGAGTGCCAAGCAAAGCTTTTCAAGTCTAACTTTTAAAAAAGTCTTTGGTATGACCCAGCCAGGTTTCAAAGCTGCGACCTCCCATATCCAAGGCAGATGCTCTAAACACCTAGGTCACTAAAGTGGTTCTCATAAAGTATAAACAATGCATGTAAATGCAGATGAACATTTGGAACATACAAAGCAGATCCCTGCATGTCCGCTTTTCGTAAATCTTTTGCATCTTACACATTTCTTCGACATTGTCTGTAAATGTTCTGAATGAAAAGAACCATGAAAATTTCTGGGAAAATAACAAACCATAATGGTTCATCTGCTCAAATGATCAATGCCTGTTACTAAATATCTGTAGTGTGCATGAAGACAACAATAGGCACCAATAATACTGTCAAAGCACAGGGTCATAAACCAAGTCCATGACTAAGAAAAAAATCCACATTTACCTCAAAACATTTCATAGAAAAATGACTGCAACATGTAGTGAATTCCTTTACACTCAAAACTATACAAACATTGTAGATGGACAGTCAATAATCCCCAAGATCAACTTGGATTTTTGAGAAGTACAAGATCAAGCAATAACTAATAACTTGTTAACAACTTAGTAATCTAATGGTCATTAGGGGAGGTAATGAAAATGATTTGGAAGAGTTTCTTCTCTTGCTCTATACCTATGATTACTGGGTTCAAAAGGCAACAGAATTTCTTTCTATTATTAATGAGATTGGGGAATGTATTGAAAGAAGCAAAAGATTTTGAAAACAACAGGTAATAAAAACATGCATCTGCCCTGTCATCTACGCTTTTTTTATTCATGTTTTATTGTTATATCACATTCTAAAATGTATCATTTTACAGCAATCTATATCAAAATACCAATATAAAAAATCAAACTGATTTGATGAATAGTTACATTCTCTGCAATTGTTGGAATGAACAGGTTCTTACTTTTACTTATCTACCACTCACATTTATAATTTGGTAAGAAAATTACTATAGAGCAGCTATTTCATTTTACAGATTGATTTGTATTGCAAACCTAGAGAAAATACAATGACAAATAGAAAAAGTTTCTACAATTAGGTGCATCAACAACATAAAAATTAAGTGAATTTTAAAGGTTGGTGGAGAAATTAAAGCTGGGCACTATACTACCTTTCCCTGGAAGCTCTTCTCTTTCACATCCAAGGCTGGTCCTGAGGGTTTATAATCTTTCCAGATCCTCAGTTTCTTCTCTTTTGCAATCCTACATAGTAACATTAAATTACCATTAGAATACATAAATGGCACCCTTGAAAGGCAGTCTTTTAAAAAAAATATGCCAAGGTCCTCTGATTACAGAAATGATGCAAAATTTTAAAGCTATAGAGGTGACTACTCCATGTTAAAAGTGACTAGAACTACACTGAATAATCCTAAATGGTAAATTGATATAAAAAAACTTGAAAACTCTTGTGCTATACTAAGTATTTGCAATCCTGAACACATTAAATTTCCAATTAAGTGCAGAATACTCCTGAATAAATAAATATAAACAAGAATACTAAATACTTTTTGTCAATCATGAATAATTAAATTTACAAAAGAGTGCAGAATGCTGTGAATTTATTTATTCTTGGGGCATCGGTTATTATGGTTAATCCAAAAAAGTCATTTTCATTGGTTCTTAAAACTGCAAACCAGACATTGGGTTACCATTATGTCCAAAAATCTGAGGGAAAATTCATGAACCAGACAAAGTGAATTTACTCTTCAGCGAGTCTTTAAATGTTTTGTATTGATCACAAAATCACTCAAAATGGCTATTCCACAAATAAATATGAATTCAAGGTACAATGTGACAATTCTGATTGAAGTATATGTAATCTACACCAGAGTATTCACAACTTTGGCAATTTGGATCATTTCAGAATATTATTGGACAATCAAATGAATTGTATTTCATGCTTCTAAAAACTATCCAAGTCAAGGCTCATCAAAAATATGTGATTTGCCCAATTAAAATATCCAATCTTTATTAATGTCTTAAGCAAGGGCACTGATTCTTATCACCATCATCAAAATGGTGTTAAATAAACGTCTAATTTTGACTGACTTTCAGATAGCCAACTTACTTTTCAGCAGCTCTAAGTTTATCAGCTCCCTGTGAGACTACACCCATACTCCAGTCTACACAGCGGGAAAAACCCTCTCTCAATAAAGCTTCTGCAATGTTGCCATTCTGAAACCATAAAATAACACCAGTTTTCATTTGCCAGAACTAGTGCTGTAAAAAAAATGATAGTTTTAAAAATTAAATGTGTAAAGAAACTTGAAAAGTTCTAACTAAATCCAGATTCAGTAAATTCAAACATATTTTCTGTATGTATTTAGTATATAGTTTACGTCTCAAGTAATCAAGTCAGAATCAAGTAAGCTGCCTGGAAACTTTGAAAAGATTCTGAACCTTTAGAATCAAACTCTTTCCTTCTGCTTTGGCCAACATCTGCGGTTAGCATGACATGCCTGATACCAAAATTCTTATGCAAACAAGATATTTATTGCTGACTTATAAATGTAATTCTGTTTTTGTTGTTGCTATTTTTGGGTTTAATGCCATTTTTGAGCACAAGATAGGCCAGTATTTATGGAGGTATAACCCAGGAAAACCCCGGAAAGAACCAAAAATCCAAGTGAAGCTACTGGCAAGCTTTTACACATACCCACATTGGCCAAGCCTAAGACTTGAACCTACACAAACAAAGGTTCAGTGGCAATGATCCATAATAGTGAGCGCTTTAGACCACTCGGCCCCACATGCAATTATGTGAAATCAGCTGTACTTAAAACAATGGATTTACACATGATGGATGTGTACCGTTGCTTTGTGTTTGAAAATCTGCCTTTGCAATATTTGACATGATGTATTTTGTAACTAATTATGCATCAATAAAAATCAAAACAATGTTTAATGGGGCAAGAGGAATGAATCTGAACCAGAGACTGAATATATCAGTAAGCAGACATGCAAAGTTTTTAACATAAATGTTTTTAGTAAATAGTTTCAACAGCTCAGGTACCTATTCACCAAATAATTTCCCTCATCTTGATATGTGAGTGGATTTTTAATGTAGCTTTAAAAAATCTTTGTTATATTGCATACATGCCAATCTCTGGCGAGGAAAAAGCATAATCCACATGTAACATAATAACATTCAATAAGCATATTTATAAAAAATGTTTATTTTAGCATCAGGAAGCATCAGTTTGAACAAAGGACCAAAGTTGTATTCTGCTACTAGTTGTAGTCAATGTTCTATTAAAAGCTTGGTAAATAACGCCCTTGCATCTATAAAATCAGTTTCCACAATTAAGTTCTGCCCTAAATAAGAAGTTACCTTAGTATTGGAATTAGTAAACCAATATTAAAATCCTTTCCACACAGCCTGCAATGGGCGTGAAGCTACCCTAGAATGGCACTGTATTGTGTTATTCATGTATTCATCTCTGAGTCATTTTATTCTGGGATTTTTTCTTTCTAATTCATCTGTGAAATCATTTGTTAACATTTTTGCTGTAACATATGCATCAAATAGAATAGGAAAATTTTACCGTCAAATTCCTAAAAAATGGTTCTGTACCTCATTATTTTTAACAAAGAATATGTGAGCAAAGATTACAAATTAGAAAACCAGTCTGTTTTGTCCTAAGCAAGACAGCTGCTATAAATAGAAACACAAAACTTCTTGGAAATTGGGCAGCTGCTATAAATTGAATAAAACACGTAGGAAGGTCACCGCTAATCAACAGACAAGTGTACTTTAATGTCATAGTTACACAGAAGCCATCTTTTCTAGAATACATTCTGTGCAATTAGTGGGATGTTAATAAAAATGAGAAAACAAATCATTTTTGGAGGAAAGTGGATACATAGAAAAAGCGTAATCCAAATACATTTACGCATAAGGCATAATTTAGGGGAAAACGTGTAATGATTATGCCAAAAGCGTAACGGCTGGCACGTATGATATTGCTACACTGCTGCAATGTAGCAGTTTACTGTGATATCTACTACTGAGGCATCATGCCGCATACTTGTAACATTATGTCCAACCCAATCACATTATCTCGACACTAGGATGACCAGTCAAAACACTAACCTCTTTCATTCTGAGTACCTAGAGAGGCAGCTGTTTGTACCATTTTTATAAGTCTTTGGTATGATTCCGCTGTGTTTCAAACTTGCAACCTCCCACATCTGAGGCAGACCCTCTAACCACTAGGCCACAGGAGTGGTCCTTCTTGTTATGCAACTGACAGTTGCAGAAGTGAGATGTGATTAGTGTGCTTGGAATATTTTTTCAAAACTTGGAGTTGCACCAAGTATCACTTCCAAAATTTCTAGTAAATTTCAGCATTATTTATAAGTGTTCATGGGTTGAGGTGGTGATTTCAGCATTAATTATAAGTGTTCATGGGTGGAGGTGGTGATTTCAGCAATTATTATAAGTGTTCATGGGTGGAGGTGGTAATTTCAGCATTAATTATAAGTGTTCATGGGTGGAGGTGGTGTTTGCTCAACATATAACCACACAGCTGCTGCATGATATACTGTGATTTAAATAAAGATTATTTAGGACATCCTTAAAATCTGCACTGTAAACTGTTTAATGAAGCAAAAGTAAGTAAAATTAATAAATACATTCAAATATACAACCAGTCCCATCCAACATCTCCTGCTAATTTTATTGCTTTGTGTATCAATGAAGGAAGCATACTTAATACATACATATTAAAAAATGAGACCCAAATAAAATATATTCTCTTCCCCATTATGACTTACAGGATGTAAGATGGTTCCTTGCAGATTCTGATTTGATGCAGCTCCCTCCAGGATAATTTGCACATCTCGTTGTAATAAGCGTGATTCTGTGAAGAATCTGGCCTCCTCTGCAAATGGCTCAGCTACCTGACTACCCGACTCTGCTTGTTTGAACATGGGACACTGAAATAGAGTATTAATAATGCCAACAAAATTTTATTCTCCGACATCACGATCAAATCCTTTAGCAAAAATGATTTTATGCAACAATCAGATCCAAGTGGAAATAAATAGGAATAATACTCGATTAGAACTGCCATCATGCATGTTTTTAAATTCTACTATCTTAAAAGTTAAATATTAATACTGTAAGAGATATATCTACACCTTTAAAAGATAAAGATAAATCTAATATTTCAATGCATGTGGCCCTCTTAAATCTAGATCAAGCCCTTCCTGTATATGGAGCTGCTAATTTGGTCCATCCAAAGAAAGTGTTACTTAATTTGCCTGAAAGAAATGTTGAACCAGCCAACAGCATTTTTATTTTGATGTTCTTATATACTTGTAAATCATTAATATTCAGATTGATGCTAGGCCCCATCTATGTAAATCCCTCCAAATATTGACTTGGACATATGTGATTGTTTGACAATCAAGCTAAGCTAGGGGTCCAATGACTTATTTAAGGCCATGAACAGTGTTTTTTCACCCTAAAGGAATGAAGATCATTATACTAAAACCTATTTAGTGCAAAGAGTTCATGACCACTAATTCACTGATAAGGAATATTCTCTGTAGTTGTCACACATTTAAAGTACCATCACACAAACTAATCATAATCCTGAAGCTACTGTTGTTACTGATTATCACAAAAAAAATTAAATTGATGCCTGTCTGACATCATTTCTATTGTAAAATAAGAGAAATATGGCAATTCTGAAAGCACTCAAAAACTTAAATTACTCCAAGACCCCAGAATACTTATTCCTACATAGAAATCACAATGAAATACACAGACCAGACAATAACCTTAAGGCAAACAGTCAGAAATCGTAACAGCACAGTTTTATTTATTTCAAATTTAGAACCTCAGAAGGGTGAAATTGTGATATCATTGGAAACCTCATCCCTTATCAGCCATCTTCAACAGATTGTGAATGGGGGTTCAGCAACCAATATCACAAGTGAAAGGGACCAATTATTTAACCGTTTAATTTTTCTAGCTGGGATATGCCAGAATAAATAGCAAAGAATACGGGGTTCTTGGGCAAGTAGATTTAAGGTCTGGGCAAGTGCTTTTGTTTTAAAGACTTGCCCTTTATCTATGTCTGAAAACTTCTTTGCACACTGGAGTAAGTAGAAAATCAGACCTGGGGGAAAACATTGCATTATGTGAAATATTTTGAGAGGCATATATACACTTAAGCAGGCTGTATGATTTTGATTTCTTTCAATTTCAACTTGTTGCCAAAATAACAGCACAAAAAAAGAACTCTTTTAGGCATATGGAGCTAGGACTCGTAATTTTTTACTGGACATGTCTGAAAAATATTTCCTTTAAGCACAGCCTTTAAAAGTTGACTCAGAAATTACACACCTTTAAGTGAAATGGCTTCAATTCTCTCCGGAAATAATAAATTTGGGGTATGCAAGGAAGATGTTTCCTATAAGCCTCATAATTCAGAATCAGAATGTGTTTTACTCTAAAAGAAAAGAAAAGCAGAGAAATATCTAGTTAACCTTAATTCCTGAAAGCATAACTGTAACATAGTAAAAATCTGGAATAAGGAAGGCTCGGACAGTGCACCCATCTCGTACATGTTCGATGATTGCTGAAAAAGACAAAAAGTTATCTTGCAGCCTAAAATGTAATTGTTTTCAACAAAGTTATGAGCAATTTCAGAAAATGAAAAAATAAAACACGTAAAAAACAACAACAATGACTATCAAATAAGAAACTTTTCTCCACAAAATGGTAAAGCACTGTAAGGTAGCTTTCAATGGTAAAGATCTGGTTAAATCTTTACAGCTTTACTCTCATTGATGAATGTTTCTTTTATAAAGAACAGAAATTATAAGATTAAAGTTTTTATATCTTTATATTATTCATCGTTAAAATCTGCAAGATATTAAGGGAAAATAATCGTTAAATATTTATCAAAAAATGGATCTCTCTTCAGAAAAATATGTATATTAACCTTAATGCTCCTATACAAGGAAATAAACAACATACAAGATTTGCCATTTACATTCAATGAAAAGTTGTAATTATTGAACAGATAGTTTACAGATTCCCACCATGTCACAATTCGAGTATAACAGATGTGATGATCTAACAATCTTGGGACACTATAAACAGCATTTAACTTTAGTAATACAGCACTATTTTTTACGTTAATAAAATGATTTCCAAGACAAATTCACAACTACATCAACTATCTGAACTTTTCAAAATTCTCTGAAAACTTGCACTTGAACATCATCAATTGTTTCCTTGTGCATGTCACATTGGTTTACCAAACTGTATGTGTGTGTGTGTACATGGTAGAGGGAGGACCTACTTACCATCAATTGGTTTTTGGTGGAAAGAATCTACAAACTGGCGTGGGTTTTCAATGGTCCATTTGATTTCTCTGACAGCTTTTTCACTCCCATCTGAGGCCCATTTACCCTTTCCAGCAGCCTTTGCTGCATCCTCTGCCTGAACCAACCTCTGCTGATTTTCACTGGATACAAACAAATACTACCTCATCAGTCTTTTACAAAGCATATGATTGGAGGGGGGGTCATTAGAGTAAAATTTTCATCAAATATGAATGTAGCTGCATCCAAATATTAATATTGCATGATCAAACAGAATTAACTATTTCAGCAAAATATCTTAAAAACATTATATTCCTGCATGAATGTGTTTTTGTGTACAGTTAGTTTTATATAGTAAGAAGGCTGCACCAGTTGCTGTACTAAACTAGACACTAAAAAACCGTTACATATTTTCAATACTTTTCTCACTAGTTACCTTACATTACCAATAAAATATCAAGATCAAAGAAAACTGAATCAAGTTAAGAATAAGTAACAACTGTGTGGTAAATTAGTTCAGACCCTCAATTCTTTTCCCCACAGAAACAGTCTGATGAAGTCAAAATATGGCAAGATGCATTTGATAACAAAATTACAAATACCTTTTCATGCTGTGACAAAGTACCAGTCTCAATGTAAGAATATATGTACTTCAAAAAAGACAAATAACACCCCAATGGCTGAACATCTTGATCTTTTCACCAACTCCAAGATAGACTCTACTAGTTTTAGTTTTTATACAGGAAAAATGATTAAATGACATATTTTGCAAGGAAATGCAAACATACTCATCTGCTCGAAGACCCATCCTTCTAACTTCTACCAGACCTTCATTCACAATAGCTTCCGTCATATTCTCACCCGTTGTGTCTGAAATACACATCTACCTAAGTACACTACAATCTTGATGGCTCTGATCAAACCAATAAACTAAGAAAAGATTTTATGTTTTTGAATTTTTAACGTAGCTTTAACAAAGTTAGTCATATTGCTATGATGTCTGAAGTGTGGCAGCTTCAAGTGATGTCAAGCAATGTAGCATCACATCCCACCTGGTCGCATCATCCTGGCAGCAGGCCAACTAATCCTAATACTAGCCTCTTAATACTGAACTCTAAGAGAGGCAGCTGCTAGTACCATTTTTACAAGTCTCTGATACAAATTGTCTGGGGGGTTCGAACCCGTGACCTCTCGCATCTGAGGCAGATGCTCTAAAACTTAGGCCTTTAGAAAAGTAAAATAACTAATACATCACTCAAACACTTGTAAAGCAATTTTTTGTTTGCATCAGTTTCATCAATGAGCATTATTTTATTACTTATCTCTTTCTATTTATGTACCCAATTGTATAAAATTGACATCTGATGATATTTACTAAGATTTTGGCTTTCAGTAAGTGATAATCATTTCAGAGCCATATACTCGATTTAATCAAAAATGAGTTATATCTGCACACAGCAAAAACTATGATTAGAAATAACATTAGGAAATGAAGAAAACTTTATACATGAAATAAAACGATCATAATGAATATTCTTCGTAAGACCAACTACCTACTCAAAATGAAGTGTAATAATCACAAAACACATCAAATGAATTTTGATAAATGATATTTAAGTTACTTTCAAAATCATTTAAATTAAAATTTAATTTTTAAAAATAGTTGATAAAAATTGCAAGGCACTCAACTGCTCCCGCTAGTAAGACATAGCAGGGTGCTCACCCTCTACCCATAGGCCTTCCTTGCACTTTTTTAAAACTAATCAACTTGTCCTTTGTTTATGTATGGTAAATATTCAAATATATACACTCATTTATAAGTCCAACTACAAACACTACAGACTATGATTTGTCATTATAACCCATGTTGTTTTAATTACTGCTAATAAACTGCACTGACCCAGATCAGTCAGTACATTATGCATTGGCAAATCTAGGTCTGTGCAATTTGTAGCTGGACTCCACTTTCAAGCATGTATATAATGTACTTTTGTCAGTTTCTAATTCACAAAAGATCAAATTCTATATTTCCCCTCCAATATCAAGTACTCTTATTTTATACTTTTTTGTGTCCCTTCTTATAACATTACCCCACTTCCATTCCCCACTGCCAGAAATTTGAAGCTTCAGCCTTGCTAGTAATATCTGCTATCAATCTACAAGAAGTACATTGTTTTTCATAATGAGATAATGTACATTACAAACCTTTCCCTAAATAAACAACACCATATTCCCGACCACTCCCTGGAGCCTTATATTCCACTGTAAATGCTACTTCTTTGCCAACCAGTTTTTTTCTGAGGAACTCACGAGCTTCCCAGGCATACGGCTGCAAAAACAATTTGCTCATTTTATTTTTATTATGAAAGCTCAAGAACAAATTTAGATCTCAAGTCCTACTGTGAGTTGGGGTAGCCACCTTCCCCACCCCTACTCCAGGAGATATTAAACAAAAGAACAAAGATAAAATCTTAAATCAAAATAAAACTCTACTAAGAGCTAAAATGTATGGATTATTCCAAACAGTGCTAATCTCTTATTTTTATCCATATTATGTCATCCTGTCTATATATTCTTTTATGGGTGCTTCTGTCATAATGTAATGTAGATCCTTTCACATCATTAGCAATACAGATCAGAATTTAAGGGATATGGGTCATCTGCAGATGTTCAATGTACAAAACTGATAATGGTGAGAAATGTACAATACTGTAAAAGGCTGTCTTAGTAATGGTGGTGGGAAAGGTAAAAAATTGTGCAAGGCTGTCTTGATAAAATAGTGAGAAATGTACAAGAATGTAATAGGCTGTCTTGATAATGGTGAGAAATGTACAAAACTGCAGAGACGTGGCAAAAAGGAAAACTGGAACTTGGAAATCAGTTGCCCTGAAACTAAAATGTATATTTACAGCAATGAAGAAAATTTAAGAAAACATTACCTCATCTTTGGTTTCTGTTGATGCCTCTACATTAGGGTTGGCACGCCTGGCTAGCCGTGGTGCTGTTATGTTAGAGAAACAGATTGTTCTCTCCGGTGGTGGCCCTCCACGTGGCTGACCCCGAATAATGATGGCATCTCCTGAGAGAGCCTGTAGGTTTAAAGAATTTTTATTACAATGGCAGTCAGTAGGTTCTTTAAGACATGATAAAGAAACCCAATTAATACAAAGCTGTGTTTTGCTTATGATTACCTTTAATGCATATAGAATAATTCATTCTCTATAAAACTATCAAAATGCAGATTTTTTTTACACTCACTTTTAAGTCCAAATGTATACAAAACAGACCCTAATCTGCAATTATATAATGTATCAGGGGACCAACATCTTCGCAGTTTGAAGCTGGTTCTGGTTTACATGTAAATATATATGGTATATTAAACACTTTTTTCTGATATATCAACATTTCTAAAGCCTGTTTAACTTGACACAAGAAAATATACATAAGACATGGAATATATATCCCAACAAATTTTTGTGACTATGATTACAGGTCACTATCTAAAAAAAAAAGAAGCATGGACCCGCTCAATTTAAGGAAACCTTTCAAATAGTTCTCATGAACATTTGCTAGTGAAAATTTATTCGAGATTACATTACAACCCACAGCAAGTAGAAAATTCTAATCCTGTTAATTACTTCCATAATCTCTGCAAATATTTTATGAAGATAGTAAAGTTCAACAGGAAAGAATCATATTTCATCAGCATAACCATGTACATACACTTGCTGATTATAGAGTTCAAAGTACTCATTTATCTAAATAGTGAAATTAGTTTATTGAAACTGTTTTTATTAACCTAATAATGCACCATTATATATATGTGTGTGTGTATATATATATATATATATATATATATATATATATATATATATATATATATATATATATATTACTCTTCCTGATGATTATAAACCTTCACATGAATCTAAGTAAGAAATCTTGATAATGTAATGTAATACAAATGATAATGATAATGTAATACAAAGCATCTGCATATTATTTTTTCTTAAATTTCAAAATAGTACTCACATGCAAGCAAGTTTTCTTCAAGTTTTGGATAAATATTGTAATGGATATAGATATTTCTGTCACTATAAAGGTAATTATCTTTCAAGTTTTGAATAAATATTGTAATGGATATAGATATTTCTGTCACTATAAAGGTAATTATCTTTCTAGTGTTTTTAATCTCTAGAGAATTTTCTTAATCTGAAGCTGACTTGCCAAACAAATAATCCAATTATCTCTTTCTTTGAAGACCACAAGAATAGTTTATTATTCAATAAATCAGAACTGACAAATTTCTTTCCCAGTATGACTCCATGATGAACATTGTGAAATTGCTCAAAATATCAAAATTAATTTCGCTTACTATCTAGTGTATCATGTACCTTTACAACATGCCTGGCTAATGGTTTCCAAAAAATGCTTGATAAAACACTTTCTTTTTAGATAATCAGAGAATTATGTGCATCAATAACTTGGGGCTGAATTATGATGCTACAATGTTAATTGAAATGATTAGCTACTTCAGACAAAACAAATCTAGTGATTCTTTAAGGAAACACGATATGTATACTAACTGGTGTATCTAATAATCAACTGGCATATAACATATTACATCTCAGCAAAATGTTCAGTAATTTTTCCTGGCTGCACACTTGTGCTTTTTGTACAGTAAAATAAAAAAGTGGGCATGTAAATATCTGTAAGTACACAAACAATAACCATCTATACTGTCTAGGTGTATCACCTAGAAGTGAGAGACAGAAAACCCCTTTTGTGTCAGAATTAGGTCTCCGGCTGCTGAGTAAATAAACTTTGGTATCAAAACTTGGAGTCAAATTAAAATTTTGGGGGTCCCTAAAGCACAAATGAGGTTAAATGAAAACACTGCTGTCTACAAAGCTTGTGCTCTGTATCCCACCCACCAAGTAAACAAGATACTCGATTTTATCACTCCATGTGGCAAAGTCTCGAACCATTTAGAAGCTTGTTTTTGTCACTCAGTCCATATAGCACCTTTAACATAAATCTCTAGCAATCAAGATGATCAATTTTATCACCCAGTCCATATGGCAAGTCTCACACAACTCTCAAATCATCAAGAAGCTTGCTTTTATTACTCAGTCCATGTAATAAAATTTTATCTAAGTGATTCTTTTTAAAAAAATTTATTTCATTAAGGAAACAACTAATAATTAAGACATTGTATCTAGTTGCTGATTTCCTTTCAAAATCAGTGACAGTTTTGGTAAACAATTTTTTTCCCTCAGTAAGAATCGAGTCAAGGTCATATATGGACTATGTGACAAGTAAATTTGTAACAAACTTCTACTTTTTCCAGAAGAATGAGCTTTTGACCCTCATGCCATAATCAGTTATATAAGTGATGTTTTCATAGAGATTTGTTAATGGGGCATAAAACATTTGACAGGTTAAGTTGTATTATATTGTGACCAATTTGGGTAGCATTTCATTTTCTTCAGATTACTGATTTCAAATGATTATTTTCCCTGGCAATACAAAAGTGCTCCGACTTGGATAAAGACATTCATTGGAATTTTATACTGAATCCAAAATGGGAACAATATTTTGTGATTCAACAAGAGACTGTTGAAACAGCACCACTTTGCTGACCATAACAGATGTCAATGCCATCAATATCAGATCTCATCAGGTCTTGAACTCAGTTTCATTCAAATATTTTATTAACAATATTTTATTGGAACAATATTTTGTGATTCAACAAGAGACTGTTGAAACAGCACCACTTCGCTGACTATAAAAGATGTCACTGCCATCAGTATCAGATCTCATCAGGACTTGAACTCAGTTTCTCTCAGACTTTTAATTACTAGGACTTCTAATTTTAATTTTTGCATCATTTTTGGATTTAATTCATAAAACTGTATGTTCTTTCTTCATAAATTTTCACTTTGTATCCTATGGAAAAAAATTATTTGTTATATTGTACAAAGCTTGTGGTCTTCACCCTTTTCTGTTACTTGTTTCATATTACATAAACACATACTTGTAACAAAAGACAAAGCCAAATGACAATTTTTATTCTACCCCCTAACCCCCAATGCACATCTAGAAAATGGTTTCCAACTTCATTTCTGTGTAGGAATTTGTATATTTTTTCTTCTTTTTCTTGATACAATATCTTTCTGCTGCGAGTCTTGAGGCCACGTGACAAGACTTACCAGCTGTGAGATTTGCAGCATGGAAACAATTGTAATGAAATTACAAACAAAAATAAAAAATATAAAAAAATCGTGCTCGAAAAATAGCCGTTTCCTCACAAGAAATGTTCAAATCAAGTCAGTTAAATCGAACTGTAATAAGACAAATTTTGTCTCCAATCATAACAAGAGCAACGACTGTACTAATTAACGGACCCTTGTTCACCACTGATTTACTGCCTCCAACCACCCTAGTCTCCAATGAAACTACAATATATATTCATCGTTACTATTCTTCCAAGATAACATAACTATATAATACTAGACCTCTACCTAGCCCCCACCCCCAACGCATGCACGTTATGGAGAAACTTCGGTAACGAGTGGTCAGAGATTACATGTCGCTCGTATGTCTGCTTTTAACATCGAAATTCCATAGAATCACAAGCACAGGAATTCTTTATTGGTTTCTTTATCTCACTGTAACCAAATAAATGATTTTTCTGTACCTGCTTTACGATTCCTCTGTGAACAGCTGCTGATGCCGGCGCTGTCATGCTTAAAGATTGTTTTTGTGGGGAAAAGGAAGTTAAAAGTCACGTGACTTGTAGACGTGGACCATTCCGGAAATTGCATAAAGGAATTTTTTTTTAAATTTATTTTACCACCACTACCAGTACCAAAGAAAGGAGAACGTTTTAATGATATTGTATACAAACCATCGTCATGTGTGGATAAAGAGGTTAAGCTTTTTTGTTTGACAAGAACAATATGCAGGAAAGAGAGTTTTTATGTGAAATGGACACAAAGGACGGAATATTTACATACGTACTGAAGGGTACGGGCAGCCGTCACCGCCAAAATTTACATCACTCCAATTCTGTAGTATGAAATAAAATGATTTAACACAGCAATTGAAACGATAAATCCAGATTTTAAAGAATGTTGTATCACATGAAATGACTTATCGAATTGAATGATAAAATTATATCCCAAATGACGTGGTATTAAATGAAAAGATGGAAGCCTATTATGAAATTAAATGATCTCACCCAACAAACGAAATGATGAATTCAGATTCCAAATCACGTGGTATTGAATGAAACGACTTTGTATGAAATTAAATAATTAAAAAATAATTAAAATTATGAAATCTGCTTCCAAATGGCGTGGTATTAAATAAAATGATGTGATCTGAAATGAAATGATTTAACTCAACAAATTAAATATTTAAATTCCAAATTGTCTGGTTTTAAATCAAATGATTTAAACAACAAAACGTGATTATGAATTTTGATTCCAAATGACGTTTATTAATTGAATTTACATTGCATAAAATCTAATGATTTAAACCAATAAACTAAATGATGAATTCAGATTCCAAATGACGCGATTTTAACTAAAATGATTTAAAGAAGAAAATGGAATTGTAAAATCTGTTCCCAAACGACGTGGTACTAAATTAAATATTGTAGCCTAAAATTAAATGATTTATTTTTTTTAAAAAAATTAAATCATGAACTAATATCTAAATGATTTGGTATTAAATAAAATGGTCTGAAGTTCCAAATTGAATAATGCATTCAGATTCCCAACGAAACGACGTGGTATTAAATGAAATGTATGGAAAGTAAACGGTCTGCCTGTAAACAGCACTACAATGTAAAGTCAAGCTGCAAATCATCTAGCGTAAATCCAAACATACACGGGTGTGGGGTGGGGTGCTGTTATCCATGATGTATGGTGTCAGCACGCCCACATTTATAATCTAGAGAAGTACGTTCAACATTCGGTCGCAGACGAAATTTGGACAACTAATTGCTTTCGTTCCTATAATGTAAACAAAAACTATATTTTCCAATTAGCATCAAGTGATTTGATCTACATTAACGTATGTGCATGTGTTCTTTAACGTATCTCCGTAATGTACTGCACGAGCTTCAGAAGTTTTCAAAAGCCTAGATCAATTAGTTAAGGAGATTAAATTTTTCTATATCATTTGATCAATATTTGATGACCTGACCTAGCATAGATACTAAATTAACAAGTTGTTTCTCTACACTTTTTGTATATATATATATATATATATATATATATATATATATATATATATATATATATATATATATATATATATATATATATATATATATATATATATATATATATATGCGTACATGTACATTATTCATCAAAGTTTTATTTTATGCCAGGCCCCAAGAATGTGAATTTTTACTAGTAATGGTAATACGACACCCTAGCTGAATGGCCAATTGCTGTCAACACGACTGTGATCCAGATGGATTCCTACTGGCTGGTAGTAAATAATTTATACCTCCGGTTATCCGTCGACCTGGGGGGGGGGGGAACAAAGGAACAGAGAACAAAGAAAACAGAAGAAGGAAGAAAGAAGAAAGGAAAATAAAGAAGAAGAAAGAAGAAAAGAGAAGGAAAGAAGACACAAGAAATCACCAAATTCTTTTACGCACGTTATATAGTAAAAGAAAAGGTCAGCAGAAGAAAGAAGTTTGCTACGATCACACCACTGTTGTTTTAACAGCAGCGGAGTGAAATAGGATTATTCAGAATGCCATACATAGGGCTCACTTTTTAGGCTAACAACTACATTTTTGGCCCTTGAAGGGATGATTGGAGAGAAAAAATATATAACTTCCCACCAAACAAATTAAGAACACTAAATTACACAAAGTAGCTTATACCTACCAAATTTGACACAAACTTTTGGAACCTAAAAGTACGCATAGTACACAAAAAATAATACTTATATACAATAGGAAAATTCACAACTCATATTTATTCGACTTGTATGTGGCTTTCGCATATTTGGCTATGATAGGGACTCCCACCCCCAATAGGCAACGGGCAAAAACCACACCTTAATCTAGTGGGCGGAAGCGACATCCATTGCCGACATCGATAATACGAGGAACACCATGGGACTCAACAATCAAGGAATGAGGAATTGCAGAAGGAAGCGCCCTGGGCCACATAAAAACACAGTGAAAAGAGTACACTTTCAAAGCCAATAATACTATGTGGACCTAGGGTAAGCCGGACACAGGGAAAGAGCTACAACACACAGATAGAGGAATTAACTATGGTACCGCCCTTTGCTGGATCCTTTCCTTTGCCTTTTCCGAGCCCGGGGGTCGAGGCAGCTAAGCTGTGTGAATGCTATCCAATAGAGGTCTGTTTTAAGGTCAATCAAAAGGTCAAGCACTAGATCAAAAGCCCAGCCCTAGGGCTAATTGCCTCCCTGGATTAGCAAGACCACCGATAAGGTGATGTCCGGCTTAGGTGGTAAACCATCTAGGGGGGGGGGGCTATTAGGCCCATGCGCCGGGGCATAAAAAAAGTGTCAAGCACTGAGACACGGGTAAGGCAGTATCAGTATGGCAGTAGGCGCAGTATAGGAAATAAATGTTCGCGGACCTCAAAATATTCGCAGAAGTATGAGTATGCTTTCTTTTGGGGATTTCTAAGAGTGCAGACGTGTTTCGCAGGAGCTCTGGGAAAACAAAGGAACAAAGAACTGTGAACAAAAAGGCGGCAATTTTAATACAAAGCAGGCAAATCAGATGTGAAATAGAAGAGGACTATAAACCAAACAAAGGACAAAGAAAAGAAAAAACACGTCCGTCCTCTCCGGTCTCACTTGTCCTGTACTTCCCTTTTTCTGTTGTATTGTATTCTCGTTTAAGTCGCTTGCTGCCCTGAGGCTTATTTCAATTGGGTGGATTATTTTTTTTTTCCTATTAGTATCCCTATGTCAATGTTGTGTAAGCCACCTGTGCAATTGTCCTAATGAGCCTGAGTTGTGAATTTGGAATAAATATTTGTAATTGTAACTTTATCGCAGCAGTAGACATCAACAATATATTAGGAATACTCATTAAAAAAATAAAAAAATAAATAATAAAAAATAATAATAATTGGCTGGTTGATGAAGATGGGAGATGGTAGTAGTAGTAGTAGTAGTAGTAGTAGTAGTAGTAGTAGTAGTAGTAGTAATAATAATAATAATAATAATAATAATAATAATAATAATAATAATCACATTAATAATAAACTCCAACCGACAGCAAATTCCCCTTTCAACATCCCGGGCTTATTAATATACCAACTTACAAATCAGGTAGTGCGAAATACATAAAGCCTTAAACAAAGACTACATATGATTGGCCGAATAAAGCCACAATCTAAAACCGCAAAGAACATGATACCTTGAGTTAACAGAAGGATTGAAAACCAAAATCTACACCAACCAATCAAAATCTGGCACTCGAATGACGTAAATAGAATCAGCTGTGGTCAAACGTAACACATAATTATTAATAAGTTAACACTATTTTTCAAATTACGAAAACAAATTACGATAGAACTGAATCATCCACTATTATTCAGTAAATAATATAACATAAAGAAGAAAACTGAGAACCACACAGAGAGGAGAGGGATGAAAACATTAAGATAGCTGAATCACACCTACTGAAAATTCTTAAAAAATTCAAATAAAGGGAATCTATAAGCCGGTATTGAAACCCTAATAACCCATCCCCGCATACAAACACCAAAATACTCCCAAACATCATACCTAGTCCATATCATAAAACAGGCGCTAGGACTCATACTAGCACAAGCCTGGGTGGATCCTGAAATCTATAAGCACTGTATAGGCTAAGATTTCCCACCATGATAAGGACATATAGGTCAAGACCAATAAACAAGGATAACTCAGGAACCTCCCCCCTGATATCCCTAACTTCCAGGAGCGGAGTAGACCGAGTGACCGAAATAGCGTATAATCTACTCCACGAGTAGAAAAATATATATAATAATCCCCATAGTCGTTCTAATGATAGGGGGATTAAATGAAAGGATTACATTTCATCAAAGCCAATTAATACACTGGAAGCTCTACCAGTGTATGTCCGAGGCGGAGAGTTGGAGCCGACCAATTCTCAAACATGTAAGGCGGGGGGATGCAGTCAGCTCCTGTTGGATACAACGAGGGAGGGAAGTAACCACAACTAGAACAAGATGGCGGATTCAACAGACAAGCAGAGGGATGATGCGGGTCCAGCCCAAATCCGACAACCCCAGGAAGCAATACCAGCACTACCCTGAGGGTAGAATGAAAAGATTACAAATTTTTATTGCCAATAAAGAAAAGCACAAAATTGCCTTTCAATCCAAAAGGGATAGTTAGTCAGCTCCAGCTAACATCCCAAAAGCCCAACCCAGCACACACACACAGACTACACTTCAAAACAAATCAAGAGACCAGGCAGTACTAACCACCTCCCCACTGCTGTCTCAAAACCCCAACCCTGGTACGGACAACGATCAGCGATGAACAGTCCGGGTCGCGCGGCCACCTGTTCGAAACGAAAAACCTACAACTTATGTCTTCACTTTGGCTCTGAGGACCTACGGCCCAAACAAGATCTTTTGGCAAGGCGGTCAAAATTACACAACCATACAAACCAAAGCGGTGATAAATCTAATAAATAGGCGGCAAACGCCTAAAGATTGGTAATTTTTTACAAACATTATAAGTACGCCATGTACGCAAAATTCCAATTACAAATATTTATTCCAAATTCACAACTCATGCTCATTAGGACAATTGCACAGGTGGCTTACACAACATTGACATAGGGATACTAATAGGAAAAACTGGTATATATTTGACAAAAAATCCAACCAATTGAAATAAAATTGGGTGGATAATAACTTGGGGACTTTGGTGGTGCGGGAGTGGCGGACTGGGTTGGAGAGTGGATTGCGGTTCTGTCATTTCTGGAGCTTAAGATTGGAAATCACAATATATACGATACGGGTCTTTTTTTCAGGTCCCTGATCTCTAGGGGTAAGAAAAAGGCCTAGCACCAAAGGCCAAGCGCCCTCCAGGGGGGACCACAAACCACGCCCGGGACTGTGGCATACTCCCCAGAGGGACTGCAGTCCATGCCCGGGACTGTAAGCAGTCGTAAAAGCCTCACGGCAGCAAGCGACTTAAACGAGAAATACAAATACAATACAGAAAAAGGAAGGCTGGCGGGTTGTTGAACAGAACGAACGTGTTTTCTGAACTTTCGGACTTTCTCACAAATTCAATAATTCTGAGATTTATGCTCACTTATTAAACTTATTATAAAATATAAAACAAAAAAGAATAATTTATATCCATTGTAATAAGAACCCTAGCAATTACTACTCCTTATCTTTAGTCAATTTATCCTTAGTTATAAGCATAAATAGTTAAATCATAACAATAGTCATAACTATTTATAACATAAATTTACTGTATGTGAATTTTAATTTTCCTTATAGTAACTATATATACTCTAATTAGTATTGATAACCATCTATAATACTACAACTAAGAACATAATGAGAATAAAAAAAAACATAAAACATAAATTTCTTAAAAACCTAAATAGAAAACAAAATTGAACTAGATTAGAATTGAAATTTCGGCTTTTAACATCCAATCAAAACCGACGAGACAACAACCTTATAATTTTGAATCATCCAATATTACTAAAACAAAAATGCAAGAATAAAGAAGAAAAGATTCAGGACCTCATAGGAGGGAGTAGGGGTACCAACATCAAAAGAGACGCCTACAACAAACCATCAACAAGAACAAATCATCAATATCAAATAAAGGGATTCAATAAGCCTGTATCGAAACCCTAATAACCCATCCCCGCATACAAACATATACATAACTGCAAGCACCATACCTAGTCCATAACATAAAACAGGCGCTAGGACTCATACTAGCACAAGCCTGGATGGATCCTGACTCCTATAAGCACTATATATAGGATAAGATTTCCCACCATGACAAGGACAAAAAGGTCAAGGCCGATAAGGGAAAATCAGGAACCTCCCCCTGATAGCCCTAACTCCCAGGAGCGGAGTAGACCGATTAGCGATGGACAGTCCGGGCCGCGCGGCCAACTGTCCGAAAATAAGTCTACAACCTATGTCTTCACTTTTGCCTGGAAGACCCCACATTAAAACGAGATCCTTTGGAAAGGCAGTCAAAATTAAAAACCAAACATTGTCAAAGCGGTGATAAATGTCAAAATTAGGTGACATACACCTAGAGATTGATTTCTTTTTTTTAGAACCATATAAGTACGCTAAGTACGCAAAATTCAACCTCATCAAAATATATTCCAAATTCACAACTCGGGAACATTTGGATAATTGAATGGTTGGCTAACACATCATTGGTATAGGGACACCCGTAGGAAAAACTCGTTAGATTTGATAATAATCCACCTGAGATAAAGTTAGGTGAACTTAGACATTGGGGGGACTTTAGTAGGTGGGAGTTGAGGCGGAAGGCCGGTACACTCTGTTACAATAGGAAGCCAACCAAAGGGTCTTAAGGTCAGCCAATAAAGATCAGCACCACGACCAAAAGCCCAGACCTAGGGCTAAGCGCCTCCCTGGATAGCAACGTTATCGAAAGATAACATCCGGCTAAGGCGGTGAGCTACCAGGGGGGTTAATAGGCCCACGCGCCGGGGCAAAAGTGTCAGCACTGGACACTGGTGAGCCCGGCCCCGGAAGGGGGGGGGGAGGAGGCCACTAGCCCTTTTCAGGACTTAAAGTCATAAAACACGAAAGTGTATACATGACTATAATACATATGAACAAACAGACATCATTGTCAAGCCAGAAAGGTCTTGAGAAAATTCACTTTTATTTCTCTGGTCTATGTTTAAGCTCCAGTGGAACTGACAGTCATCGTGCGGTGTAAGGTCACAGTGTACATTAGACCTACAAGTAGGTCTCTGCATTTTTTTTTATCTGACAGCTGTCAGATAAAAAAAAAGCAGAGACCTACTTGTTGATCTAAGCGTACATAGAATCGCCGACCGTATCGCTTAGAAGAAGGCTTTAGATCGAATAATCGATCTTCAAAATGAAAGCTAATTGCAGCATATTTTAGGCTGGCGAAATCTGATGAAAAATATGAGTATTTGGAAGAATGTTAGGAACAGCTATATCAGATTGGTCAGGAAAAAATTAAGGACATACACATTGTGAAACTGGAAATTTATGGTACCACTCGCCCAAAATTCATTAGCTCGACTTTTGCCTTGTAAGAAGACAAAAGAACCAACTCCTTGGAGAACTTGAGAATAGTGTTTTCCCTCTTAGAAGAGGCCAAATAGCTGTCTATAAAAGGAAGACGGGCTATAGTGCTAGGACACAGGGTTTGTGTGGGAAAAAAAAACAACAACAACATTAAGGAAACAGCTTTATATTCCACCGAGAGGAATAAGAAGAAGGGACGGAATAATCAGGGGTCAGAAGGAGACCAAGGAGCACGCATTAGACGTGGAAACAAATAATGAGGAGACAGACGTCGGGTGATGCTATCACGCATGGAATTGTAGTCAATAATTCACCACTCGTAATTCAGTGCAATTTGCGCCTAAATTCTATAAATGTAAATCTTTTGGATTGAAAGGTGAAATTTTGGTTATGAGGTATTGAAATCTTGATTATGTATTAATTGATTTTTTTTAAATTTTATATATTGGTACAAGGGGCTCGTAGTTTATTTTCTTTCAATAACTTGTTCAGCTACCTGTCAACATTCCAACAGCACTGGGGGGGGGCATTCCCTAGTTAACGATAGCCAAATCAATTAAAGAGGCTTTAATGTTTATATATCTCCAAAATTATTTAATCATCTAGTGCAGACTAACACAAGAAGACAAATGAGTTAAATCATTTCATTTCATTTCACTTTACATCGTTTCATTTCATACTAGGTCATTTAGAATATGAATTCTTTATCTCATGTGACACCACATCGTTTGGAATCTGGACTTATCAATTCATTTTCTAGGATAAATCATTTGATTTCATACTACATCATTTGATTAATGTAATTTTGGCTGTGACGGCTGTCCATACAAGAGGAATTCTCCTTGCTTTCAAATGAAAATTCGTACACATTATTCAATTTTTTTACGCCACGAGTCTTAATTACACCTGCTGTGCTTGCATAGTTGCTAGCATCATAAATTATATTTTAGGTTTGAATTATTTATTTTGTCTTTTGTTATTGTTATGTTGTTTGTTTTTATTTTCATCTGTGCCGTTATGCTATTCTCAGGATTTTTTTTCGTTACAAGTTTGCTTGATGATTTCAAATCGTTCAAGAATCATCCAGAGGTCAGACATAAACAGATAATTCAAAAAGAAGGTGAGGGAGTGATTTTCAAAACAGAATCATTTTTTCCTCAAATTTTGCATATTTTATCCATTTCATGTATCTTCTGTCTGTCGTTCTGTCTCTCTCTCTTTATATATATATATATATATATATATATATATATATATATATATATATATATATATATATATATATATATATATATATATATATATATATATATATACTAAACGGTTATCACATACAAATTAACACATTGACATGGTTTGTAATCTGCAAAGCCCCCATTATCTTAACCTTGCAGCTAATTATCTTAACCCTGCAGCACGTTCAGCCTAGAACACGTTCCAAACGTGTTCCTCATGTATAATGAAATACTTTGTTCATCTTTTAATAACCACTTTGATGCGAAGCTTCTACCTTAAATTGCATCTTGTCTACTTCAGTGGATTTGAAGCTACACTATCGGTGTGTCATACAGTGAAACATGTTACTTTGAAATCTCATTGGTAGTTGTTGCGTGTTGCAGTCAAGGTTAAACAATAACCACCAATCAGAAATTAATGTAACTTATTCCTTGGTAACAAATAGGAAGTATTGGCAAAGCAAAGCAGAGAAACTTTCGTAAAAGTCATCATTATTGTGTAAAGTACTTAAATAAAGTACTTAAACAGATGTTGTCAGATGAGCAAAAGTGTGAATCGTGTAAAATTTATACGAAGTACCGCATATGAAAATTGAGACGAAGTATACAATTCTTATTTAACCGTTCTTGTCACAACATCTGATTTTGGATAGGCAAATGTTTACACATTTGATTTCTTTAAGCGTTATATAAATGGTTGTTAAACTAAATTTTATTGCACATTGTACCCTGGAATAAGCATTATGGTATAGTTTCAGCCTTTCATCGAGAAAGGTTTACAAGTGCTTGTTTTAATTACGGGCTACTTACAAACCCAACATTAGTGATTCTCGGCGTGGTTCATCTTTAGATTACGATTTCATTCGGCGAATACTGGCTGATGATATTGATAATAGTGATGACGATAATAATGTTTAAAGTTATATCAAATTATTGGATGAGGGAAAGAGTTAATGGGGATATCAATGAGTGATTTTGAGCCTGAAAATGGTGTTAAACACGAGTCAGATGTACATGTTGGATGGATAAAAATAGTCAGCATGACGGTCAATTTCCTTTACTGGAGTATTTCTAAATTAACGTAGAAAGAGCAGACTACTGTGCCTAATTAAAATAAAGACGATTTAAAAGTAGAATGCAATTTTCATTTTGTATTAATCAATTTAGCCCTGCGGATCATATTCTACAGAACCACATACCCGTATCAGGGTTAAGATAAACTGAATAAATTAGGATAAAAAAAAATAAAATTAGGAAGTAAAGATTTTAGTTGAATACCTGTCTGCACAAGCAAACTATGGCATTGATTGATTAAAAATCCTAATGTACTATCTAGAAACAGATAATAAATATGGCATAGAGGTCGGTAAAATATTGATCCAAGAATGTAAGTTTATGTTAGTGAAAAATCATATTTTGGAGTAAATGTATGTAAAAGATAATATATGTGAGCTCTAAAATTGTACACAACAGTCATAAAGTCCAGTTTCCCAGCATATTCAAGATGACAAAGCTAGTCATGTAGAATCCTCTTTAGAAGGAAGCTTGACAATATTAATACACAGATGATTAACGGAGTGAACTCAGAAATAATTAAGATTAACCTTTACACATGTACAGGTGACATGTTTTTAAAGATTTGATTTCATGAGAGCTCTAAGAAGGTGGAACAGGAAGAAAGAGAGATATAGAAGTGTTAGGTAATATTTAACCGTGTCCGTTTCTCCTCTCTCTCCTGTTTTACTTTTCCATTTTTCGGTCTCTTTAAATTGTACGCGGGGAACAAATTTGGCATTTCTTTTTTTATGCAGAGATATTTAACCAGTGAATCAAGGTACCGATGGAATAAATAAAATTAGCACAGAATCGGCGAGGCGTTGGGGTACATTTCGAACTGCTCATGATTATCACCTTGTGTAAGTTTTAAAAAATATATATATAATAGGACTTGGTGTTGTCAGTAGTTTTCTTTCTTTAGTAACAAATATAAATACCTGTAGTTGCCACAGCCTTTTGAATCTGCAGCAAGTACAATGTCTTATATTTTGTTGGTATTCATCCTCATTCTCATACTCGGATTTGTTTTAGATGAGATTATCTTTGCACAAAGAAATTACATTATTTCTTCTCTTTTGAAGAAAACATGGTATTGTCTTCCATGTTTAAGTAAGGCATAAATTTGGTAATAAGATGTTTCACAGCATCCATGCCGTATAAAACAAAGGGCCTGGTGGCGAAAGTGAATTAAATGGAGCCACCATTAAATGGATGTGATGTTAAATAAAACTCACTCACAACCAGCAGGTAATCTGATTGAAAGTATTTTCATTATCTTGTCATTGATAGAGTCTGTCAACACGCATAAAAGGGCACCACCTACCTTCCAAAGATGAAAAGACCATCGACATGTATAATATCGCGGGCTGTGTATCGTGCATTGTATAGATCCTAATCACAGCTGTTTCGTTTCACCCCTAATTCAAACATTTAAATTTTTTTACAGTTGATGTAAGTCATTATTATGGTTTAATTAACATTTCTACCGGCCATACCATTGTTGCTTTCCCAACTTCTAACGTTCCTTTTTCCTTTGGTTTGTGTGACTACACTTGGCCATCATTGATAGAACGAGAGACATCGTCGCATGATACAGGCGGAAAGTCACCAAGCTGTGTACCATGTTTAATTCATTAGAAGATGAGGATTATTAATATTTTTCTAGTTATTGTAATACATCTACTTATTGATCAGTGAATAATAAAATAAAATCTATTGTATTACATCTACTTATTGATCAGTGAATAATAAAATAAAATCTATTGTATTACATCTACTCATTGATCAGTGAATAATAAAATAAAATCTATTGTATTACATCTACTCATTGATCAGTGAATAATAAAATAAAATCTATTGTATTACATCTACTCATTGATCAGTGAATAATAAAATAAAATCTATTGTATTACATCTACTCATTGATCAGTGAATACTAGAATAAAATCTATTGTATTACATCTCATTGATCAGTGAATACTAGAATAAAATCTATTGTATTACATCTACTTATTGATCAGTGAATAATAAAATAAAATCTATTGTATTACATCTACTTATTCATCAGTGAATAATAAAATAAAATCTATTGTATTACATCTACTCATTGATCAGTGAATACTAGAATAAAATCTATTGTATTACATCTACTTATTGATCAGTGAATAATAAAATAAAATCTATTGTATTGCATCTACTCATTGATCAGTGAATAATAAAATAAAATCTATGGTATTACATCTACTTATTGATCAGTGAATAATAAAATAAAATCTATTGTATTACATCTACTCATTGATCAGTGAATAATAAAATAAAAATCTATTGTATTACATCTACTCATTGATCAGTGAATAATTAAATAAAAACTATTGTATTACATCTACTTATTGATCAGTGAATAATAAAATAAAATCTATTGTATTACATCTACTTATTAATCAGTGAATAATAAAATAAAATCTATTGTATTACATCTACTCATTGATCAGTGAATAATAAAATAAAATCTATTGTATTACATCTACTCATTGATCAGTGAATAATAAAATAAAATCTATGGTATTACATCTACTTATTGATCAGTGAATACTAAAATAAAATCTTTTGTATTACATCTACTGATTGATCAGTGAATACTAAAATAAAATCTATTGTATTACATCTACTCATTGATCAGTGAATAATAAAATAAAATCTATTGTATTACATCTACTTATTGATCAGTGAATAATAAAATAAAATCTATTGTATTACATCTACTTATTGATCAGTGAATAATAAAATAAAATCTATTGTATTACATCTACTTATTGATCAGTGAATAATAAAATAAAATCTATTGTATTACATCTACTCATTGATCAGTGAATAATAAAATAAAATCTATTGTATTACATCTACTCATTGATCAGTGAATAATAAAATAAAATCTATTGTATTACATCTACTTATTGATCAGTGAATAATAAAATAAAATATAAACCAAAGAGATGGATCAAACTTTTCCTTTTGAAGAAAATTTTTTCTCATTTAATCCATCTTTCTTGCTTTAGATTTTTAGATGACATACTTATGATCTGGAACCATTCAACTGAAGAACTGAAAATATTAACTGATCGCCCAAATCATTTTCATCCGACGATTAAATTTATTTATACTGAGCATGTTTCATTTTAAGATGCAAATGTAATTAAAAATATTGATAACACTATCTCTACAATATTCATGTCAAGAAAACTAATATTCAACACTATGTGGAATATTCATAATGCCATCCATGTCATATAAAAATGGCATACCATATAGCCAGGCCAAAAGATACCGATGCATTTTTTCAGATTACTGTCCATTACAAAGTTCGTTGAATGATTTAAAAACATATTCTGCGCTAAACAAAGCCTGTAATCTTATTCAGCATGATGCTTTAAACACAGCAAATTGTACAACAGAGAGAAATATAATTCCTTTCACAATACAATATAATCCTTCATTACCTAATATAGGCCTCATAGTTAATAAATATTGGAGTCTCCTAAATTTACCAAATAACTTTACAACTTTTACGAAAAGATTATTTATTATGCTTTTATGAATCCTTTTCGTAAACCCTTAGCAATGTTCTATTCCATGGTCGGACGAAAAGGTAGAAAGAAAAAGGGAGGGTTCGGAATCTCTCAAAGATAAGGTGTCACGCATAATGGTGTAGACACGGCTACATCCTTTTTTGGGGAAATTCTTGGATAGTGAGTGTACGAGATCTGTAAAACACAAGATGAATCCCTCTAGTCTTGAAGCAACATAAAGTGAGTTTATTCATATAGGTGATATACGGTACTACATTCCAAAGGCAGAAAGACCTTTACATTGAACAATACACAAAATGCATATAATACTTTTCCTTTCAAGTTTACCAACTTCGTGTATTCGTAGCCTTTCGCATTTTAGAATATGTTACAGATAATACAACTTGACTTAAAGATTATAAAATAGTTGCGATTTATGCAACAATCATTTCGAAGAAATATATATTACTTAATTTGGGACAAAATGCTAGTTTAGAATTGATTACAAAACATTATTCTTTAATCATTAAAGAATATTTAAATTTCCAAAATAAATCTAAACATGAAGTCGGTAACCATTTTAATCTTTCTACCATTATCATAAATACAAATATACGTTCTTAAAACAATTAAACATTCATTATATTATAATATTAGAATTAAAAAGACGAACTCATATAAACATTGGAAATAGGAAGGTAATAAATCATAAATCTTTAACTTCCAAATTTACTTATTCTATAAGAAATTTTAGAACATAACAAAGTCTTACCTGTTAAACACAAGTCGAATCTTTCTAGTCTTGAAGCAACATAAAGTGAGAGCCAGTGATTGGGGGCTGTTATATATAGTTAGATCAAGGCACCTTAACCTTTTTATGTAATGCTTTGAGAGTGCCATACTGTCATCAAGTGTAAACGGCGTGCTTCAAACTAGAAAGTTTAGTCTTTGTTACGTTAGGGTTTTTATTTATACCCTAGAGGGTTATGGTTATATGAAAATGGGGTGGGGAGT
This sequence comes from Potamilus streckersoni, assembly GCA_016746295.1. Classification (NCBI taxonomy): domain Eukaryota; kingdom Metazoa; phylum Mollusca; class Bivalvia; order Unionida; family Unionidae; genus Potamilus; species Potamilus streckersoni. The sequence continues at coordinate 650,794 of JAEAOA010001233.1, forward strand.
TTCCAAATTAATTTAGGTATGGCACCCACCCAGGCTCGATTATGGTTCAGAAGTTAAGTAGGTGAATATGGTTCTGAGCCCCTAGTCAGCAATGCCAACTGTTAAATCCAAAAGTACTAAAGGGTGAAATTAAACAATTAAATACAAAAGTACAAAAGGGGTGGAATTAGATAAAACAATTCAATTAACAAAAAAATTTCAACATGCGAGCTTCCCAATCGCTCCATCTTTTGTACCTATTTCATCATCTGAATCAGTGTGAGAATTTTCGCCCTGTCCTTGGCTCTACTCATCTGCCTCTCTAAATTTCTCCTGCACTCCTCCTTTACTCCTTCGACCTTCTTCTCCACTTCTACTCCTCCTTCCGTCGACTTCCTTGTCGAACCGTCGACTCAAATCCGTCGACCCTGACTGTACCGACAGTCTTACTTCAGTTTTCTCTCTCAGTCTCTCGGGACTCTCCTTCTAACTGAAGTTATCCCACCCGGAAAATTCTCCTTCAACTTTCCAATCCACTTCTACCGAAGTTGTTCCACCCGGAAAATTCTCCTTCAACTTTCCAATCCACTTCTACTGAAGTTGTTCCACCCGGAAAATTCTCCTTCAACTTTCCTATCCACTTCTACAGAAGTTGTTCCACCCGGAAAATCTCCTTCAACTTTCCTATCCACTTCTACTAAAGTTGTTCCACCCGGAAAATTCTCTTTCAACTTTCCTATCCACTTCTACCGAAGTTGTTCCACCCGGAAAGCTTCCTTATTGAAGCTTTCTTTGTTCCAATCTTTTCCCTTCGATTCCCGCCAAATTTACGAGTGCGTATCTCGAAGTAGCCTTTAATCCTGCAATCATCTTGTAATCTGCCTCGGTCTACTAAATAATTTTAGGACGGAGTTAGTTTAATATCCCCGAAACTTTGAGGTATGCCCACCCACTAGCTTAATTCTGATTGGATTAGCACCCCAGGTGTAATTTAGGATATCCTGTTCTTCACAAAGAACTTTTTGGTGACTACGTTTCGCTGGCCTCTGGCTCGCGGCATTTGTCCACAGATTAAACACCGGATTAGTGTCAGTTGAATAAACATCCGATCAACTAGGTAGATCGTGACACTCCCCCACGCTTGAGAATAAAATCGGGATTTTATTCCATCATACTTGCACCGATTGCAAATGGGCATTACAACGCGTAACAGCATAAGGAAAAATAATACTAATAAAACTACAAGCTGACTACAGACTCGAACACATGCACAACACACGATTATCTACTGTATAGTCTACGCCATATCAGCGCTTCCGCTCATGAAATCAGCGCCTACGTTTTCCGTTCCTTTCACATATCTGATTTGCATCTGATACTGCTGTAAGAACAGCGACCAACGCATCAAGCGTCCATTTGACAATTTCGCCTGCGCGAGGTAGGCGAGGGGTTGGTGGTCGGTCTCCAATACGAACTTCCGCCCGTATAAGTAACGCTCGAACCGTGATATTCCGAACACGATTCCAAGGCATTCCCTCTCCGATACGGAGTAGTTTCTCTCGGCCTTAGACAGTTTCCGGCTGCCGTACGCGACGGGGAAAAAGCGTCCCATCGTGCTCCTGCAGGAGTACTGCTCCTAAGCCGGTGTCACAGGCGTCAGTGCGCAAGACGAAATCTTTGGACAAGTCCGGTAGGCGGACAACAGCGTAGGATGCCAGCCTATCCTTCAGTGTCAGGAAAGCTTGCTCGCACGCATCCGTCCAAATAACGTTACTCAGAGCCCGTATCCTGGTCAAATCAGACAACGGCCCCGCAATTGCGCTGAAATTGGGCACATAACTCCGGTAATACCCTGCCAATCACAGGAATGACCACACCTCAGTCTTCGTGGTAGGACTTACAGCGTTTCTCAGCTGCTCTACTTTCGACCTCTCTGGGGACAGCATGCCTTGACTCAGGGTGTGTCCCAGGTAGTCCAAAGTCCGAAACCCAAGGTGACAATTGGAAGGGCGAGCCGTCAATCCCTCTTGACGTAGCCATTCCAGAACGTCTGCTATTAGAGTGAGGTGCTCAGCCCAAGTCTCCATAGCTAGCAAGAGATCATCTATGAAGTTGTGAACACTCCTATCACGCAAGGGTTCCAACAACTTACGCATCATTCGAGTGAAGACGCTGGGTGCATTTTGGACTCCGAACGGCATGACCAACCATTGGTAGGTCTCGTCGGGAGTAGCAAAGGCGAGTTTTGCTCTATCCTCTTCCCTTACCGAAATTTGCCAATAGCCCTTGGACAAATCCAACTTCGAAAAATACTTCGCTTTTGAGACAGAAGCGAAGATATGTTCAGGGTCAGGTAGCATTTCAACTTGAAAATCTGTCACCTGGTTCAACTTCCTGTAATCGACACAGAAGCGATGAGTGCCATTCTTTTTCTGTACCAAGACTACAGGAGAGCTGAAAGGAGAAACGGTGGGTTCGATTACTCCCAGAGCAATCATCTGCTCGATCTCTTCTCTCACCACTTGTCGTTTCGCGTGGGGCAAAGGGTAGGGTTTCCGCTGAACGGGCCGGTCATCTACAAGTTTCATCCCAAACTCGACAAGTGACGTTCTTCCGGGTAATTCCGTAAGCACATCGGAATACCCTGCCAGCAACGTCTCTACCTCTTTACGCTGCTCCGCAGTCAACAGGGAGTCACACTTCATGTCCGAGGGTGTCTCAGCCCTAGTTAATGGACAGCTTGGGACAGTGTTAGCACCTTCCGTATCGCCTTAGGCATCCTCGGTGATGATCGTGGCGACGACAAAATCGCTGGAGGTCTCTCTTTCTCTGTACTTCATCAGGAGATTAGCATGGCACAGCTTTTCCTTATTCGGTAGCCGTATCCGGTAGGTTTGACCACCAACCTTCTCAGTTACGACGTACGGTCCCCTCCAAGAAACTTGCAACTTGTTGTGTTCTTGGGGCAACAGTAACAACACCTTGTCCCCTGCGTCATACTGGCGTGGTTTCGCGCGCTTGTTATACTACCTCGCCTGACGCGACTTCGCTCGTGTGAGGTTCTCCCGTGCGATCGTGCAAACTTCTTCCAGTTTGTTTCGCAAGTCTGCGACGTACTGGTAGGTAGTACGTACCTCTTCAACAGCATGTTCGTCCGTCCACAGCTGCCTCAGTACGGCGATGGGACCACGTACGGTCCTCCCATACAGGAGTTCAAAGGGAGAAAACCCTAAACTCGCTTGTGGTACTTCCCGGTATGCGAAAAGCATGGCCGGAATATATTGATCCCAGTCTTTGGGGCGGCCTTCAAACAACTTCTTGAGCGTGTGTTTTAAAGTCCCGTTAATCCTCTCGACCAGTCCGTTACATTGAGGGTGATACGGGGTAGTCGTGAGGTGCTTAATCGACATCAGTCGGTTCACCTCCCCCATCACGTGACTCACGAACTGTGTTCCTTGGTCGGTCAGGATCTCGTCGGGCACCCCGACCCTCGACCAAATTCCAAGCAGCGCCTCTGCGACCGTTTCTGAATCGATATTACGCAACGCGACAGCCTCCGGATAGCGGGTAGCGTAATCTACGACAGTTAAAATATACCGATTTCCTTACGACGACGCTGGTTTTATCGGTCCGATCAGATCCATCGCAACGCGTCGAAACGGTTCGTCGATAATGCGTGTACTGCCCAAGGGGACGGGTCGATGATCCGTTTTCGGCGCCATTCTCTGACACTTGTCGCAGGACAGACAGAACCGCTTAACGTCTCCCTGGACCCTGGCCAGTAGAATTCTTTGACAAGACGGTCGCGCGTCTTGGCAATTCCCATGTGTCCTCCCATGAGACTCTCATGAGCGAGTTTCAATACTTCAACTCGCTTCTCATTGGGCACGACCACTTGCTTGAAGAGTTCGTTACCCTTCCTGGCGTGGCGATACAGATTCCCTTCTTGTATACGAACTTTACCGCGCCATTCGGAGTTTCTTTCTCCGTTTCCTCTGCAGCGTGTTTATGCAACTACGCTAGAGTGGCGTCTTCCTGCTGAAGCTTTCTCAACTCGGCCGGAAGTACGTTACTGACCGGTGTTGACGTAACTTGCAACGGGTTCGGTTTCGTCTGACGACTCTGGGCCCTGGTTTCTACCGCACTCACTGGCTTCGGTTTACAGGTCTCGGGATTCGGTTGCGGAAACACGCAACGACATCCCAGTATGACGACATGTGATAGCCCATCCACGCACGCCGCCTCAATTTCCCCCTTCACGTATGGTGAATCCAGGTTAATGACAGCTACTGGCAACGAGTAACGCGCGCTGTTCGCGTACTGAACCTCGATTACCTCCCCTGTGTAGTCCTCAGGCTTCACGTATTTCTTGTCGACAAGGGCGGGAACGCGACACCCCGTGTCGTACAAGAGAGTGGCACCTTCTACGTTGACAGTTGCAGACGCGAGGTTCGCTGGGGCACAGCTGGCCTCCGTCTCGCACTTCTTTCGAGCAATGGCATTCACCTGGGTCTGCCTGCACTTGGGACAGTCCCTTGCAAAATGCCCCGGGCGCTTGCAGTTGTAATACAACGGCGGCCCTCGCCCTCCTGCAAGACCCGTAATTGAGGCCTGTCCAGGTCTATGGGTGGCATCCTTACCTGTAGATCCACCTCCGACCTTTCCGTTGCTCTGACGGTTACGGACAGTCGGTTCTCCCTCAACCACCCGACGCGACTCAGTGGGTAGGGGTCGGTCAGTACCTCCAGAACTCCCACTTTTCGAGTGCGTCTGCTCGTATCTCTCCGCCATACTAGCGATCTCTTCGAGAGTCCTATGCTCTCTTTCCGCTAGGAAGACTGTGAACTCGCGACGGTATGTACTCAGTACATGCTCTTTGAATATGACCTCGCGTAACTCATCGAACGATCGTTCGACTTCCGCCATCTCCATCCACTTCTCAAATAACACTCGAACACGTGTGTGGAATTGAGAGTGAGTTTCCGTTACCTTCTTTGTCAACTCCTGAAAAAGTTTACGGTACGTTTCGGCGGTTAACCGATAATGGCAATGAATGGCCTTCTTCAGTGCGTTATAGTCGTCGGCCTCGTCTGCGAATAAGTTTTGGTAAACTTCGCGAGCGGCACCCTGCAAAAAGGCTGAGACATTAATCGCCCAATGTTGCTCGGGAATTTTTTGAACGCACGCGAGTTTTTCAAATTGCACAAGGAAGTTGTCAATGGACTCTTCCTTTTCATTGAAACGCGGCATACTTATATGTACCATTCGTTGGTCGACAATCGGTCGCACGCTCACTCCAGAATTCGTACTGGAGTCGTCCCTATCGGCTGATCTCGCTCCTACCCTTAACTTTTCTATTTCGAGAGCGTGGGTGAGCTCTCTTTCTCTCGCGACGTGGGCGAGCTCTCTTTTTTCCGCGGCGTGGGCTAGCCTGGCCAGTTCCAACTCTCTTTGGACCTCTCTGTCCTCTGCTATCTTGGCCAACTCCAGCTCTTTCTCTCTTTCAGCTGCTTTTTCGGCCTTCCATTCTTTGATTCTCTCCTCAATGTATGTTGCCAGGCGATCTCCTTCGTAACCTAGATCGTCCTTGCCCATGGCGCGATACTTTTTCACCATCTGCCTTTCCGTAGTCATTTTATGATTATACTAATACCCAGTGTCGAATCACTAAACAAATACTCACCTGTTGAAAAGGATTGAATTCGGTCGGGTAAGATATTTCGCTCGATATTTGCCTTGCAATTACTGCAAGTAAATGTAATATACCACATATGCAAATATCAAAATATAACATACACAATTTCAAAATCATAAAATTAAAATAACAGGATAGAAAATCTCACAACTTTTCCTACTACTTAATAAAAAATAATACTTTAAGTCTAATTCAAATCCCGGACCGAGCGCCCAGTGTTACGTTAGGGTCTTTATTTATACCCTAGAGGGTTATGGTTATATGAAAATGGGGTGGGGAGTTTCCAAATTAATTTAGGTATGGCACCCACCTAGGCTGGATTATGGTTCAGACGTTAAGTAGGCGAATATGGTTCTGAGCCCCCAGTCAGCAATGCCAACAGTTAAATCCAAAAGTACTAAAGGGTGAAATTAAACAATTAAATACAAAAGTACAAAAGGGGTGGAATTAAATAAAACAATTCAATTAACAATAAAATTTCAACATGCGAGCTTCCCAATCGCTCGACCCTTTTGTGCCTATTTCATCATCTGAATCAGTGTGAGAATTTTCGCCCTGTCCTTGGTTCTACTCATCTGCCTCTCTAAATTTCTCCTGCACTCCTCCTTTACTCCTTCGACCTTCTTCTCCACTTCTACTCCTCCTTCCGTCGACTTCCTTGTCGAACCGTCGACTCAAATCCGTCGACCCTGACTGTACCGACAGTCTTACTTCAGTCTTCTCTCTCAGTCTCTCGGGACTCTCCTTCTAACTGAAGTTATCCCACCCGGAAAATTCTCCTTCAACTTTCCAATCCACTTCTACCGAAGTTGTTCCACCCGGAAAATTCTCCTTCAACTTTCCTATCCACTTCTACTGAAGTTGTTCCACCCGGAAAATTCTCCTTCAACTTTCCTATCCACTTCTACTGAAGTTGTTCCACCCGGAAAATTCTCCTTCAACTTTCCTATCCACTTCTACTGAAGTTGTTCCACCCGGAAAATTCTCCTTCAACTTTCCTATCCACTTCTACTGAAGTTGTTCCACCCGGAAAATTCTCCTTCAACTTTCCTATCCACTTCTACTAAAGTTGTTCCACCCGGAAAATTCTCTTTCAACTTTCCTATCCACTTCTACCGAAGTTGTTACACCCGAAAAGCTTCCTTATTGAAGCTTTCTTTGTTCCAATCTTTTCCCTTCGATTCCCTCCAAATTTACAAGTGCGTATCTCGGAGTAGCCTTTAATCCTGCAATCACCATGTAATCTGCCTCGGATTACTAAATAATTTTAGGACGGAGTTAGTTTAATATCCCCGAAACTTTGAGGTATGCCCACCCACTAGCTTAATTCTGATTGGATGCGGTGGACTAGCCATCCCCAAGTTGTAAATCAGAGGAACTGTCAATATAAGTTGCCTATCATTTTATTACAAATGGCTCTTTTGATGTCCTACTACAGGATTAGCACCCCAGGTGTAATTTAGTATATCCTGTTCTGCACCACGAGGAACTTTTTGGTGTCCACGTTTCGCTGGCCTCTGGCTCGCGGCATTTGTCCACAGATCAAACACCGGATTAGTGTCAGTTGAATAAACATCCGATCGCCTAGGTACATCGTGACCGTGACCGTCTTGTTCACATGTTCTTCTTTTATTACTTCTGACTTTGTGTTGTGGTCAAGTTAGAGGTCAGACAGTAGGCCGAAAAATTCGTTGTCAGTGAGTGTTCTCGTTAGCCGAGTTTAGAATATACATATATAATATGGAGAGGCTTCTGTGCTTTGCTTGGTGTGTTTTACAAATGTATAATGCGGAAATTTGTATCAGTATAGAGGTAGATTTTTTTTCACCTGTTTTGCACCGGCTGTAAGAAATCAAGCAATCTTTATCAAGATAGAATATAGCTTTATTAAATAAAGATTTACCCTTTATTTTAATGGAAATTATTCGCAATATAGTTTAATGAAAATGAGTCCAATGAAGGGCTAGTTTTACTACAATTTAGAGATTTCCCACGTTCTTATTTATACTTAAATTTTCCCTCATAACACAATAAATCAATTCTTGCTTAAAGAAGACCCGATACTTTTCAAGATTTTCTAATTAGAACTAAACAGATAGAAAATGCGAAAAGAAAATTCTCGTCATCTAAAATGTAATAGACACCGGTGCTCTCTATGTGCAAACATAAGAGAAAGTACTTCTTTTAGTAGCTCTAATACAAAAGAGGCATTTTCTTTACATTATAAAACGAACTGCGTTATCAACTGATGTGATTTATTTGATAACCTAAAAACAATTAATATGCAATATGTCGGATAAACACTTCAACAAGTTTCTTAGAGAATGAATAATCATCGCTTGTATATAAAAATTATAGAGATCCTCAGTTTTTCTCTAATAGTTCAACACATTTTAATACCAACAATCACTCTCAACTCGATTTTTCTTTCATGCCAATAGATATTGTGCATTGAGACATGAATAGACTCATAAAAGAAACTAACTGAATTCATGAATTACATACTTGGTATCCTATTGGCCTTAATACCAATGCACTGTATAAAATTGTGTAAAATACTTTTTTTCCCTTCAAATTGATAAATTGTATATATTTTATAACAATATATAATTATATGTATTACTGTCTTTATGTTATTTTACTATTTTAGAGATTCAGGTTTCATTAGAGACTCGTGTATCTTTAAGATGATTCCGTTATATATATATATATATATATATATATATATATATATATCTATATATATATATATATATATATATATATATATATATATATATATATATATATATATATATATATATATATATATATATATATATATCAGTTGCACAAAGTTATCGGCGTTTGTGTTGTTTTTTTTTTGTTTTTAAAAATCCCAATGATGATTAATCTGTGGAAATTCATCATAGGTTTAGAGAATTAAGAAACGATAGCCTCCTGTTGAAACATATTCTAATGTTATAACAAATATTTTATTTATACGCATTACTGCGCCATGGGCGGATCACAATTTGATGTACCAACAGTATTGGTATATCAAATCGCTTTATACTTTCATTTTAAAGGTCATGTTATTTTTAAATATACCTACATTAAAACTAACACGGCCATACCAACTTTCAACTTTTTACAACAATTTGTTTTTTACCATCTTTTGTGTAAAATTTTAATGCTCTTTTGCCCATTGGTTATATACTTTAAATTTTCAGGAGGGCATTATCTATCCTCCCCTAATTGGTTACAAAGTTTCTGTACCGAATCATTTTTATTTCATATGGTACATTCCGCTTTAGATTTCTCGTCTTTCTTTAAATATATCTTTGGCCAATAACAGACTCGCAGAAACGCATGAGCGCAACTATGGCGGCTGAGAACACTCCGCGCGTAAACAGAGGTATAAAATTTGCGTAAAAGCGCAAATATAATGTAATTTTGTTGCTGTATATTGCATATTTAATTAAGTATATCTTATATATATTAAACTATCAAAAGACATCATAGCCCGTGACATTGAATTATGTCCGATTGTTTTCAAAGTCGTCGTAGTCAAGTGAAGACATGATCGGAGAACCTATCATCTTCTGCTATAAATATTATAACCAGTGATTTCCTTTTAAATTTTTAACTTACAAGTAGAATGCTAAAATTAACGTATTTTGATTAGTACTTTCTGTTTGATTGTTGCAAATTTTTCAATATTTTTATCTATGACATTTTTAAAAACTATACTCAGTACTGGTTATAGACCAATTCTCACCGAGTACCAATTGTTGTAATATTAATAATAACTCCCGAACGCATTCACAGTTTCGGTTCCTGTTTAAAAAATAAAAATAGCGATTATAGCTGAAAAGCCCAATTGAAAAAAAGCGTCAGTTAATTATTATTAACAGAGTTATTATTATTATGGCGACAATTGGTACACGGCGAGAATTGGTCTTTAGCCCGAAGTCTGACAATACCTTCAAATTTATTTGTACCCCCTACCAATTTCAATAAATGATAATCTTTAATGTGATAAAAAGTACACAGAACTTCGCCAATTTATTCATTGATTTATAATTTTTAACCTGAATATGACAATAGTGACCCAAACAATGATATTATCTGCGCCTTTCATGCTTAACTGACTTTCCATAAGAACACGGCGCCATGTTACGTACACTGTGGGCAAGTTGATTTCCTGAGACAACATCCTGTTCAGTAATGGCCCAATAATTCCGTAAATTACTATAATGTTGAGAGCTTAGAGTTAAATCTTTTGCACACATGACAGGCATATTTGTAATTGTCCTTTTCTTTAGCTTGATTCGACAGTGTAAATATCCAAAACAGACATAGTATTTTCCTTCCATATACATACATGTGTAGTTATGCATATATCACTTCACTGTAAATGGACTTGTCCAGGAACTGGAAATATTTCAAAAAGGTTGTCTTTGACACTGAAAACTTCTGTTTGGACTGAAATGCATAGATGATAAAAGTGTTAGGGTCCCACCAGGCATTAATCATGTTTGAAATCAATAAATGAACTAAGTTATGTAACTATGATTTTTAACGTAGCTTTAACAATTTTTCAGTCATATCGCTATGATGTCTGCAGAGGCAGTTTATAGTGATGTCTAGCACTGGGGCATCATGACTCAGACATGTAGCATCATGTCCCACCCAGTCACATTATCCTGACACTATCAGCCAAGCAATTTCTTTATTTCCTTTAACTTTGTCAAATAAATAAGTTCAACCTTATCCTCTAGATTCAAAGAAATTTAATCCCAATAATCTAAATTTGGCAATTGACCAGTTTTTATCAATTTTAGGACATATTTTTTCATTTAAAAACTTTTCCTCTTCCAATCCAAATAGCTATTGATTTAACCCTTTACCTAATATAAGCGCCTTTTAGCAATTTACCCGATGTCACGCTAAGCGCCTTTTGGCAATGCTGTAAACAACAGCTATTTTCGTAGCAAAAACCCCCTGTTAGATACTGCATTCATTGGTGAGAATGACCATTACGTCACATCATGTGGTCACTGTTGATGCTCTGGTTGCAATCTGCTATTTAAAGTAAGTAGGTCGTAACTGGGTTGTTTTCTCCATTTGACAAAATGGTGGTCTGATATTGTTCAGTACTTGAACCAGTAAAATCACATCTATGAAACCTTCAATAACTGAGGTGGAAAGCCCTTAGTTTTTATAAATTATCAAATTACACTGATTTTGTGATGTAGACGCAAAGAACTTGTAAATTTTGAGTATGGAAATTTGCCTTTTCTGTTAATCACGTGGCTTCACTGATTTGATAGTGAACGAGTTCTCTCAACATTTTAAAGTACATAAAAAAATTCTTTTGTTAAAAATAATTATACAGCTATAACAACCTTATTTTACTCTTAAATTTTTCCATACATAATATATGTGTACCAAAAACGTAAAATGGTTAAAACTGCTGTTAAACATAACATATACTTCACTGCCTAACATGCCTATGCATAGCGGACTGCACTGTGTAACTTGGCTACATGCGTATCGAAGGGCTATAAAGCCATACACTCTGTGAGGGAAAGGGTTAAAAACATTGCAGTAGAGACTTGATGCTGAGACAATTTCATTTAAAATCTGCATGGTTGTCTTCAAGAAGAAAGGTGAATTGTCTAATAAAAAAAGCATCATCAGCATGCTGCCCAAATTTGAACTCCATTTCATTACACAAAATGTCTATTACATTTGTGTTCATTACTAGTTCTGTTATGGCAAGAAATTCAATTCCTATTACTGTGTAGATAAGTAGGATGCTTTTGTGTCTCATTGGCAACAACCTCTCTCCATATTGAAATATGGAGATAAATGTCCATTTTTAATGACAACTTTTTGACTTATTGCAGAATACTCTCAACACTGACTAAAAGATTCACTAAAGTTAAGGTTAAGGGATTTGAAGTCTAGTTGATTTTAAATAAAATTGTTGCTGATCTGACAGCTAGTAGAAGTGTCACTGCAGTCAACTTGAAAATTCTGTTATTGCTACTTCTCAGGAATGGAAGGTCATATCCTGAAAAAGTGGATGGTTATATTAGCATGGGGTTTTCATTTTCTTATAATACCTCATTGTTCTTAAATGAAAAAGGTACCTTTTGTATATTTAGTGTCACTGTGATGACAAATGTTTTAAATATTTTGTTGTCACTACTTTTCTTAAATGTATGATGATTATGACAGGCTTTTCATTAAGTTCTAAATGAAAATGGTGCCAGTTATACATCCATGATGGGTACCATGACAAATGCTTAAATAAATCATGTTATCACTACTGCCCCTGAATGGGTGATCATTATTACAGTGTTTTCATCAAAAGATTTCTAATGGTGTCTACTTTGAACTAAATAAAAATGGTACAAAACTGGCATACATTATGTATACCATTGCAGCTAATTTCAAATTTGATATCACAGAAGAATATCAGAGATGGTTTCAACACTGGACAGTTGAAAGGAAGAAATGGTCTTATTTTGATTTCCTGGAAATTGTTTTCACTCAGTAGAGCATTAGTCCCTTAAAGGGACCCTTGTTTAGTATTTAGGGTTTGTTATTTTCCTTAATGGGAGAAATCTTACTACCTGAACCTGAATCAACAAACTCTGCAGCTGATCTTCCTGGATTAATAGGTATCTAACTGGGAATTGGGTAATCTTACAGGTTTTTTTATGCTTTTGTGTCTGTTTTGCTGCATGAGTGCTAATGATTTTAAAGCATGCCTATTAAGCTGGCAGTGGATTACAGGCTGATCACATGAATATGTCAGTACATAGACCGAAACAGCATGAAAGTCCGTAAAGTTTGCCAAAATTTGCACCAGAAGTTCTGTCTTCCAAAAAGCTTCCTTGTTGAAGCTTTTCCTTCTATTACAATTCTGGTTCTATGATCCCCTCCTAATTATGAGTGGCAGCCATTGCCTTGGGGTAACAAATCTGCTCTGCTACTTATGAATGTCTACTGATAATTTTACAGTGAGTTTGAGCTCTAATTCTGATCTAAGGTTTAATCCAACCCTCTGTCTTAATTCAGATTGGATGTCGTTGTAGACTGGCCCAACCAAGCTTAGTGGACAATGTCTTCTTGCTTGTCTATCTACATGGTTGGTGAGAATACGCCCCCTTCACCCAGCAGGCTTCCTTTTGATCTCTGAACCAATGTTTAATGCCTGAGTGTGAATACTACAAGCCTTTGACTAGAGGCTATTCTATAGTCTGGGAGGCTGGCAACTTGCATAAAGAATTAACACTGGCCTGTGGTGTTGTTTACACATCAAATGCATTAATAATACCCAAGTTTATACATTTCCTGATAACTTGGACTGAGCAATCATGACAAAGGCCATGCAGCAGGAGCCAGGTCAACCCAGGTACAAAGATAACAGCTAAGAAAGTTGGTGATTACCAGTATTCCTGATTATTTTAACTGCATACCAGAGAAGCATTAAGTGTCCTTTAAGCAATAGGCTTGAAATTTGGTAACCATATTGATTTCACAGAAAATTGTTTAATGGATAGCAGAAAACATAAAAAGCATATGGGCAATGATACATGGCATAGCAGGCTGAAATGATTGCATAATAGATCTCTGAAGGTAAATGGAACTGTAAGAACACTGCATGCATGAATGTATTACTTACAAGTATCTTTTTAGGGTACTCAAGTTTTCCTCATTGTAGCAAGCAAAGATCAAACAGAGTAAAGTAATCCATAGCACATTAACTTTGCTTTACCTAGGTATTTCTTATAAATGGGAGGGCATGAGGGACACATTTAACAATAGGAGTTCTTTTGTTGCAAGAAAGGACTCTTTCTGGAACATGGGGCACTTGTTTGTGAAACAAAAGGACTTGATGCAGATGATACAGTTGAGAATTTCATAGTTTTTACATGCAGAAACAGACCAAAGCTCACTCATATATTTGTCCTATTTTAAATGAAAAGAAAAGTAAAAAATTGAAAATAAAAAAAAATGTAAGGAGATTTTTCTCATTGATTTTGAGAGGCAGAGGGAGAGGGTCTTATTAGGGCACTGAGAGCAGAGAAGCATGCTTTGGGTACAAAAATTGGGAACCACCCCCCTGTTAATTTTATTTAGCTGGAGCATTGTATTATCACTCTACAGTATATAGATTGCCTATAGTGTATGCATTTACAAATTTCATCAACTAATAAGTTATTCATGAAATCGGTCAAAGTAGAATCTTAGGAATATCTGCCAACTTCAAATCAAAGACTTTTATAGATCTCTCTTGTCAACAAAGTAAAATTGTTTACCTATTTACAAACAGGTTGAAGAGCTTTGAAATATATAAACATTTTGATGCTGAATACAGGATATAGATTTTTAAAAAATGGATATTCCATGCCTCCATACCGTGTAGTATAGATTTTTGTATAGATGCAAAGAACACATGTTTCTACCATGTGAGAAATCTGTTTAATGTCATGTGACGTCAGGCATCATATGCATGACTATGCTTGGTCAGTCACTTGTATCACCTATTTCATATTAGACCTGTAAAGAGACACACAGGTATCAGTTGCATCTATAATCATGTACAGTACTGAGATGTTAAAGTGTTAGACAGGTATACAAAATAATAATTGTAATTTTGGGCATTTTCTTTCTTTTCAGGACAAGTTCAAGTCATTGTATCCTTTTCCATAAACAAGCTGGTTGATTTGTCAGATTTAGTATTATTGTCTTCACCATCATCATCATTGTTGTAATCATCATCATCATCATCATCATCATCATCATCATCATCATCATCATCATCATCATCATCATCATCAGTGGGTAGCTCAACATTAAAACAAAATCAGATCATTTATGAGGGAAAGTTTTAGATGGTAAAGTGCATAGATTTGAATTATTAATGAATTTAAAATACAAGGTGGATTCTGCATGCATTCTGAATGTCGTGAATGAAGCAGAATTATGTTGGGATGGAGTCTGATTTTTAGCCTGATAACTTTTGAAATTCCTGTCATCACTATATCATTGCCATCATCACACAGGCTTATTTCATGATATTTATTATGATATATTTTAGCTGTATAATACAGATCAAGTTATTTTTGTAGGTCAGAGTTTCCTTTGTAGACTGGTTGAGAGGTGTTCCTTATGGTTTATTTTTGTATGCATTTTCTATTTACATAAGTGTATCATTGTTTTGATTACATGTTACTACATACATGTGCTTTACTGTTCTTAACCAAATACCAAGAGATCATCTTTACCATATCAGATACTGCTTTATATCAATGGATGGTATTTTGCACTGTTCCTGATTTGTGAAATTCTTCTTTTTGTCTATAAAGGTAAGTTCATTTACCACTAAACTACAGTGCCTAATTTTACCAAAATATGTATAGCTAAAAAGTAAAAATACTAAATATAGTTAGAAATAGTAAAAAAAAATAACCCAAAAAACAAGTGCTAACAGGTGTGACACCTGTTTAACACGTATTCCATGTCACTGTTAATAGGCTTCTACCTATCTAAATGAAGCAATTTATTTCATTAGCCAGTCAGATAATTAATATGATGCAAAAGCAGTGTGTCACAATGAAATTATTGTTTAAATCTGTGTTCTAGTGTTTAACCATGCATTCTTTTTGCTGCTTGGCAGTAACAATAATTATTTAGTAATGCAGCTGTACATTGAAAAATAAATGGATAAAAGAAGTATTTTGTAAATTGTGATAGTGTTTTGTCCTCAGATGTTGACTGTTACATCATCACATGTGATAAAAATCATGATGTCATCGGTATGCGTCAGCATTCTCTTTCATGGTTATAGATAAAGAGTGCTTATGGGATGGCTTGTTGTCGACTCTATCCATTAGCACAAGTTTGATATTGCTACTTCACCTGTACTACTTGGAAGATTGCCATTAAACTTTATAATGCATTTATCCCAAGGTCTAGTTGATATTAATTGAAAATGGTACTGCAAAGACACCCAATATGACTGCTATAGCAGCCATCTTGAAAATCTTGTTATTGATACTCCTTCTGAATGGAAGGTGATATTGACATGACATTTTCCCTCAAAGACTTCTTATGTCTAGTTGACCTTAAATGAAAACCTTGACTTTGTATCTAATATGGCCATTACAGTAATGATCTTTAAAATCTTGTTATTGTTATTGTACCTAATTGCAAAGTCATCGTAACATGGGGTTTTCACTTGAAAACTTCTTTTTACATCTCTATAAATCAAAAGGGTGCCACTTGCATCTTCAGTATGACCAGCCATCTTGAAGTTAGCTGGTTAATGTTACTCATGAATGGATGTCATATCAACATGGGGTTTTCATTCAAAGAATTCTTATGATATCTAGTTTGTCACAAATGAAAATGGTGCCATTAGGCATCTAATATGGCTACCACAGTGGCCATCTTGAAAATCTTATTTTCACCACTGATGTGGTGCTCTGCAGTTTTGTATTTTGCAAAGAGTTAAAATTTTAAAGAAAATAATTTCCCCAGGTTTCCTCGCTAGTTATAGTTATACTGGCTATTTAAAAAAGACCTTGTGTATCTTAGGTATTGTTTAAAGAACCTTTAATTCCATTTATTTTGGTGTATGATGGGTGTAATATGGATTATAGAGTATATAGCCTGGCCTTAAACCAGATGTGCACCGTTCAGAAAAGTGCTAGCTCCACTTGGTCATTTTCACTTCCTGAACTTAAGAGGTAAATTGTTAAGAAAGAGCTGATAACTTTTTACATTTTATGTATTTGGTAATTCATTTATTGCACTTTTAGAAGCTGGTATTGTGTAGTCTGGCAAAATTAATTTTAATAGCTGCCAAGGATAGTGTATTTTAGACAAATTCAAGCTGAGTTTTGGAGCACAAGGGAGCAGTCATTTTAGTTATTAGTGTGCTAAGATCATTTACAATTTCTAAAAGTACAATATCCAATGAAATGTCAGCCACATTACATCAAAGTAGCATAGTGGTATGCCAAGATTCTCCACTGGATGTTATAAACGAAAGCAACTTCACCTTACATACACCACTCTCTCAAAAGTACTGGTGAGTGCTCCTTGATGGATGGTCATATCAGTATGATGTTTTCACTGAAAGACTTCTTAGGATATTTAGTTGGTTATAAATGAACATGGTACCAATCTGACTTCCAATATGGCTGTCACAATTGGCCATCCTGAAAATCTTGTCATTTTTACTTCTGGTTATATTGTGCTTTCACCAAAAGACTTTTTATTACGGTATGTCTAGGTGGTCCTAAATGGAAATGGTACCAATATGAAATCTAATATGGCCACAGTTATTCATGTTGAAAATCTAGTTACCATTTTTCCAAAATGGAAAATCATTTCATGGCATTTTCATCAGAAGACTTCTGAACATGTCTCTTTGTCCTAAATTAAAATGGTGCCACTCTTATGGTCAATATGGCTACCATGGTGGTCCTAAATTAAAATGGTGCCACTCTTATGCTCAATATGGCTACCATGGTGGTCATTTTGATATGGGATGTTCATTTTAAGAGCTCTTGTGTATGGTTGGCCCAAAATGAAAATAATGCACACAGATTCCCATTATAGCCACCAGGGTGGTCATCTTGCAAATCTTGTTATCGATACTCATCCCAAATGGAATGCCATATCAACATGGGCTTTCAGCAGCAGACTTCTTATGATACCTTTTTACCTATAAATGAAAATGGTGAAAATTGTACATCAGTATGGCTTGTGGTCACTGTTCTTGTAAATGGATGGCATATTGTTATGAAGTTTTTACCAAAATACTTCTGATCATGTCACTTTGGTCCTAAACAAAAATTGCTCTAGTCTGACACCCAACAGTAGTCAGTTGGAAAATCTTATTATAATCACTGATGAATATCAGAAATACTTCCATTACTCAGCAGTTAAAGAGACAAACTGGTCTTATCATGAATTCCTGGAAATTCTTTTCAACTTATTAGAGCACAGGTCCTTTATATTTATTCTTTATTTTATCATTATTATTCACTTTTCAAATTATGATATATTTTTTAATTTTACAGCCTTTTTCATCTATTCCATTCTAGGTGTTTGTCTCACCTGTGTATGCATGGTGAGATAAAATATTAATTTGTCCTGAAATAATGTAAAGGTCTTTATGGATAGACACTATTCAGCCTAAGCCATATCAGATATTGGACCATAAATGTACACATTTAAACATTTTTAAAATTATCCAACTTTAAAGCAGTGCAACTTGAAATCTCACAAACAAAACAGGTAAATATAGGTCAGGACAGTTCTTTATTGTTTATCATATAAATATTTCCCCAACTCTTCATTGTATATGGGCATTGAAGACTAAATTCTACCTCAATGGTCATCAGTTAAAACACCTGACATTAATAATTATATACATCTTCCTCTGCTTTTAGAAGTGCGGTAAAGTTACATTGGCATCAGAAACAAACATAGGCATGTTATGTACACACATATGCATTTTATTTACAGTCCTTGTTGGCATAAACTTGCACAGACAGTTTATGCAAACAGAAAAGGTGTAAATACTTTCTTTCTATAAAAAAAATGTATGTGAAATTCAGTTCCTGATAAGTGCTACACTTTAACGCCTACTCTAAATTTTGAAGTTATTAATTACTTGTTCTTCACTTGCTCTCTCTCTCTCTCTCTCTCTCTCTCTCTCTCTCTCTCTCTGACACACACACACTTAAATAAGTTCAGATATTGGAGATAAATATATCTTTACTGATTAGCAGATTAATAAATGTTGCATAGTGGTACTGATTTTGTTACAGAAACAAAATAGAAAAGCAATGTCTGACATATGACATATACTAAAATATACTTGCTTCATCAGATTGTAAGTATATACATGTATAGACCAATTGTCTTCATTTTGTCTTGAAAAGTTTTTGATAGATATTATGCTGGTCTTGTAAACATTTCATGAAGAGAACTATTGCACTATCATAGGTTAAAAATATTGTTAAAGAAATAGTCTCCAAAGAACTGCATTGGTACTTTTTCAAAATTTCAGATTGAACTAACCTGATTTAAACTTAAAACAGATTTTTCAAAAATATTTTTTCAGGTGAAACCCTGCCCTATGCATATGGTGTACTGGCAGCAGAAGTTATTTTAGTGTTCATCCTAGCTGGTATCGAGGCTTTACGTATATTTTTTGGTAAGAAGGTTTTGATAATAATTCTGTTTGAGTCAAGGTTGTAAAAGTGCATTTGAACAATCTTTCTGAAGTATGTATAAAGACTGTGGTCAGCCACTTGTTGCCAGAACACAAGACTCCACTATTATTATACAATACTGAAGTTATGTATAAGGATTGTGGTTAATCAATTATTGTCAGGAAATGAGACCTTTTCTCTTCTCATGTAACACTATCTTGTAATGACAGTAGATCAGTCTTACTTCCCAACATTCCTGTTCCCTGAAAAAGATGTTCACCATCCTATGAAGAGATATATATTTTTTCAGCTTTATTGGTTAAAGACTATCTATGGTCTATTATCCATCCATCATCTATCATCTGTCAGCACAAGTTTAATATCGGTCTTTCTCCTAAACTAGTTGGAGGATTGCAATGAACTTTACACACACATTCATTCCATGGTGTACTTTGTCCTAAATGAAATTGGTACCTCTTGGTCATCCAATATGGCCACCACAGTGACCAGCTTGAAAATCTCATTACTGTTCATGATAGTAGGGGGCCCCGAGTGGTCTAAAGCACTGTCTGTTACAGATCACTACCATCTCACCTCTGTCTGCGTGGGTTCAAGTCCAGGATTTGGCAAATGTGGATATGTGAGAAAGCTTGCCAGTAGCTTCTTTTGGGTCAGTGGTTCTCTCCGGTGATATCCTGGTTTCTTCCTCCACCATTAATACTGGCCGACTTGTATAGCCTATCGTGTGCTGAAAAATGGCGTTAAGCCCAACAACTATTCATGATGGTTATATCAGCAAGGCATAGCCACTAAAAGACTTCTTATAATGCCTAGTTTGTCCTAAATGAAAATGGTGCCAATCGGATATCCATTATGACTGCCACAGTGGCCATCCTAAAAATTTTGTCCAAAATGGAAAGCCATATTATCATGGGACTTCTTATAATGTCTAGTTGGTCCTAAATTAAAATGGTGACAAGTTGACATGAAGTTTGTCCACTAAAGCAGCTAATTTGAGACTTTTGTTATGGCTAAAGAATGTCAAAGATGGTTTCAAAACTCCGCATTTAAATGGAGGAAATGGTCTCAACTTCAATTCATGGAAATTCTTGTCAGAAGTAGAGCAGTATCACGATTATGGGAGTCTTATTAAAATACAAACTGAATGGCATTTAAAACTGCATACTTTTATAATTATATTTTTTGATGTTGCTTGATATAAGGCTGTTGTAATCTGATTGTCTGGACATTCTCTGAATGTGTTATCATAATATGAAGATTGATCCGAAAGATGACCCACAATTAATTTTGAAGGGAGCCTTTCAATATTTTATGAAAACTAGATTTTCTTCTTTTGAAGAAGCAAATGTTGACTGTGATCCAACCCATCAGCCCATCTGCATTTGCAGTAGTGCATGGCTTCACATGATTGACACCTGCTAAATTTGTGCAGATTTAGAGATTTTTCTAGTTGTTGGGAGACTTTAATATTCTAAAGAAACGGGACTTAAAGTATGTGGTGCATTCTGCATGCAAAACACGTGGTATCTTGTAATGACATCTGTTTGCAATACTCAGTAGTGATTTCAGGTAAACTGATCCTGGTAACAGAATGATTGAATCAATGCATTTATGATTAAAAATCAAATTTATTCATGAACATGAATTTAGTTGGCTGTACTCTGATACTTGCTGGAGTTTCAATTGTATTTCATTATATTTACAGTTTTTGCCATATCTGGTTGGACTTGGCTGTTTCTTTCTTTACTTCTTTTAATTGTTTTTGTTGTCTTTTTATCTTAATTTTTCCACCAGTACAGTGGACTAAAAACAAGTAAAATTATAGTGGTTTCCCAGGAGCTTACAAAACCTGAAATTAATGGACTTCCATGACTATTTAACACCATGGATCATGATGTTCTGCAGCTCCTGTACAACTCCATGCTATGAGATTATATTAGTATCTTTTGTATTCTCCACCCCACCCCACCTCCACCCCTGAGCCAAATCATGTTCTACCCAGGGGACATTTTGTGTGGCATGTATCTGATATATGTTTTTCACATTCTTTTCAGTCATGGCCTTCTATTCCTTGATTTATGTCCGGTCAATAACTTTTGAAAGACTTGTCGATTGAAACCAAATCATGATGATGTTTTTATTAAGAATTGCTTGGTCAATTTAAATTGTAAACATTTTATAATATTCTTTGACCATGTTATGGCTCCCGTTTAACTGAAAACTTGACTGTTGCATATCAAGTCAAATTTTCATCAAAATTATGCAGCATATTGGCTGAAGCACTAGTGTTGTTTAAGGATGAAGTCGAGCCTTGCGATAGGATTTGGGAGTAGGTTGTAGATGTTCCAAGCACATGCAATTTAGGTCCATCCTCTCAGATTTGGGCTATGAGGGGATAGGGATAATGTTAAGGATGGGAAGGGTTGCCAAGAAAAACTCAAACTGCTGTAGTTTATGCACTAGACTAGTTTTAAATAAAATATGATCAACAAAATATTTGGGCTTGGAGGAATTTCACTCTTTCAATGCCTTTGGCAAAGTAGACATTTTCTTTACCAAATATAATTTGTCATAAAGTAATACCTGCTATGAATGACCACCTGTCATTTATTACCACAATCACCATGCATGGATTGGTTTTATTATATAAATGCATTGTCCTATCAACCACCTGCAAATTGCAACCAGTGACCCAGAATTTCTGGCATATAAATGCATTTAGACACTGCTATAATTGACCATTTCACAAAAGCCAATGAACACTGCTGACATTTATTTAATCTGTTCAAACCACAACAGCTTAAGAATGTTTGCAGATTACAGATTGTTCTAAAGCAACATGGCTATGCTTGACTGTATTTCAAAAATAGCTAAACGACTTTATTTAATCCTTTAAAGCCTACTCTGTTTATGATTGTTTGTGTGACACACAATGTCAGGTAACTGGTTCTTTACTTCAGAACTTAAAATCAGACTAAAGTACTTGTCACTAACCACCATAGTAGTGCTGTAAATTCACAATATAATTAACCATTGCTTCTTTAAGTGGAGCTGTCACAGATGTACATTAGCAAAGAGGATTTGTATTGTTTATTAATATTTTGTGAAAAACCACAATAATTGTCTAGTGAGAACTGTTTTGAAAGAACTTCATTATAGTATTCAAGTATGTTGATGTCTTTGGAGTTGGTCCTTGGGGGAATTAGGTCATTTCCCTTGTGTTTATCGTTTTCCAGATTTAGTCGTCATTGTAAAATATTTTTTGAAGTTACTTTTAATAAAACCAACACCAATTTGTAATCTGTTCACTACTGTATGGTATAGCTTTTTTTACATGCATTGTTTATTGCATAAATTACTTCATATTCTGGTTGAATTAGGTGTTTGGGTTTTGTCTGTAGATAAATTTATTTCTGTATGGACCAGATCTGTTATATTTCATTCATTGGTACATGTATATTCGATATTTATCTAAAACCTGATCAGAGTCACTAATTTGATGACTTAATGCTATCAAAGGTAATTGTGCAGTTCTGATGCTACATTTGAAGTGAGTCTGAAATTTAGGATATGTCAAGTTGACTTATGGACAGAGCAAATACATATTCCCATATTGATTCATGTTAACCTGCATGTACGTATAATCTGCAGATGTAATTGTGAATGTTTTATTATTTTTTTTATTGCTATGCAAAAGATCTTTGAGATAAAAGTAAATGTAATGCATGTACAGCAGTTATGAATATTTTCCTTTTTAAATCTGGATTTACAGAACTAATAACATTATGAAACTATATGGTCTTACTGAAGTTAACACCCTAGTATTGCCCTACTTTCTTGTGCATGGGAGAATAGTTAAATTAGGTAAATGATTAGACCATATAGTAGTTATCTCCCTTGTTATCTTCTTGCATTTTGAAGCAATAGTGGAAAATGCATAAAAAATGAAATCACCACAGTATATCCTGAGATAGTATTTCAGGTGAGACTATCAATTCTTGAGTGACATTTACAGAAAAGAAAGAAAGAATATTAAAGATATTTAGAGCAATCTGTTTATGATAGCAAAAAGGTCCATGAATAACAATGCACTGTATCTGGAATTATATATGACTTTACCCTTCCAAGCCATCAGTAATTTCAGTACATGTGATTTTTTTAAAATCTGGGATTGAGTTCAAACTGTTTGTAAAGGACATATGATGTACCTGCATTTTCTAAATGGTAACTAAAGCAAATGAAAGTTTCTTCAATGTGTTCTTTCAAGGTAAATGTCAAAATGTAATGTACAGTTGATTACTTAATAAAAGAATTGAAAACATACTGCAAAAACTCCACTTTAAACAAAAACCATATCTTCCTTTGGTCAAATGCAATATTTCAAATTGTCAATTTAGAATTGAATAAAACTGTAAAGTACAATTTATGACTAAAAAATACAAAGTACCATTGGCAAGTTTGTTTTCTGGTAATTCTAACTCATATTTTAATGAAGTATTGAGGATCATCATTTAATTGAAAAAAAAACTGTCCAAAGATGTTAACCTGACAATAGAATATTAAAGCAGTTTTTATAATCTTTTTTTTAAGTTACTTTCTTAACCTCATATCTGGTCAGTGCCTAAAATTATTTGTGAACTATATTACATACAGTCAAACCTGTCCTAAAAGGCACCTGAACTTAGCAGTCACCTGGTCATAATGGCCATTCTTATCACACACCCCTCCCATGAGAGGCAAATTTCCTATATAAATGTTATGTAATCAAGAGTCACCTGTCTTAAGCAGTCATGTATTTCTTAACCAGGAAGAGGTTTCACCCAGTCTTCTGCAGTTGGGAGCCATATATTTCTTAACCAGGTGTGGTTTTACTTTGCCTTTTGTGCTCACTGGAATGAATTAATAATAACTGCTCCAAGTATACAAATTAAACTTCTTTTATTTGATGGGCAAGGTATAGTACGTGCATATATAAAGGTATATTATGTGATTTGCTATTTTGAATGTACTTACTGTCATCTGGTGAAAAGTTATCCACATGTTACCTTTGAAAGTAAGGTGGGTTTTTATCCTTATATGAAAGTGTTTAAGCATTTCCATTTAAAATTGATTTTCTTTGTTTTTCTCTGTTAATGCAATGAATCTGTTAATCATTATTTTAAAATTTCAAGTCTAAGCTATTACCAAAGAAAAAAATACATGTAATCTAGGAGTAGCTGTGATATCTCTTATAGTTTAGGTTCTACTAACAATATCCCCAGGGAGCTTATTTTCATTCCCTAATCATCAAAGGTTGCACACAAAAAAATGCAGACTGTTGTTTGATTAGCAACAGCTAATTTTATTCAGTTCATAGTATATAAATTTGTCATGAACAAGGTTTGAGAGCTCAGCCTGCCTTTAGAGATCACCTGTCTACAAAGACCATGTTTGCTGTTTCCTATGAGTTGCTGCAGTAGACAGATTTGACTGTACATTTATGGGCAAGATAGACTCGTCAGTACTGCAAATTCCAATGATAGCAAAGTTCTTAACAAGTCAAACACTGCTCCAGTGGCCTAGTGGTTGAAGTGTCTGCCTTGGATATGAATGGTCATGGGACTATCCTTGGCCAAATCATACCAAAGACTTATAAAAATAATACTAACAGCTACCTCGCTTGACACTAAGTATTAAGAGGTTAGTGTTAGGACTGGTCAGCCTGGTGTGAGAATAATGTGACTGGATGGGACATCATGTTACATGTCTGTCCCAGTGCTAGACATTACCTTAAACTGCCACACTGCAAACATCATAGCAATATGACTGAAAAATTGTTACATCTACATTAAAAGTCCAAACCACACACAAACACACACACACTTAACAAATCAAATTAGATTTTTGTTTTTGGTGTCATGCCATTTGTGCTTCTGACCATCATAGAAGTTCTACACTTTCATTGTTCATATGGTGCATGTAAAAAAATGTTTTCTTTTCACAGCCTCTAAAGGAAACCTGACGGAGAGGATTTTGGGCGTTATTGTATCTATATTGCTGAGTATCCCAGCTATACTTGGTGCTGTCTTCATTCTCTTGTGGCAGACATATGTTTTAAGAGCAGACGTCATACTGGCAGCCATACAGTTGAGTTTTCTTGGCCTGGAGCTTATCTTTGGTATCATTTCCATCATAACCTTTGCCAGGTGAGATCATCTCTGTCATAGCCTTTGTAAAGTGAGATACTAAGTTATACTTTCGATTCAATCTAAGTGTCCAAGAGATTACAAGTTTTGCAGTGTAGACTGATTTGTATTAAAAATACAACCAGTTTGGCTTGTGGAGAGGAATCGCATTGTTTCCATACATGCCAACCATTACACTTTTGGCGTAATCATTAGACATTTTTCACTAAATTATGCCTTACATATAAATATATTATGGATTATGCTCTTTCAATGTATCCCCCTCCAAAAATAATAATAATTTGTTTTCTCATTTTTATTAACATCCCACTAATCACACAGAACGTATTGTAGAAAAGATGGCTTCTGTGTAACAATGACATTCCTAAGTGTTATTTTCTATTTATAGCAGCTGCCCTATTTCCAAGAAGACCCCTGTTTCTATTTATAGCATCTGTATAGCTTAGGACAGAACATAATGGTTTTTTAATTCTTAATCTTTGCTCCCATATTCTTTGTTAAAAATAATGTGAGGTACAGAACCTTTCTGTATGAATTTGGCAGTACAAGTTGTCTTATTTATTCTAGTCGATGCATATGTTATGGCAAAAATGTTTCTCAAATTATTTCACAAATAGATTAGAAAGAAAAAAAACCCGGAAAAAACCCACTTAGAGATGAATACATGAATAACACAATACAGTGCCATTCTAGGATAGCTTCATGCCCATTGCAGGCTGTGTGGAAAGGATTTTAATATTGGTCATAGTGTAAAACAGACACCTTGAATTAGCTCGTTTTGCTAACTCCAGTACTAAGGTAACTTCTTTTCTACAGCAGAACTAAATTGGGGAAACAAATTTTATAAATGTAGGGGCGTTATTTACCGAGCTCTTAATAGAAAACACTGACAACAACTAGTGGTAGAATACAACTTTGGTCCTTTGTTCAAATTGATGCTTCCTGATGCCAATATTGCAGAAAATATGAATGTATTTTATACATATGCACATTGTTTTTATTATATGTGGATCACGCTTTTTCTGCTCGGATTACTCCTTTTGTCAACTTGGATTACACATTTTCCTTGCCAGGGATTGGCATGTATGTGTTTCATTGTAAATTAGATGGTTGTGTTAGAATTTGTAATTTATTATACCCAACAAACTGAAGAAAAAAAGTCTTTTCTGATGGTATTCACAGAACTATAGACTTAAAATAAAATCTGCAGATTTTAAGTTGCTCTCACAAGAATTCACATGAATGTGAATTTTAATATCAGACATTGCTAAATACATTGGACTCTTTGGACTTCTGGGGCAGTTTTTAGGGCAGAATCAAATTTTCTGGGTGCCCTTGACAGAGACTATATTAAATGTGTGCCATATTTTGGATTATACATGAAGATGTCTGGACATGAACAAAACACATGGTATTTTAAGAAATAAATTCATCCCGAATTTTTGTATCAAAGTTTGTAATTTATAAAAGCTTTTTGTTAATTTAAATTTTTTAAGTAAAAATTTTTTAAATGATTTTTTTTATACCAATAAGATGAAGGTGTATATAAAAAAAAACCAAATTTGTATGTTTATTAACAGTCATTATACATCTGAGAATTTACTAAGATACACACAGTTAAAATGTGTATTCAGTAAATTTAAATGAGTTACAGTCAACTTTTTATGAATTTCAGTTGATATACTTGTTTTATTGATGCATATTTTGGTTTCGTACATGGTCATATATCTTATTCAGGTGTTATGGTAATGTTTCGAAAAGAATAACTTAGTTTTAAAAATGCACATTTTGTAAGCAAAAAAGCATTGGGGATATCAGAATTGAAGAAAGATTGAAATATATAACTAAATATGTGTAAATTAAATGCAGATGAGAAAAAATATATATTTATCCATAATTTGATATAGAACTATTAAGTCCTTAAGATGTTTTTTTTACTGTTTTTACTAATGCTATAATCCAGTGTTTGCTCTTGCTTTTGATTTTTGCTTTTTTTTCAGGAAAGGGGAAAAATGATATAATAGTATTAAAGAACAACAATTATTAAAAACAGAAATAACTCTGCTGAAAGAGCATTTACTTTGTAATCAATTTTACTGTCAGCCTGTTGCACAGGGTTCCTATGCTTGAAAGAAAAACATTTTTAGATTTACAAAATGCATGTTTTATAATCTAAAATGTTCTTTAATTCTGTTCAGTAATGGTCATATGTGAACCGTAACAAATTGATTTCATCCTGCAAAAACCCTGGAAATGCAACCATGGTTGCCGTGAAGCTTATTGACTCTCTCAGCAAAATCATGATGATCGATCTTAAATGCTTCAAGACCAAAACTGCAACTAAACATATTTGTTTGGTCTCGAGCATTATGAATGTGGTTTTGATTTTTGTTTTTATATTTTCTCTTTAATAAGCTAATTCTTATGTTACAGCATCTATCATATTCAGACATTTAGGTTCCCAGGTTATAGAATGAATTGCCATATATATTCGTTTACAAGCACTTGCAAACTTCATAGACCCTAAGCTGATTTCACATAAAGGGGGGCTGGCAGAGCAGGTCTGTGTTTGTTCTGCTGCTTACTCCTAATAAATTGCATATACCCAGATTTGCTGGTACATTATACAGCAGCAGATCTAAGTCTGTGCAGTTTGCAGTTGGGTCTGACATGTAAGCATGTACAACATAATAAATACTACTCAAGGCAATGAAAGTTTGCAAGGAGAATAAAAATACAGTTTGTTATTTCATTCTTTTGTTTTGTAAACTCATCACTTATCATAAGGTAAGTTGTTGTGAATGTGTATTACATTGCCATGAATGTGTATTACTTTGCCATAAATGTGTATTACTTTGCCATGAATGTGTATTACTTTGCTGTGAATGTGTATTACTTTGCCATAAATGTGTATTACTTTAACATGAATGTGTATTAACTTTGCATTTCAGAGCTACTCCATATTGAGGGAATAGAATTTGAGGAATTTTTCAGCATTCTATGAGGATTAAAAGTTTGTCAACACAACATTTAGAAATGCAGCTGCAGCCTTGAATCTGCTCTTTACTGTGATATTGTACAAAAATCATGGCATGTATGACATGCACAACTATGACTTCAGTACCCATGAAGTCCTCCATTTTCCGTCCATTCTTTGTAATATAATTTATTTGCCTTGGCTGCTTGGAATATCACAATGATAGACACAAATCCAGATTTTGCATTTAAAGGGTTCTGATTGTCCTCAATTTTCTGGAGAAAGTTGACAATGGCCATGAATATTTACCATGCATGCTATTATATACTGGTGATGTTAATGACCAAATTACTATTAACCAAAATATTTTCTTACATTTGATACAATATTTGTTGGCACAATGATTTCTATAATTGGCAATGAAAAGAATGTCATAAAACAAAGGCCAATTTTCAATTGGATGGTGTTCTGTGTAGTAAGTCAGCATGCTATATTTTATCAAGAAATTCACCCCTGTTCAAAAAATGAATAATTACTTAACCAGACATTTATTGTATCACAAATGTAACAAAATCATGTAATACATTTTTAAAATAACCTACTCCTGATTGTTTTTAAAAGAATTTAATGAAAGATGGATAAGATGAATGTGTATATAGAAAACCCCAATATTTGTATGTTTATTAACAGTCATTATACATCTGAGAATTTACTAAGATACACCATTATAAAATTTGCCTCAAGTCGCTACCCATTCTCATTTACACAAGAAAATCTATTGTAATGTCAGAATTTTAAAAACTTTAAAGACTTAAAACTTAAGATAATTTTCAAATTTGACAAAATTTAGAGCTGTTGTTATATTTGAACTCCCAAGTTAGTTAATATTTTAGCCTTTTTTGTGAGAATAGTGCCCAGCTGTTGTTCTAGATTCATGTATATCATCAATTTATAGCCAGGCTCAAGTTGACTCTATTTAATGAGATATATACTAAGTTTGTCTAACATTATGTAATATTTCATAGGTTTTATAAACTGGCATTAGTTAGCTCTTTGTAAGGAGATATAGTGACACTATGTAAGGTTTGTCCCAGGTCATGTAATATTATCACTGGTTTAAAGCCTGGCTCCCCTTGGCTGTATTTAGTGAGAAATGGTGATGCATAGTTAGATTGATTGACAGGTTGAAATGAGATTAATGTAGCCCTTTACTAAAATACAACAAGTAATGATGTCAGATCACACCCCACCACCCAAATAATTCACAAATAATGTATGCATTATGGTTCAAATATTGTATGCATTATGGTTCAAATATTGTACAGGAAATGGGCATTGACTGAAGAATGTGTGGGTTAGGTATTCATCTTTCTTCATTTTGTATTGTCCAGTTTAACTTGTACAGTAGTGTATTTAATTATACAAACATTTATATTGTAAATAAATATACATAAAAAGAAGCAACAATGCAGCAAAGACATTCCTGGATGTTTTTTTTTCTTCTACTCCAAGTGTGTGACCGAATGCAAGGTAAACAGAAACCCCAAACAGTATGTATAATAGGGCAAATAACTATTTTTAAATTTTGAATTATGCATGAAAGTACAAAAGCTGTCCATGTAGTACAAAGCTAGTAAAAAAAAAAATAACATGGAATGTGGATTAAAATTAATGTATTCTAACCTAGCAAATATAATTACACCAGACTATTTCTTTGACACTATCAAATCATACTTTTAAAATTGTGAGAAAAAAAGTTATAATTCGGTCATAACAATGCTAAAATTATGATGAAGTTACTTCATTTATGTCAGCTGCAGTACAAGCCCATTAGATGGTACTGACAGTCCAAGTGCCAACCTAAGATGCTGTGGACAAGGGAGTTAATTCACTGAAGCTGCTTGAATCTGAGAATCTGTTAGATTATCTGTGTAATAAATAATTATAAAACTGAACCGAACCTTATTTATTCAATAAGCATGAGGAAAATATGTAATTTACAAACACTGAACAAGATGGAGTAATATAATACTAAATCTCTGAAAAGCATAATCATTTATTAACAGAATCTATAACATTTTTGTTCACATAGTGTTTATTCCATGTCAAATGGTACAAACAGTCCTCATTTTCACCAAAAGAGATTCATAGCAGTGTTAAAAAAAACCTGGAATCTTTTATGATGATCTTGCAATGTAATAACAATCCACTTTTTTCTCTGCCTCATGGAAACAGATAATGGAAATAAATCACTAATAACATGGTTATTACTGTAGGTAGCTTTTGAGACACGAAGACTTAAGCAAGTAGGTTTTATATCTGCATACTAAGGTGTACATCTTACATCAGATTTGGAATTTCAAGTTGGCACCTTGTCAAGTAAGACATTTCACACAATCTTGGGTGTAAACAAGGAAATTCAGTGAAGGCTTGTCTCCTACAGAGTTGTGAGGTCATAGAAATTCACAATCATAACATCTGATATTTAAAATGTGCTGTGAAGTTTCTCAACATACCTTGAAAGTAACAAGTTTCATTACCTTTGCCTGAAAGAGGAAAATTACTAAAAAATAATGTTATTATCACTGACTTTTAAGATAAAACCATAAAACTCTGAAACAATTTTAACATATTTCATCCATGAACCTCAATCAAACAGTTTTTACAACAAAGATAAAAGAAACCTTCAATTATTGATCTGAGATCTTGACCTTGCAGGTAAGACTTTTAATGTGTCATGGTACAGATATACTAGTGACTACAGATAGATCAATCATCCATTTATCTTCAACTGTTAGAAAGCAGAAGGTTAAATGTGACTTGGACCTTGATCTTAAAGATAGTATGGCATGGAACTGACTTAAGTGATCATACAATCATACTAAATTTCATCCCTTTATCTCCAATGGCTCCAAGATTATAAAGTGGAATGGTAAATGTCCCCAAAATATGGAAAACTGCAAAAGTAACTCCTATTCACAAATCTGGTCTTAAGGATGATGCTGATAACTAACTACCAGCCAATCTAAATACAACCAAATGTGTCAAAACTGATTGGTAAGCATGTCCATGATTCATTTATAACATATTTAACCAAACACTTTCTGTTACACCCTAATCAATCAGGCTTTAGACAGAAATATTCGTGTGAGACTGCCATGATCTCCCTAACTGATAAATGGCTTCAAGCACTCGACCAAGGTAGAATAATAGGTTCTGTATTTGTAGATTTCAGGAAAGCTGTTAACATGGTAGATCATGAAATCCTTTTGAAGAAACTGAAAATCTACCAATGGATGAAAGCACAGTTAGATGGTTTACTTCATATTTAAGTGAGAGAGCACATGTTTATATAAATAATGTTCTGTATGAACCTGGAACAATAAGTCTAGGTCTGTTACTGTTTATTTTATTTATTAATGACCTTCCACTTGTACAAAGGGACTCAGTATCATCTATGCAGATTACACAACATTGACAGACATCCAAAACACAAAGCATGAACTCGAAATTTCTCTACAAAATGTCCTAAACAAACTGGACAACTGGTGCACATGCAATGGCATGGTGGTTAATACTGGTAAACCAAAATATTACTTATCTCAACACAAAAAAAACAAACTTGATAGTGATGAACTATGTCTGACATGGAAGGATAAAAGGCTGCAAATGGTCTGTCACGACAGTCTACTTTGTGTTTTGGTAGATAATAACCTATCATGGACTGAACATATGAAACATATCAGTAAAAAAGTCAATTCAAGTTTATGGCTTCTTAGTAGGATAAGACACTTTCTCTGGGATAAGCACAGAAAACTATTTTATAACAGTTACATACAACCCTATTTAGACTACTGTAATACAGTATGGGGAAATTCAAATGATAAAAACTTAGCAAAGCTGGCACATCTCCTATAGCTTTTGAGTTAATATTAATTCAGAAAGAAAGCAAGGAAAATTTAGCTGGTAAGTTAAAAATATTACCTATTAAAGACTGAATCTGTTTGAGAAAAGCCAAATTAATGTACAGGATAGCCAATAATAGTGCTCCTGAATATTTACAATCACTATTCAAGTATAGGCTACCCGGAAATACTCTTCAACTGCAATCAATGTCTACTGAACATTACAAAATTTCCAAACCAAATAAGGAATTATTTTTTAAATTTTTTTTCCAATACTCAGGAACTTTGCTCTGAAATAGTATTCGAGTTGATATTAGAAATGCCCACTCTAATTCCTTTTTCCAAACCCAGTATATATAGTGGCTTCAGAGATGCAGCAAAAATAAGTAAATTCTGTTGAATGAGGGCCTCAATATAGATTAGTTTCTAGCTAAT
The DNA here is from genome assembly GCA_016746295.1 of Potamilus streckersoni. Taxonomy (NCBI): domain Eukaryota; kingdom Metazoa; phylum Mollusca; class Bivalvia; order Unionida; family Unionidae; genus Potamilus; species Potamilus streckersoni. The sequence continues at coordinate 683,223 of JAEAOA010001233.1, forward strand.
TGTTACCCTCTTTAAATAAAGTCAAAATAATAATAATAATTATGACACTGACAATAGACTTTTAACACATTACTGGCTATATCACACCATGGACACATCAAGGCAGCTAACCCAGATTGGCCTGTTCAGGTATCCAACCTGCAACCTCTGGATTATCAATCTGATACTCTATCAACAAAATTACTTTGGTTTAATGTGGTATACAACCCCTGCTAATCAGAACATGTATAACATCCCTTAATCTCAAACAGTTCTCAAAATAGTGAAAAAGAAAGTGAAATGGAAAATATAAAATGTTGAGCTTATGACCTGGACCTTCATTCTAGAACCCACCAGTGTGGTATTTGACACCATGATGTGCAAGTATACCAAGTTTCATACCTTAATTTCAAACTTAAAAACTGTAGAGTGGATAGATAAATGTAATGGAAATAACTAGACAATGAAGAAAGGATCTGAACATGGTTCACATCTATAGTCAATGCAAAAGTATACAAAGTTTTAACCCCTTATCTCAAATGGCTTTAAAGTTCTAGAATGGAATGGAAAGTGTAATGGAAAATTCAGCCTTCATCTTGAAGAAAGCCCCTCCCCATTGCATGCAACACCACCAAAGTATGCAAATATTCAATGTTTCATCCCTTAATCTCATATGGCCTTCGAGTTGTAGAGTGGAAGGGAATGACCTTGGCCTTTAAGACAGATACATTTCTTCCAATATGGCACATGACAAACGTTTTTATCATGTGTAAGAATACCGAGTTTCATGGTTTTGAGAGGTTGGAAAAGTATGATGGATGGAATCACAGATACTATGTCTGTCCTCCACATATCTTTGAAATGAGTGGGACAACATGGCTAGACTACATAGAATCTGACATGACAGTAATTGCCAGAAATGCAACTATTTTAATTTTGTAGCTATGATAAGGATATGTGTCACAAAACATGTAATTGAATTGTATGCTGTACAAATATCTAATATAAAAGATTTAGTACAGACATATTGATAAACACTAATAAACCCATGAACACAAATTTGAAAGTACACAACACATAAAATGGATTTATCATTTGTGCTGGTTTTGGGTGCAGCTGAATGTTGTTCAGTGACATACTGGTGTTATATCTCTGCATTTACTATACTCGTATGTCTATGTTACACTCAACTTGAAAAGTACAAATGAGATCTACATGGCAAATGTACGAATTACATTATCTAAAAGACTTGGAGCAGGATGTGACTCAAGGAATTTTATGCTGATCAAAGTCTAACATCAATGTAAATCTTGGGCCTGACTGCTGCTTTTGAAATCTAAATTTTACAAAGTGTAGTTGGGAGTTGTTTAGTAACAGCTACACAGGCATGAGTGGGAAATGGTCAACACTTTATCCATACTTTATGTATTTGAGAATATTTAAACAGCTGGCAATATGACACAATAAATATTAAATGCTGTGTAATATTAAATATTGTGTAAGCAGTGAAATTTGTTGAGATTATAAAAAAATTACAAAAGACAAACACTCGTATATGATAAAACTGCAGGCTATGTCACGCAAGAACATGTGCTACTGCTGAACATTTGAGAGACAAAATATGCATATACCTGGGATCAAATATAGTTAGATTATAAACATCACTATCATAGCAGGTTTTTTTTGGCTTTTCTAAAGTTGGATCTAGTGCTCAGTGAACTGGAAAGAAATGTACAAATGAACAAAGCTGAGAATTTTTCAACTAAAAGAGAAGCTGATGCCCACTTGTCCTATAAGCCATGGTTTGTGTAAAGCCGCGACTTTCTTGGTATCTAAGAATGTTCCTTTTTAAAAGCACTTCAAGATCCACATCTTTTTTGTTCATTTGACTCATGAACTTTTTGGTAAAATTTACAAACTAATTTTAATTCTGTAGTGAAGATAGGGACTAAAGGTCACAGAAAATGTAGATATTGGTAATGCAAAGATACAAACATCCCAGTTTTCTAAACGTAGATGGTGCAAAGTCATTAACTTATCAAACAAGCTACAGAATATCCAAAATTTATAAAGTCTATGTGATAGATCATTTGGTTTTTAAATTTCAAGAAACAATACAAATTTGCTTGTTATCATGTATAAGACAAAATAAAATCAAACAGGCTAGTCACTAAACTGCACAATTTAAAGCAACTTTTCTTTATAAGGGAGACTAGACTACAAGTCACAAAGATGTCAAGTACTATTTCAGTAATTGGTTTATATATTTATAATTTTATTACACTTTTAAATGGAGATTAATTATAATGATACTTGTACATTCAAATTTCTTTTGTGAGGTAATTATATACACACCCTGAGAAATACATTCGTTAAAATCAATGTTAAAATATGTGGACATTTATGACCGAGGTCAACCTAAAGGTGTCGTCCAGTCTGAACTGAACTGACCGTTGCATACTGTTATGACTCGAAGAAAGCTGCATAACACCAAAAAACATCATACAAACCTGTTATTTGATATGAGAGACCAAACATCCTCTTTTCTTGACCCAGTTAAGTGCTTGGCCACCATTTTGAAAGTACATACATTTGCATTGACTTAACAATATGTACTCCTTCACTTCTGTTGGATTATAATTGGAAGGTCGCTGATGACCTTCATAGCAGTGATCATTTACTAATATATCTTAAGAACACCAGTGCCAAAATTGATGACACAATTCCACAGTGGAACTTAAAGAAAGCTGACTGGGCCAAATTTGAAACACTTTGTGCAATGAGACTTAACAGGAATACCATACTAAATGATGATCCAATTTGACAATTTACATCTATAGTAATTGAGATTGCAGAAGAGTCCATTCCTAAGTCCTCGACAAATTGTCAAAAAAACCCCAAACCAATGGTTCACTAAAGAATGTAAATTAGCCATTAAACAACGCCGAGAAGCACAAAAAATTAAATAATCGTCCAACGCCTGAAAATCTAGCTCAATACCGTATTACTCAGGCTAAAACTCGCCGCACGATTAAAGAAAGTAAACGAACCTCATGGAAAAAATATGTTTCAACTTTAAACTCTCGTTCCTCAATAAAAAAAAGTTTGGGACACGATCCGCTAAATAAATGGAAAAGGAAAATACAATTGCCTCCAACACCTGAAGCTAAATAACATCAATTATAAAAGCAAGCATGAAATAGCTAATGTACTTGCTGATTATTTCTCCAAAAATTCCTCATCATCTAATTATTCCGAAGCTTTCCAAAGACTTAAAACTCAAAATGAAAAAATACGGCTGAAATTCACATCAAATAACTTAGAGAGTTATAACGAACCGTTTTCTTTGTCGGAACTTATGGAATCCTTGAATAAGGCCAATGATACTTCCGCTGGGCCTGACAATATACATTACCAGTTTTTAAAACACCTTCCAGAACCATCCTTGACAGTTCTTTTGGAAATCTTCAATGATTTATGGATCACTGGTAATGTACCAAAAATTTGGAAAGAAGCAATAATAATACCAATTCCCAAACCAGGCAAAGATAACGCAGATCCTACTAACTACAGACCTATATCATTAACTAGCTGTGCATGTAAAACAATGGAACAATCAATTCTCGGCTTGTATAGTATTTGGAAAGCAACAATTTAATTTCTCCTTTTCAAAGTGGCTTTTGTCATGGTCGTAGTACCAACGATCATCTGGTTAGACTCGAAACATTTATTCGCGATGCTTTCATAAAGAGGGAACATTTAGTAGCGGTTTTCTTTGATTTGGAAAAGGTCTATGACACATCATGGAAGTACGGAATACTAAATGACCTGCACGATCTGGGTCTAAAAGGCCAACTGCCCTCATTCATATCAAACTTCCTCTCAGACTGGGAATTCAAAGTACTAGTGGGCTCCACCCTCTCTAATATACACGATCAAGAGACGGGTGTACCCCAGGGCAATATTTTATCAGTGACGCTTTTCAACATAAAGATTAATAGCATCACCAAGTGTCTGATGCCAGGTGTGGATTGCTCACTATATGTTGATGACTTTTTAATATGTTACCGATCCAAACACATGCATACAATTGAAAGACAATTACAACAAAATATAAACAAAATTCAAAATTGGGCCAATACTAATGGCTTCAAATTCTCGAAATCAAAAACTGTATGCATTTCTGTCAGTTAAAAAGACATCACGATGGACCTAATCTCACGTTGGAAAGAACACCTATTCCAGTTGTTGAGGAAACAATTTTTAGGTATTATCTTCAATAGAAAACAGACTTTTATTCCATATCTGAAACATTTGAAAGCCAAATGTTTGAAATCTCTTAATTTACAAGTAATAGCGCACACTGACTGGGGTGCTGAGAGGAGAGTCATACTCAATTTATACAGAACGTTTATCCGCTCCAAATTAGACTATGGTTGTGTTGTTTATGGTTCAGCAAGGAAATCCTATTTAAAGATGCTTGACCCAATCCATCATCCGGGATAAGACTTGCCCTGGGAGCATTTAAAACATCCCCGTGTGAAAGCCTCCTCATAGAAGCAGATGAACCACCCTTATCTCAACGTAGAGAAATGCTCTCCGCACAATATGTTACCAAATTAAGATCCAGCCCTTTGAACTTAGCTTTTTCGGCAGTTTTTGAACCAAAATATAAATCTTTATACGACAATAAACCAAATGTCATACCTACATTTGGCATTAGAATATCACAATTTCTCGAAAGTACCCAAATCAATTTTTCAAAAATTGTGAAAGCCAACATTTCAGAAACACCCCCATGGCTACTTCAGCAACCAAGGGTAATTTTTACGTTTAATGATCGAAAAAAAAAATCGGAGACAAACCCTTCCATTTTCCACAACTCTTACCAAGAACTCCTCTCGCAATTTGAAAAGTATACAAAAATATATACCGATGGATCAAAAGATGAGGAAAAGGCTGCTGCAGCCTTTGTGAGTGGAAAACACACAACCAAAGTTTGATTGCCAAATGGTACGTCAATTTTTTTCAGCCGAAATTAGAGCAAAAGACCTTGCTCTGCAATACATTGCAAGCAAGCGTATTTCAAATAGCATAATATTCTCCGACTCACTATCAGTACTTCAGTCACTACATAACAGAAAACTGGAGAATCCATTATTAGCAAACATTCTTCTTACGCATACTGAGCTGAGTACCTCCCACAATATAGTATACTGTTGGTTACCCAGCCATGTAGGAATTAAAGGTAATGATAAGGCAGACTGTGCTGCTAAAATGGCCCTATTACTAGAACCAACTGATTTTAAAGCACCATATACTGATTTTAAACATTGTATCAAAGACTGTTTACGTCAGAAATGGCAGGCATCATGGAATGATGCCGTGAATAACAAACTTAATGCCATCAAGCCAACAATGGACCCCTTCCTACAGATCCGTCCATAGAGAGGAGGTAGTCATTGCAAGAATTTGACTCGGTCATACTCATTTAACACACTCCTACATACTAAAAGGAGAAGACCCACCAGAGTGCATAGCTTGTAATGAACCATTCACCATTAAGCACTTTATGCTGGAATGCTTCGATCTTCAACCTACGCGTAATCATTACTACGTTGTGCAAGACATGACGAAGCTCATTGATACAATTAACATTACCAACATTATAGACTTCCTTAAGGAAGTAATTATTTATCATACGATATAGCTTTTATTTTATCACCTTGTTCAGTTTTGTGTTATATTTATGCAGTCGATAGATTTTAATTGCCAATCATATGTTTTAGTTATCATACATTTGCACTCCCCGATGATCGGGAAACTTTTAATTATTTACCATTGTTACCATTTTTATCACTTTACCTTTAACTGTTTGGTCTCCAATCGCTGGTCGATAAAATTATTTTACCAGTTTTAAATGAAAAAGGATATAACATTATATTTGGCACTAAATAGCCTCATAGTGCTGGTGCGCTGTAAAAATATCAATCAATCAAGCAATCAATCAATCAATCATTTTGAAAGAAAGTACACAGTATCAATAATATTTGTCTCAGAGTTTTTGACAAAACTTAAGATGCAGGGCATTCAATAGTCATGATTGTATAGTCTTTTGTTAAACTATCTTATAATTTAATTTTAGAACAGTAATTTATATCTACTATGAGTAAATGGATGACTAAAGTGATATTCACATTAACAATGTTGACGGTTGGTTGGTTTTAACTGGCACATGCAATACATGTTTCATATACATTTGCATAATGTGCTGGCAGATCAGGTTCTGTGTTGGTTGTTATAATGATTACTCCTAAGAAATTGCATTAACCCAGAACTGCAGACACATTATGCAATTATTAATCTGAACTGTTTGGTACATCATGCCAAGGAAATTTAAGCTGATTCCCTTCCAAAAGTTACACCAAAGCTGCCAAACGATTTCACCCATGAAGGGAATTAAACCTATGAACTTTCATTGCAAGTCTGACAATCTGCCATCCATTTTCTTTGACACGCTTGAACGAAGCACCTGTTCCTGTTATAATTGTGTGCATGATTTGGATTTTTAATATAGCTTTTAAAAAAATTTCAGTCATTTCACTGCAATGTCTGCAGTATGGCAGTATATAGTGATGTCTAGCAATGGAGAATCAGGCTGCATACATGCAGCCTGATGTCCACCCAGTCACATTATCCTGACACCAGGCCGACCAGTCCTAACACTAACCTCTTAATGCTGAGCACCTATTTTTTTTTTTAAAGTCTTTGGTATGACTCAGCTGTGGTTCAAACCTGTGACCTCCCGCATTCAATGTGGACGCTCTAACCACAAGGCCACTGCAGTGTACTTCCTGTTATAATGATTTGCAAGCTATGTTTGATACTGCAGAGGCAAGCGACCCTTCAGCAAAACTGGCAACTGAAGTGATTGACCAATCAGCACTGACCACACATAGGTAACATGAATAGTATAGTATTATACAGATTTGACAAAACCTGGTGACTCGGACACTTGTTGCTAACTAGACATTTATTAAAAATGATAATGCAAAAAACTGGTTGATTTACAGGACCCATAACCCTAATCTGATTTTGTGATGAATACTCGACACTAGAATTCTCTTCAAACCTATTGTAGCTAAGATTTTATTAAGGAAAAATGATGTCTAGACATGTTAGATGATAATATATAGGAAGCACACTATGGCTTTATCATATATAAAAGACCCATGATACTGTTTTTTAAAAAATGCTAAAAGTGTGCATGAGCTCATGTGCAAGTCAAGCCTGTCTAATTTAAATATGTAGTCAGGAAACCAAGAATTTCAAACTTTTCATTTTGAACTTCTAATTGTGTGTAAAGGTAACTCTGACTTTGTATCGGCAATAAAGAAAGCATTGTAATACACTGATTTTAACAACATATTCTTTATTATATATCCTTGAAGTGGAAAAGTGGCTCCTATGCTTGTTTATTTTTAAAAAAGTCAAATTTGTTTTTTGATGAAGAATAGCCTGACTTCAAAAGTACTCCTTTTTCATGGTATCTGTTACAACTACCATTTTATTTGACAACTGAAATTTTCAATATGATACAAGTTGAATAAGACAAAAACAAGATAAACTGCAAAATAAACACATGCATAAAAACACAAAGATGATTAATTATGACATTTTACATTTTTTTATCTTAGCAGCCAACATAAAAATGCACCCACATTGCAAATTAATGTCCAATGAGCACAAAATAGTACTTAAAATATGGAATTTTGGTACAATTATGTCCTATATTTGTAATTATCTGTCAAAAAGATAAATGGGTATGTTCGAAGCCAAGTGCAAATTAACAATAATACACCATTACGACTTTTGGGACCATGTTTTATCCACAGCAGAATATATTTATAGTAGTACTCTAATTTGTTTTATCAATTGTTTGCCTTGGCCTTAACGGAAATTCCTAGAATACTGCATTTAACAACAAATAACATGCAACCAACTATGAACTGTGAAAATCCAATGCTGCCATCACAGGAGTTAGAGAAAAATCCAACCTTAGATCCTGATTTGTCATATTGATTTCTATCATAAGGATCTGAGCTGGTTGTTTGATTTTTGCATATCAATTTCAACACAAGTGGAACCAAGTGCCTTACCCCCGTCCAACACACTGAAGTACCCAACACAGGGTGGCCTGAGGCAGGTATTGAACTTGTGTAGTTGGTGTTTAATTATACACATGTAAATATCAGTTATATATAGCTGATGTTAATTCTACATGTTTAAATATGGGGCCCTCAATTTAGCCAATAATGATGGCTTACAGTAGCCTTTTGTGTTCTTAATTTGGTTAATGTGATGCTCTCGGCTTCTTCAGCAATATGCCAATTTGGATTTTTTTAGGCCATCCAGTTTATGGCTGAATGGGGCTTTCAGGGGTCAGAATGAAAGTCCAGGGTAAAATATAACCATTAATATGCCCCACAATAACATATCAAATATTTGTCCAGTCACCTATAATCGTGCTGTCAATTTTTGTAGTATGCCTTAGTTGCATAATATCATCTTGTACTAAGTTGTGAAATTTTCTCAGGCACAAGTTGCCTTTTATTGGTTTGATACTGTTGTAAGAAGATAATTGTGGCAATATGTCCAGAGTGTATTTAACATGAAGTCAACTAATATGCAATATTGGCAAAGTTAAAAAATGAGACTGGGTTTACAAAGCCAAAGTGAAATCCCTCAGTCAGCCCATTTCATTGTAATAAGGGTTGCTGCCCCTCCACCTGGGAGTCCCCCATTTTCCTATCTGTGGAGAGATCCAGCAGGTTTTTCCTCCAAATTGCTATGTAAGTAATGTGAACTGAATTTATACGCATGCAAATAACAGTAACTGAACTAAATTTATATGCATGCAAATAACAGTAATAGCACCTTAATTTATGGATGTGCAAATTTTCTCTTTTATTGAGGATGCCTTTGTTTACCATATGCTTGTTTATTAAGCTGAACCCAAATGCACAGACCCAGATCTGCTATCACCTAAGGCACTTGCAGATCTTGGTCTATACAGTTTGTGAGAAATAATCAACAGAACAAACAAGAGAAACCCTGACCTGCTGGCACATGTTGTTTTCTGTTTGAATCACCTTATAACCTTATAAGTGAGTATATGTGGTAGTGAGAGCGAAAAAACATTAATGAAATATAAACTTAACATCATAATATGGGGTGTGAAGATAGGGATTTAATGACATATACAGTACATAGAAACTCACCATAAAATGGGTTGTGAAGATACGGATTTTATGACACATATACATACAAACTCACCATAATACGGGGTGTGAAAATATGGATTTAATGACACATAAACTCACCATAATATGGGGGGTGAAAATACGGATTTAATGACATACACACACACTCACCATAATATAGGGTACGAAGATACAGATTTAATGACACACACAATAATCATAATATGGGGTGTGAAGATACGGATTTAATGACAAACACCCACACCATACAATGTGGTGTGAAGATACGGATTCAATGACAAACACACACAATCACCCTAATATGGGGTGTGAAGATACAGATTTAATGACAAACACCCACACCATACAATGTGGTGTGAAGATACGGATTCAATGACAAACACACACAATCACCCTAATATGGGGTGTGAAGATACAGATTTAATGACAAACACTCACCATAATATGGGAAGGAAGATACAAATTTAATAATACACACAAACACTCACCATAATATGGGGTGTGAAGATATGAATTTAATGACAAACACACACCATAATATGGGGTGTGAAGATACAGATTTAATTACACAAACAATTTTGATGAGGTGTGAAGATACAGACTTTATGACACACATAGACACCATAATATGGGGTGTGAAGATAGGGATTTAATCACACTCACATGGATGCAAAAATGGTTGCTATGTGAAACATCTGCAGAGGTGGGCTTATAACACTGAATAACAAACAAGAAATTTCATACATGCCAACCTCTGGCAAGGAAAAAGCGTTATCCAAGTGGACAAAAGGAGTAATCTGAGCGGAAAAGCATAATCCACATATAACATTCAATGCGCATATGTACAAAACACATATTTTGGCGTCAGGAAGCATCCGTTTGAACAAAGGACCTAAGTTGTATTCTACCACTAGTTGTAGTCGGTGTTCTATTAGGAGCTTGGTAAAAATGCCCCTGCATTTATAAAATTCATTTCCACAATTTAGTTCTGCTCAAAAAAAAAGAAGTTACCTTAGTATTGAGTTAGTAAAACGATCCAACTCAAGCCGTCTGTTTTACACTATGACCAATATTAAAATCATTTCCACACAGCCTGCAATGGGCATGAAGCTACCCTAGAATGGCACTGTACTGTGTTTTTCATGGATTCATCTCGAGTTGTTTTTTCTATTTTTTTCTTCTTTCTAATTCATCTGTGAAATCATTTGTCTAACATTTTTGCTGTAACATATGCATCGACTAGAATAAATAGGAAAATTTTACCAACAAATTCCTACAGAATGGTTCTGTACCTCACATTATTTTTAACAAGGAATATGTAAGCAAAGATTAAAAATTAGAAAACCAGTCTTTTCTGTCCTAAGCAAGACAGCAGCTATAAATAGAAACAGGTCTTCTTGGAAATAGGGCAGCTGCTATAAATAAAATATAACACATAGGAAGGTCACCGCTTGTCGACATACAAGTGTACTTTTTGTCATAGTTGCACAGAAGCCTCTTTTCTAGAAGATGTTCTGTGCGATCAGTGGGATGATAATAAAAATGAGAAAAATTATTAATTTGTAGGGGAGGGGGATATACCAAAAAAATGTAATCCAAATACATTTACGCGTAAGGCGTAATTAGTGAAAAATAGCATAATGATTATGCCAAAAGCGTAATGGTTGGCATGTATGAAATTGAATATTTTCCTTTCATAAACAGATCTGCAACAATAGTAAATAAAAACGGTCACCTGAACCCGATTCAATAATGTGGTTAACTCTTTAAATTTAAATTAGTTCTACCAAAATGTAATATGGCTTGTCATTGCAGAGTGTGAAAGAATAATGACTGATATCAACATCTTCTCTAATGATTCTCCATTCATTTCTATGATCAATCGATTGGTTGTAAATGGTACATTAACAATGCTTCCTTCTTAGTGTATACATGCTACAATCTGATTGGCTAAATTGCATGCAGTTTGTAAATGGCGGATATCAAGCAATGGTGACTGCCATATTGGCTTATATTTGAAAAAAAAGGTTGGTTCAAGCATGACTACTTGGTCACTGCACCAAGTACACATGAAGTTAACTACTTTAATTTATCATATCACACAGTGATCTAGGTAAGTAATATATTAAGAATTACTGTAAAGTTAAGGGATGATAAGTGAATACTATATATATACAGGACTAAATCTTATTATCCTTTTTTTTTGAGCAAAACATTGTTTTCTTACTTTGTTTTGAGCAACCAGAATGATAGTGAATACTAAATCTAGTGTTAGTGTAAGAGGAACAAGTTGAATGATCATATTTTAACAGGATTTATAAACCTATAAATTTGTATTAGGATGTAAAAAAACTAAATTATATCAATGTGGGTATACTCGGAACGATTTTATTAACAAAACATAACAATTTCTTGTATCATATTCTTTCTATAAAGTATATTTGCAGATACAAATTTAAAAGTGGTCAAGGAAAAAGACTTGATTCAAAGCAGCTGTACATTAGGGGGAACTCAGTAACCGAGTGGTCTAAAGTGCATGCCTTTTCTGATCACTACCACCTCATTCCTGTCAGCATGGATTTGAGTCTTGTGCTTGGCCTACATGGGTCGTGGATCTTTCTAGGATTTTTCCAGATTCTTCCTCCATCAGTTATACTAGCTGCCATGTATAGTCTATCGTGTGCTGGATAATGGTATTAAAGCCAAAACAGCAACAGCTGTTAATTCTTAGTGACATTATAAACAGGTTTTTACTCGTGTCTGTTTGAGTCTATGTGATTCTTGGTTTAGGTTCACCATAACTCGAAAACTTTGGATAAAACAGTCTTGAGTTACACATGAAAAGTGGACATGGTAGCCACTGACTTTAGTCAAATGTGCAATGTATGGAAACTTTTACTGAGATTTTTCTGTCTCTTCTGGGTGCTATTACTGAATTAAACAAACAAAGGAAAGGAGAGAGTTTTTGAAGAACTCAGTCCTCATTGCTTTTGTCTGAAAGCTTTAGTACACATGGTACATGACAGTTTATATACAAGGTAACAACTCAGAAGTCTTGTAGGATTTTAAAACTAGGAGTTCAGGACTCCCATTTTGGTCAAAACTCGAGTCCCACCAGCAAAAGTTACCATCAGAAAATGTGGAACAATGCAGATTAAATCTAATTAAATTAATTAAACAGATTAAACTATTCAAAATACTAAGCCAGGCATCCAGGACCAGCCTTAGGCCGATTTATGCACTCAGAGCCCCCGTTAGAGCTCTCCATTTACCCAGAGACGGCAGTTTTTAAAAAAAAAAAAAAAAAATGTCAGGGTACTTTGATGTTACAGAGTTCATATTAAAATTATAAGAAATTTTAAATTGCATTTATTGGTGAGCACCCCACTTTTAAAGTGCCTTTCCTTGGTCCCATGTATTTTTTAATGGAACAGCCAGTAGCAATTTTTTAAACTTATGTATAGAAAAATGTAATTTTAAAATGGTGGAAGAAAATTTTAAGTTCAATATCAAATAAAACTTGTTTAAAAGTCCAAATGTTATGCTTACATGGGCCCCCCACATGTAAATCCAGGGGATCCTGCCAAAATGATCCAAATCTGACCCAGTGTTTGCTAAGGTCATTACTTCAGGCATCACACACTTTCTTACACTTGGAAACTGTCCCATCTTAATTATCAGTTCTTGCAACTGTTGCCCTTTGCTGAATCTTATTACAATCATTGTTAATTTGACATTTTCATTACAATCATTGTCAATTTGACATTTTCATTACAATCATTGTCAATTTGACATTTTCATTACAATCATTGTCAATTTGACATTTTCATTACAATCATTGTCAATTTGACATTTTCATTACAATCATTGTCAATTTGACAGTTTCATTACAATCATTGTCAATTTGACAGTTTCATTACAATCATTGTCAATTTGACATTTTCATTACAATCATTGTCAATTTGACATTTAACTCTAAAATACTTATCCAAATTTGCAAACAGCATTTTATCCAAGTCTTAACATGTTCTGATTTCAAGGTCACATGCACTACTTATTCAGCTACGCTGGGAAATAAACACAAATGAAAACTTGTTCATTTAAAGTACTATTATAAATAATGACATGTAGATCTCAAGAGTCCTTCTGCTTCTTGATTTAATCATTGTAAATATCAGCACATTTTCCCACCACTCAGTGGCCAGGTGAAGTCTTTGAACTTGCTGCCTAGCTACTGGTCTTGTTCTTGTAATCTTATAAAGACCACATATGGGGGTCTTTCAACCACTGAAGTCTGTCATCACAAATATCAGCAAATCTAAACTGATTAATTACCAAACATTTTCCTACTCGGCAGGTGAATGAAGCTTGACAAACCTTTAAATTTGCTGCCCAGCTATTGTGTGCATACCAGCTATTGTGTGCATACCAGATTCCCATGTGATTTTCTGCATCCCAGATAAAAAAATTGTGTCCAAACATGTGTAATTTAGCTTTTCTGAGACTTCTGCAACTGTCTTTCTATCAACTAAATCACATAATGAAATAACATGGAATGACATTTCTATGTTTGAAAATTATTTGTAATGCTAGGGGGTGACTGGATGTAAATTTTGCTACCAGATACAGGATCCGGATTTTTGGGGCAATATTTGCCGTACCTGGTTGTCACTGCTTACACGCAACCATCACTGCTTGCAAGCCTCAGTTAGTCTACCGTATTTTAGTGCAAGGCCAGCAAGGGCCCAGAAGTATAATTTCTATTTAATAATTAACTTTTATTAATTTAATATTTACTTTTAATTACCTATTTATTGTATTATTTATATATCGACTTGCGTATTCAATAGATGGCGAGTGTCTCCACTGTCTGACAGTGTGATACTGATACACTTATTCAGTCAGCGAATACTCACCAGTTGCCATCTATCGAATAAACAATTAATAATTAATAAATAGTGTAATATACTGCGTAAGTTTAGAAACAAAGTATCTAAATAGTCACAAAGATCAATATAAACTTCCAGTTCACAGACCTGTGTGTGTGTGTGTGTGTATACAGTGTACAACATATGACAATTTTTATTGTTTGTGAATATTGTATAACTTTTATAACTGTATAATTTTAAATCTTTATAAGTTTTATTAATTGTAAGTTTATTTTACAATATTAATTGATATTGCATTTGCAGTGAATGAATTCACTGAATTAGAAGTCTGGACTCTGCTCTAGAATCCGACAGACTGGCGACTGTATAAAATGCTGCAAGACATCGGTCAATCGCTATGTGTCGATTAAAAAGTAATGTGCTGACTTGTTGGCTAAATTTTGAAAGTTATGTTTTGCATTCCTAAATGCTGGACTGCTTGTAAATTTCAAATTTGTATTGTCAGCTTGTATTTGTTCACAAATTAAGAGTCAAGCCCCAGTTTCACTAAGCAGAAATCTATATCCAGATTTTTTTGGCTATTGAAAACCCGCAAATCCGGATGTTGCCTGATACTTCACTATTCGGCTGAGGTGAATGTCCGGAGCTGTTTTCGGTCACCCCCTATTTAATGCCATGTCCAAGTTTGTATGTAACAATGATAGTAACAATTCTGAAACTCAAATCTGGACAAATGCTAGAAGACATGCACATAAATTCATAGTCAAACAGGCAACACATTGCAAATTACTTAAATTAAAACACTGAACTTTATAATTTAAAGGTACATTTAATATCTGCATGTGGACTCACTATCAATGCACTTCATGAAATCTGACCTGTAAAATGTGACCTTGAATTAAAGGTCAAAAATGTCACAATGTTGGGCAAGAATATAATAAAATGAATTCTGTTAGTGCATCATCTTATGTATCAAGGAAATCCACTAGTAAATATAAGTAAATTAAAAAAAAAAATATCAACTAAAACTTCAACATATTTTCTATGAAATTGACCTTGAGGTAAGTGTGTTGGAGAATGATTTGTCATAAGTTCAAAATGATTCAAGCTAATTATGATGAAAATCTATCAAGGGGCTTAGTAAATATCAGCATTAGTGCTGTTATCAGGTACCATATAGAAAAACCCGGGTATTGAAACGTAAACGCGGGTACCAGTTAAAAAAAAAAAATAATAAAAAAAAAAATGCCACACTCACCAACCACTTCAAACAAGTGTAACAGCTATGGCTATAATTAGAAACCAGATCTCTGCTTAATATAAATAAACAATACGTCAGACGGTCTGTTTGGATTAATAAAATTCATTGGCGTTGTGCAACTGGACAAACCGTTATCTCCGAGGCATTATATACCGAGGTTAAAACATTTGTTGTACAGGTAATAAACCTCTTTGTAGACGATAACTATTGAATGTGAGTGCTAAATGATCGGTACATTGCGTGCTCTTTTAATGAAATCCAGAGGGATACCTTTGATTTCCAAACAAACATGTCAAAGAAATCCCACAATTTATATTATGAACAATCATCACCTAGACACTTTGAAATCTTCGTAATGTCTCAAAGTAATCTTTGCTCGTTTTTCTAGTCGACTAGCTCTATGAATTTCGAAAGTTAGCCATCATACATATACCGATATTTCTATTTTCTATACTACTATGTTTTTACCATAACTATTTTAAGAATTATAATTCCAAACTAATAACACTTATGCGACTGTGTGGTCACGTGGTATAACTGGGGCATGCATGAGTGGGTAATTCAAATCTGCGGACAAAAGCAGATGAATAAACTTGGTCTGTTCTAACAAGGACTTATACTTTAAAAAATGCTAGTGTTCTAAAGCTTTTAACGCGACTGATCACAGTGATCATTAAAAGTTAGATTATACTTATCATCTGTGTGCAAAGGTCATTCTAAATAAATTTATTAATTAACAGCGTGCGGTCAGACAATTCACAGCTACCTCGGTGTGGAGGAATCAGACCGAGTAGTACACAGTTAGCGTCTATCACCATAAAAAAATATTAAAGAAATGGAGATAACAATTAGTTGGTCTACGGTTGTTCGTCATTCATATGCTAACGGGTACCCGTTAAAATTTGCAACGGGTACCCGGGTTGGTTTTTCGTGATTTTTGACAGCCCTAATCAGCATATGAAAAATGTTTAATGAACAATGCAATTTATTAACTGTACCTTGACCCTAGGTCAAGAGTCGAAGGGGCAAGCATACATGTCACAGTATGAACTGTCAGTCTCATACCAATAATTCATTACAAGTATGAAAAAATGCATCAGGAGCAGAAAAAAAAGCAAAATAACTTTAACCAAAACCTTAACACAACTGTCCATAAATAAATCCAAGGCCATAAATGAATTGTCTCAGCTTCATAATAATTTAATTAAAGCAAGACTTGAATCTATAATGAAGTTTAGAAAATTTCAGCAAATGAAGAACTTTCACTAAATTCTGAATGCAAATTTTCTTGGACTTGTAACAACCCAAAGGTCAAAACAGCGAGATCAAAAGTCATCAAATTAATTATTTCAGCTTTGTTTCATGCCAAATATGTTATGAATCTCTCAAAGGGTTTGGAAAATATATGCAGAGATGCTTCCAGGAAATCTCTTACTCAGTCCACCTCTAGACAAGTGGAATCGTGGATAGGACAAAGGTAAGTGTCTAGCATTCCATAATTCTGCATCACTACTGTAAAAATCAATATATAAGGCATCTGCATACCTAATTCAGTTTACTCAGCTGGTAAATATTCTTTTTTATTATCATTACATTTCTTGAAAGCCTTTGCAAACAGAAAATCATGCATTAGACCCACTTGTATCTGTATAATCATCAGTTTATGTATAATCTTTGATGGATGCCTATTCCAAAGAGTTGTGTAAATTCTGACCCGAGACCAGAATTGTTCCTCAGTTTTTTCAATACCCCCCCCAGTTATATACAGGCAGAATCACTGAAATTTTGGACATTATTAATCAATTTCTAAACTGGCTTTCAAGACAATCAAATATAATATACTATAATTCATGAATGTTGTTCCAAGGATATTTTTTTCCAAGAATCACATTTTTTTTGCAAGATCTAAGTGATGAGATGCTAGTTATTTCTGCATAATATTCCATGAGTGTCAAACCATCAGACCATAACTCCTCCATAGTTTTGGCAAATAATCTTTATGTCATCTAATTTCCTACAATATCAGTTATCTTTGTTTGCAGACACATTTGCATATTTCCTGAATGCAGTGATTCCCACCCTTTTTTTTTGGCTGCAACCTGTAACAAATTATTTTTCAGAAACTCACAAACTCATTTAAATTTTTTTTTGACAAGTTTTGCCATCCTCCAAAAAGAATTCTTGGTTACCATCCATGACATCCCAGAATGTCCTCATGAACCTGATTTGGGTCACAACCTGGGGGCTGAGAACAACTGCCTTAATAGCTGTTCAATGGATCAATTTGCTATTAAAATGGAAACACTCAAACTTTTTGCAACACAATAGCAAATCTCAATCATAATGGTGTTTATATTCAAAGAATAATCCCCACAAGTATGAGATCAAATGAGATCATGGACAAAGGACAAAAAGACGATGTAATCAATCTCAACTCTGAATGTAACAAAATGATCGTTCCACATTGGATCTGATGAATGATGGGAACCATTTGCATGATCTTTTTGCTCATTTGGTTTTTTAAAAAAATTGCGCAATTCTCATTTTTATTTTAATGAGATACCATTGATCTTGCTCCCTGGCAGCATTTCTATATATTAAAATGAAACGTTTAACCCAGTCCTTAACAAACTCTTGATACTAAAGATATTTGCCACTAATGTGTGCTTGAAAATAGTACTGCAGTTAGATGTGGATGATACTTGCCCAAAATATTGATTTAAACCAAAATAGCTGGTAGCATATCATTTGCTGACAATTCTATATGGGGAATTGACAATTTCCTACTACCATCTATACTTGCTTACAAGTCCAGTCCAACTGCAGACCTAAATCTGCTGTGGCATAATACAATAGAAGATCTGGATCTATGCTGTCTGTCGTGAGAATTCAACAGCGCAAAAGAACATGGACCCTGACATGCTGACACATTATGTGCCATTAGAACTAGGTCTAAGTTTTTTTGGAGTTGGACTCGAAATTAAAGCAAGTATATATGGTACAAATGCATGTAAAAATCGATATTAAGTGCATGATACCATCTCACACAAAAATACTGTTTCAAAATTAAGGTCGAGTTTCTTGTAAAAATTTTTTTAATCACTTTGAGACTGACATGGCCTTTGAAGATTAAATGAATAAATGCACATAACTGAGACACTGTCAAACAGCACTTGTGTAACATGAAGGTCCCCAGGACCAAAATGACACGTACAATTAACATTTGGTAAATGCGACTAATATATGCATATTTTCTCTGCCCAGTATGCAACAGAATCCTAATAATGACACAGTCATCATCATCTGCTGATGTGTTCTAACTTGCAACACTATCAGTGGTTATCAGTTTATTCTAAATTCTCACTAATATTGTTTTCTTGTAGTTTTTTTGGTGACACACTTTGATCCATGAAATTATCTGTCAGATCCTCATCCCCCTTGTGACCGTTTATCTCCATTTTCAAGGTTTCAGGGGTAAGGCTCGATTCATTTACTATGCTGCTAACGTCATGACAGAACACTTTAGAGTCCCAGCTACATGTGTAAAATTTGTCGGCACTAAACCAGGAAAGTCCTCGCACAAAGTCAATGTGGGCTGTGCTCTTGTATCTGAAATATTATGATTAGGAGATTTACATGACGGTATCTTTGAATACCCAGCATTGATGAAACGTTTAAGGGTTTTGCCTTTGGAGTACTTTTGTTTGAAGAAATTTTATAACATTATTAGTTCTGTTATTAATAATTAAGAAATATTTCCTAACTGAGCTTTGTTTTCAGAAAGTTTACTATCCAAAGTTCCACTCTGAAATTAATGTTCTATAATTACTGATCTTTAGGTAAAAAAGTCACTCTCAAGTCTGTTGCAGTCACCCTCAAGTACATTATTTTTCTCAATAAGTAATGTTTGCAACGTAGTGGCCATATTAGATGCAAAATCAACAGCTTTTTCAATTAGGACCAACTAGATATCATTATAAGCCATTTGGTGAAAATCTTCGCGTATATAATAAATTCAGGTGGAGTAACAAGATTTTCAAGATGGTCACCATGGAATAACAATAATTTCCTATGTGATTTGTAGAAATATGCTGAATTCTTTACACTATAAGCATGGTCCAACTTACATCTGGCATGCATTCTCCCCAGCAAGGGAAGTAACCACTGCAGAGCAATCATCTGATACTGAGGCTAACAAATCGGATCTGAAGAAAAAAGTTATTATAGATTAGGAATGAAACTAATGTTCAGAAATTTCAACAGAATTGTAAACAATGTTATGCTAAACATAAGCATTAGAATTTACCCCATTCTCATGCAAAAACTTTGCACCTAGTATGTACAATTTGCACTTGTATGTATCAGTGGATTCATATGGATTTGAGCACAAAAAAAATATGGTTAGGTACATTTTAGTACAAACATCTAAAATGGTCCTGTGAATTTTGTGGCCATACCATTGTCTACTGTCACAAATTTCATTTCCAGTACAAAAACTTTTTTGAAACAAAATTGGGCACGAGCCTAATGTAACACACGAACAAGCAATTTTGACAATGAGCAAAAAATTAGTCATAGCACTTGCATGTCATTTACTAAGAAATTACTAATGAATTCAGAATTGCAGTTTTGCTCTACAACTTTTTCAAATATTCAGTTGATCCAAACCAAATTTAGTGTCCTAAATAGTATGAGTTGGGGAAGAGATGGATAATAAACAGGCAAGGAGAAATGTGCATGTATTTAAAAAAAAAAATAAAAGCTAGCAAAACTGATTAGTATTAGGAAGAACAACACTGTCTTAATTGAAGTTAGCTAATTTCTATGAATAATTGTTATGTGACAAAAACTTGGCAAAATTGTGAATAATTTGGGCAGGTGTGTGATGGCAATCCTCTAAGGTGTTTAGGAGTAATGATAAACTTCTGCAAATGGACTGACAGATGTCAAATGCTGAACAGCAGGCTATCACATAAACTCTTCCAGTTTATTAGCAACCGGGCAAAGTGAATGAAACTAGAATACAATGAATAAACAACATGCATAACTGATGATGATCAGCAATCCACTAAAAATTGCAAGAGAAGAGGCATTCCCAAAATTTGGACCTGCACTGTATCCATCAAGAATTAAAAAAAGGGCAATAACTCTCACAAAGATCATGAAAGCATAGAGTTGTATCTACAGATATTGTGCATAATATGCACAAGTTTTAATGCAATCCATAAAAACTGTATGACAGGCTGTATTCACAGGACTCTGTTTTGAATTCAGCTGCAGCAAAAGTGGAAAACTTGCTTGAGCGCCCAGTGTTTAAGAGTGTCCACCTCGGAGGCAGGAGGTCGCAAGTTCGATCCCCGGTCAAATCATACCAAAGACTTACAAAACTGGCACAAACAGCTGCTTCGCTTGGCGCTCAGAATTAAAAGGTTAGTGTTAGGACTGGTTGGCCTGGTGTCAGGATAATGTGACTGGGTGGAACATCATGCTAAGTCTTTGTGGCATGATGCACCCGCAGACATCACTATGAACTGCCACAATACAGACATCGTAGCGATATGACTTAAAAATTTTTTTAAAGCTACATTAAAAATCATAATCATACACACACACACTTGCTTAAGCAAAGTGAATTATTTATATGCTCTTATCATTAAATGATGACTATGTTCAAAAATTTGTAGTGATCTACAGAAAACTCCTGAGACTAGTTGTGTTCACATGTTTCTACAGACACTACATCAGGTTTCAAACCATACAGGACAATAACTCCAGGAACAAGAGACATTCAAAGGGACTACTGCTCCATTGTCGAAAACGAATTTCCATGAACTCAAAATAAGCCCTTATCTTTTAAACTTCTGAAACCATATCTGATATTCTTGAGACTCCAACATACCAAATTCGGTAACAAAACTATGTCCTTATGTCTGAGGTACCATGTTCAAGACATTATTTAAAGTACAAAATTCTTTATCATGACCTCTGACATTGATCTAGATGCCAAGAATCTGAAATTACTCAACATATTGCAGACAAAGATACAATATAATAATAAGCCAAGTTTGCTTAAAGAAACCAGTTTTATTGAAGTGTTACCATTCAATGTATTCTCCAAATTCGGTCAAATCCTAACGCTACATTGATACTTGTTCTTGTTAGTGTCATGGCACCAAGCCAGTAGTGAGACAGACCACTGACCTTAAAATCTATGTCAGAGAGCAAACAACTTGTTCATTGGAATGCACCAAAATATAACATCTGATCAAAATTCACCCATATAAGTAACTGTTCATAAGCTCAATATCATCTTACTTGATTCAAAGGTCAAACATTTCTCATTTTCAAAACTCATTCGCAAAAGTACATATATTTTGGGATCAGATCTAAGCTATTTTTATTTAGAACTAAATGATTATTGCAAGATGTGTTTTAGTAAAAACCACATGTCTGTGCCATCATTCATGCAAGAAGTGTTTTAGCAAAAACAACATGTCTGTGCCATCATTCATGCAAGAAGTGCTTTAGCAAAAACCACATGTCTGTGCCATCATTCATGCAAGAATTGTTTCAGTAAAAGCCACATGTCTGTGCCATCATTCATGCAAGAAGTATTTTAGAAAAAAACCACATATCTGTACCATCATTCATGCAAGATGTATTTTAGTGAAAACATATATCTGTGCCATCATTCATGCAAGAAGTTTTAGTAAAAACTACATGTCTGTGCCAACATTCATGCAAGAAGTGTTTTAGTAAAAACTACATGTCTGTGCCATCATTCATGCAAGAAGTGTTTTAGTAAAAACCATGTGTTTGTGCCATCATTCATGCAAGAAGTTTTAGTAAAAACCATATGTCTGTGCCATCATTCATGCAAGAAGTGTTTTAGCAAAAACCACATGTCTGTGCCATCATTCATGCAAGAAGTGTTTTAGCAAAAACCACATGTCAGTGCCATCATTCATGCAAGAAGTATTTTAGTAAAAAAACACGTCTAAGTCATCATTCATGCAAGAAGTGTTTTAGCAAAAACCACATGTCTGTGTCATCATCCATGCAAGAAGTGTTTTAGCAAAAACCACATGTCTGTGCCAACATTCATGCAAGAATTGTTTCAGTAAAAACCACATTTCTGTGCCATCATTCATGCATTAAGTGTTTTAGTAAAAACCACATGTCTGTGCCATCATTCATGCAAGAAGTGTTTTAGTAAAAACCACATGTCTGTGCCATTACTCATGCAAAAAGTGTTTTAGTAAACACCACATGTCCATGCCATCATTCATGCAAGATGTGTTTAGTAAAAACATGTCTGTGCCATCATTCATGCAAGAAGTGTTTTAGCAAAAACCACATGTCTGTGCCATCATTCATGCATTAAGTGTTTTAGTAAAAACTACATTTCTGTACCATCATTCATGCATTAGGTGTTTTAGTAAAAAACCACATGTCAGTGCCATGTATCATGCAAGAAGTGTTTTAGTAAAAACTACATGTCTGTGCCATCATTCATGCAAGAAGTATTTTAGAAAAAACCACATATCTGTACCATCATTCATGCAAGATGTATTTTAGTGAAAACATATATCTGTGCCATCATTCATGCAAGAAGTTTTAGTAAAAACTACATGTCTGTGCCAACATTCATGCAAGAAGTGTTTTAGTAAAAACCACATGTCTGTGCCATCATTCATGCAAGAGTTTTAGCAAAAACCACATGTCTGTGTCATCATTCATGCAAGAAGTATTTTAGTAAAAACCACATGTCTGTGCCATCATTCATGCAAGAAGTGTTTTAGTAAAAACCACATGTCTGTGCCATCATTCATGCAAGAAGTGTTTTAGTAAAAACCACATGTCTGTGCCATCACTCATGCAAGAAGTGTTTTAGCAAAAACCACATGTCTGTGCCATCATTCATGCAAGAAGTATTTTAGTAAAAAAACACATGTCTAAGCCATCATTCATGCAAATGTTTTAGCAAAAACCACATGTCTGTGTCATCATTCATGCAAGAAGAGTTTTACAAAAACCACATGTCTGTGCCATCATTCATGCAAGAATTGTTTCAGTAAAAGCCTCATGTCTGTGCCATCATTCATGCAAGAAGTGTTTTAGTAAAAACCACATGTCTGTGCCATCATTCATGCAAGAAGTGTTTTAGTAAAAACCACATGTCAGTGCCATCATTCATGCAAGAAGTGTTTTAGCAAAAATCACATGTCTGTGCCATCATTCATGCAAGAAGTGTTTTAGTAAAAACCACATGTCTATGCCATCATTCATGCAAGATGTGTTTAGTAAAAACATGTCTGTGCCATAATTCATGCAAGAAGTGTTTTAGCAAAAACCACATGTCTGTGCCATCATTCATGCATTAAGTGTTTTAGTAAAAACTACATTTCTATACCATCATTCATGCATTAAGTGTTTTAGTAAAAAACCACGTCAGTGCCATGTATCATGCAAGAAATGTTTTAGTAAAAACTACATATCTGTGCCATCATTCATGCAAGAAGTGGTTTAGTAAAAACCACATGTCTGTGCCATTATTTATGCAAGAAGTGTTTTAGTAAAAACCACTTGTCTGTGCAATCATTCATGCAAGAAGTGTTTTAGCAAAAACCACATGTCTGTGCCATCACTCATGCAAGAAGTGTTTTAGTAAACACCACATGTCCATGCCATCATTCATGCAAGATGTGTTTAGTAAAAACATGTCTGTGCCATCATTCATGCAAGAAGTGTTTTAGCAAAAACCACATGTCTGTGCCATCATTCATGCATTAAGTGTTTTAGTAAAAACTACATTTCTGTACCATCATTCATGCATTAGGTGTTTTAGTAAAAAACCACATGTCAGTGCCATGTATCATGCAAGAAGTGTTTTAGTAAAAACTACATATCTGTGCCATCATTCATGCAAGCAGTGGTTTAGTAAAAACCACATGTCTGTGCCATTATTCATGCAAGAAGTGTTTTAGTAAAAACCACATGTCTGTGCCATCACTCATGCAAGAAGTGTTTTAGCAAAAACCACATGTCTGTGCCATTATTCATGCAAGAAGTATTTTAGTAAAAAAACACATGTCTAAGCCATCATTCATGCAAATGTTTTAGCAAAAACCACATGTCTGTGTCATCATTCATGCAAGAAGAGTTTTACAAAAACCACATGTCTGTGCCATCATTCATGCAAGAATTGTTTCAGTAAAAGCCTCATGTCTGTGCCATCACTCATGCAAGAAGTGTTTTAGTAAAAACCACATGTCTGTGCCATCATTCATGCAAGAAGTGTTTTAGTAAAAACCACATGTCAGTGCCATCATTCATGCAAGATGTGTTTAGTAAAAACATGTCTGTGCCATAATTCATGCAAGAAGTGTTTTAGCAAAAACCACATGTCTGTGCCATCATTCATACATTAAGTGTTTTAGTAAAAACTATATTTCTATACCATCATTCATGCATTAAGTGTTTTAGTAAAAAACCACATGTCAGTGCCATGTATCATGCAAGAAGTGTTTTAGTAAAAACTACATATCTGTGCCATCATTCATGCAAGAAGTGGTTTAGTAAAAACCACATGTCTGTGCCATTATTTATGCAAGAAGTGTTTTAGTAAAAACCACATGTCTGTGCCATCATTCATGCAAGAAGTGTTTTAGTAAAAACCACATGTCTATGCCATCATTCATGCAAGATTTGTTTTAGTAAAAACATTTCTGTGCCATCATTCATGCAAGAAGTGTTTTAGTAAAAACCACATGTCTGTGCCTTCATTGATGCAAGAAGTGTTTTAGTAAAAACTACATGTCTGTGCCATCATTGAAGCAAGAAGTGTTTTAGTTAATACCACATGTCTGTGCCATCATTTACGCAAGAAGTGTTTTAGTAAAAACCACATATCTGTGCCATGATTCATGCAAGAAGTGTTTTAGCTAAAACCACATGTCTATGTCATCATTCATGCAAGAAGTGTTTTAGTAAAAACCAAATGTCTGTGCAATCATTCATGCAAGAAGTGTTTCAGCAAAAACCACATGTCTGTGGAATCATCCATACAAGAAGTGTTTTAGTAAAAACCACATGTCTGTGCCATCATTTATGTAAGAAGTGGTTTAGTAAAAACCACATGTCTGTGCCATCATTCATGCAAGAATTGTTTCAGTAAAAAACCACATTTCTGTGCCATCATTCATGCATTAAGTGTTTTAGTAAAAACCACATGTCTGTGCCATCATTCATGCAAGAAGTGTTTTAGCAAAAACCACATGTCAGTGCCATCATTCATGCATTAAGTGTTTTAGTAAAAACTACATTTCTGTACCATCATTCATGCATTAAGTGTTTTAGTAAAAACCACATGTCTGTGCCATCTATCATGCAAGAAGTGTTTTAGTAAAAACTACATATCTGTGCCATCATTCATGCAAGAAGTGGTTTAGTAAAAACCACATGTTTGTGCCATTATTTATGCAAGAGGTGTTTTAGTAAAAACCACATGTCTGTGCCATCATTCATGCAAGAAGTGTTTTAGTAAAAACTACATGTCTGTGCCATCATTCATGCAAGAAGTGTTTTAGCAAAAACCACATGTCTGTGCCATCATTCATGCAAGAAGTGTTTTAGTAAAAACCATATGTCTATGCCATCATTCATGCAAGATGTGTTTTAGGAAAAACCACCTGTGCCATCATTCATGCAAGAAGTGTTTTAGTAAAAACTACATATCTGTGCCATCATTCATGCAAGAAGTGTTTTAGTAAAAACTAGATGTCTGTGCCATCATTCATGCAAGAAGTGTTTTAGTAAAAACTACATGTCTGTGCCATCATTCATGCAAGAAGTGTTTTAGTAAAAACCATGTGTGTGCCAACATTCATTCAAGAAGTGTAGTGATAACAAGATTCTCAAGATGACCAGTCTCAGTGTCTTTGCAACTGTCTATACAATTTCTTCATTGTTTCAGTAGATAAGGATTCATCCCAAAACTGAATGAAGGAAGCTGCTGGAAAAAATGATCGACACTTGACACTATGGTTAAATAGTGTCTGAACCTTCAGTTTTAAAGCCTCAAAAAACACTATACAGTCTTTAAACTTCATCTGCAGATGGATTATTTAAAATATGCCTTTCCAAACAAGATACACATTTCATTTCAAAACATGAAAGCTTTCACTGAGTGATACAACTGTGTTTCTTCTAAAAATTCAAATTATAGTATAAAAATATAAACATACCTGGACTTTGCAAATTCAAGCCTAGTGACTGGCCTACTGTGTGGAAAGAAAGACACTGGATTTGTTTCGGCTACTCTGGCATCTTTGACAACCACCTGACCTGCCTCACTTCCTACAGCAAATGCATACTGGGAAGATGGATGCCACGCTAGACAAGTTGGTATAGAAACTAGAGGTGATTTTTCTAGAAAAAAGAAAATATTTGACATGGGAATAACATTTAATTTAATGTCACTCTTTCCAAAAACAATAGCTTCACTTATTCCAAAACATAGGCCACCAATGGGCTGTATGTGAAGTACAGGATGAACACTACTAATCTGGAGCGACACATAAATATTTTCCATATTGGTTTAAAAGTGTCAAACACCTTTGCCAGAAGATGTACAAAAGGGTTGGAATACCTGAACAAGCATGGCATAAATGCCATTGTAATCTAAAAGAAGCATCTACCAATAATGAAAAAAACATCTGCTAATGGACCACAATGTTTTCAGAGCCTGGAGAATATCTGCAAAACAAACAATAAAGTAAGTCTATTCTTTTCTCCTCCAACTATGTTTGATACTTCAGATGATGAAGCAATCAACTTTCCTGATCATGGAATTTCAGAGGCTTTATGTCCAACTCTGTACCAATCAAAATTAATGATCCAATGTGGTCCACTCCACCCCACACAGCAGACACTCTTTCATTAATCCTGTGGATGGTCTGAAAATCCAACCAGTAATTGTGTTGTGTCAACAATATGATACTGCAGCTGATGATAAAACCCACCATAAACTTACATAAAATGATGGCAGTTATATGCTTAATAATTCAAACTTGAACAACTTTTGTTTTTACCAAAATGAATACAAATTCTTATTATTCAATAAATAATTTAGTCACTTCTTCATTTTTACATTAAATTAATTTA
Organism: Potamilus streckersoni; assembly: GCA_016746295.1. Taxonomy (NCBI): domain Eukaryota; kingdom Metazoa; phylum Mollusca; class Bivalvia; order Unionida; family Unionidae; genus Potamilus; species Potamilus streckersoni. Next base: position 710,801 of record JAEAOA010001233.1, read on the forward strand.
TTCTTTCTTACTGCTGATGAAGATTGAATCCTGACTGCATTAAATAATGTTATTCAAACTCATTTCACTAGCTGCAAAGCAAAAGTTAGTAGTATTACTGGCTATGACAGAGCAGTGCTGCAGATGTCCATGCTGATGTTCGAGCCTATTACTGTGGACAAGGCAAATTCCAATCGGACTCTGAACTGCCCAAACTACCTGACTATTTCAGGTTACTCTAAAACAATTTGATATCTCAACAGCCTCCCAAGAATTTAGCATTCTAATTTGAAAAGATATGGTCAAATGGTGTTACAGATATGTAAATATACTATGTGCCTATTACTGCTAAAGTTTTATAAAGAAACTGCCTTATAAAGTCTGTACTAATAATCTCTATTCATTATGTGTTGTCGCTTGCATGCATTTTCTACCTAAATTCTAACATAAATAGATATTTTCTTCCAATTAATTCTTCAGGATTTTGTGGCTCAAAACATATTTGCATGCTTACAAGCTGGTCTAACTGAAAACAACATAGATCCAGATCTAAAAAAAATGCTAATTGCAACATGCAGATCAGGTCTATGTTGTTTGTTCTGTGATTAATCCCGACAAAGTGCATATACCCAGATCTGCTGGCACAATATGCGATGGCACATGCAGTTGGCTATTGGATCCAACTTGTCTGTACAGAGAGTATATTTATACAAATATTTCCAAGCTAAATTTATACAGCTTGTTTATATAACAACTCTATAGTTGTCTCACTACATTACCATTTGCATCATTAAGTCATTAATTTGCATAGTATGTTTTTGGGTTGGGGGATTGGGGTTGGAATGGGTGTGTTTTTTTGGGGGTTGGGGGATTGGGGGATTGGGGGTTGGAATGGGTGAGTGTATTTTGGTTTTGTTGGTTTAATGCCTTTTTTCAGCACAGAAGGAAGAACTGGGAAACTGCAGAAAAAAACCACCAACCCAATAAAAGTTACTGGCAAGTTTTCTCACACACTGAGGATGGCCAAGCCAAGACTCACACACATGCATGCGCATGTGTGATATCTTCCCTTAGACTCCATAACAGATTTTCTTATTACCCTAAGTGACATCAACAAAGTCTAATCAACAAAATCAGAACACAATGTCGCAAAGTCCAATTTTTTTTAAAAAAATCCACAATGATTCTGAATCTAGACACTAAAATGAACATACCTTTTTTCATTCTTCTTTCATGGCCCAGAATTAAAGTAATTTTGCAAAAAACACGTCTTCAGTCACAATGACATGGACCCTAAAAGTCAAAGACTTTTTTCTTAACTAACATGCAAGTCATCCATAAGACTGGGTACATGGCTGACAAGCACTTCTGTAGAAACCAAAGACAATTTTGTTTTCTTTTAGTAACAGTGACTCTGGCCTTCAATCTTTTTGATCACCAAGTCAAAAGACTTCTTAAGCCATGTGCGAACCATTCACAAAGTCTGTTGCAGCTATTGGTTGTATAGGTATGTTACTGTGTGGAGCCACTCTTACTCTTTTAGTCCCATTGATCTTGACCTTTCAACATTTGACTTCAAATTCAATAAGTTTTTTCTTTACCCAATATGCAAACCAAAGGCTGTAACGGAAGATTGTGTCCCTCTGTTAACAGTGACCTTAACTTTTGACCTCATAAATCAATATGGTCTGTTCTTCTCCCATGTTCAAGCAATTAAAAACCCATGTTAACTGTAGATGGTGGAGAACTCAAGACACTTTACGGAAACCATTTTTCTTTTTTCAGACAGTGACCTTGAACTTAGTCTTCCAAAATTGATAGTTCTCTCTTACCCTATCTGCAAGCCATCCACAAAGTTCGTTAACTTCATATGAAGGACTAAAGTTATTTGCTAAAAATGAAATAGGTAAAAGATAGGTGGATGAACAATGTCACAACATAATATGCTTTGCATAGTAGGCATAGAGCAATCTATCCTGTTTGAAAAAGCAATTTAATCTAGTCCTTATCAAACAAGTACTGGGTAGAACTGATTTACAGTTAAAGCTGCCCAAATTTTCGAAAACTTCTACTGAATACCTGTCAATCTTAGTGACCAGTTATGTGTATCCAATCAAAGTGAAATTGTATTATGTATGTATAAACCTTAAGTGATGTCCACACTTGTTTAATTCACACTATCCAATATATATTACTACCTATCTTCATCATCTGATAAAGTTCTGAAATCCTCCATCACTATCTAGTTAATAGTTATAGTCTTGTTATCATAAAAATTGTCTGACTCCTTTCCCTGGCCTCACTGTCATATGTGGATACTTATTTAGATACTGGGCTGGAGTTTTGCAAATAATGTATTGATCAAACTATTTGTGAGATTTATTCATGGTTGTAAATGAACATGACACTTGTGCAGCAAGATCAAATAACCACCCTCTATTACATGCCACTTTACCACACTGTAACCAATCAAACAGTTGCCACACGGTAAACAAGCTATGGGATTATGGTCAATTATTTTCTTGAAGAGGTAGACCTCTGCTTGGTACTGAAGTACATTTATTTGCAGCTCAATCGAAAGGATTGTCAACTTGAAAGCAAAATGAGAGCCGCCTTTACAAGTTCTGGCAAAAAACTTGTATATAGTACATGAGTGCCCTATAGCTCATTCTATAAAAAGGGTTGTTATCAATGGGCTGGTAACTGAGTATCCAATACCAACTTCCATCTTTATTTAGAGTCAAAATTGTTAGTAACCTTCTCTGAATCTTCTCTCATGCATGGCATTTCAAGTTTTGATATGAAATCTTACCTACAAATTTAGCTGGTTTCGGATTTCTGCTGTCCCATAAAAATATACTGCCATCCTGAAAAAAACAATGATTTACCAGCATTATCTGTCTTTCAAGTATGGACATTAATAGTGAATTGGTATTCTCTATGATAAACTACCATGATGAAATTAACTTATGGATACACAAACACAAAATAAGATCACTGTCCTATCAGTGTTATCATTGAAAAATGTGTAAATAGCCAATGATACGTACTGATGTGGAAATAGCCCCACTGATACATAGTGTTGTGATATATCACTAATGATTGTATTGTGGAAATAGTTGTTGTTCCTGTAGGGATTAACACTATTTTTCAGCACACGATAGGCTATACATGGCAGCCTGTATTAATGGTGGAGGAAGAACCCAGGAAAACCCCAGAAAGAACCTATGACCCACAGGAAGCTACTGGCAAGCTCACATATCGATGTCAGCTGAAGCTGAGACACGAACCCACTGTGGAAACAGTAATGATGATACTGTTATGGAAATAGTCCCAATAATACATGCTGATGAGTAAATAGACTTAATGAAAATTACCATTGTGGAAATATCCCTTATGATTGTGTTGTGGAAATAGTAATAATCCTAGTTATAGAAATAGTCCCAATGATACAAACTGATGTGGAAAAGTCCTAAAGATACATACTGTTGTGGAAATATCCCTTATGACTAGTGGAAATAGTCCCAATGATAAAAACTGATGTGGAAATATTCCTAAAGATATATACTGTTGTGGAAATATCCCTTATGACTGTAGTGGAAATAGTCCCAATGATACACATTGATGTGGAAATAGTCTTAATGATACATAAGTTCTGGAAATATCCCTTATGACTAGTGGAAATAGTCCCAATGATACAAACTGATGTGGAAATATTCCTAAAGATATATACTGTTTTGGAAATATCCCTTATGACTGTAGTGGAAATAGTCCCAATGATACACATTGATGTGGAAATAGTCTTAATGATACATACTGTTCTGAAAATATCCCTTATGACTGTAGTGGAAATAGTCCCAATGATACACATTGATGTGGAAATAGTCTTATTGATACATACTGTTGTGTAAATAGCCCTAAATATTGTGTTGTGGAAATAGTAATAAACCTATAGTTATAGAAATAGTCCCAATGATACAAACTGATGTGGAAATAGTTCTAAAGATATATACTGTTGTGGAAATATCCTTTATGACTAGTGGAAATAGTCCCAATGATACACATTGATGTGGAAATAGTCTTAATGATACATACTGTTCTGGAATTTATCTCTTATGACTGTAGTGGAAATAGTCCCAATGATACACATTGATGTGGAAATAGTCTTAATGATACATACTGTTGTGGAAATAGCCCTAAATATTGTGTTGTGGAAATAGTCTTGAGGATAATATTGTTGTGAAAATAGTCTTAATGATAAATATTGCTTTGGTAATAGTCCCAATGATACATACTGTTGGGGAAATAGTCCAATGATACATACTGTTGGGGAAATAGTCCAATGATACATACTGATATGGCAATAGTTCAAGTAATACAAACTGTTAACTGATAATAAGTTCATAAAAAAAATCAGTTGAGAACTTGACACTGAGTAGCAAAGCAGTTTTCTGCAACAGCTATCACAACTTGCATGGAAAAAATCACTAAAATAAAAAATAACTGCACATAAATAAACTTGAGTACAAATGTACTTCTTCATTTGATTTTCCTAACAGTTGCTGTTTTTTTTAAAATGCTTCCCATAACGAGTGTGTTGTTTGTGAAGTACAACACGTGCAAGTTCTGATATCAGATTTTTCAAATAACATCTGCACCATATTTTTTTAGATATGAAGTCTGCATTACAGGAATGCAATGCACTTGTTCTGCATCTCTGCAATCCCAAGTTTCATTCCTGGTTTCAACACCATTTGAAAGTATGTGGTCTCTCATTCCATCTAAGCCACTGAGAGTTTAAAGAACTTTCTCTGCAATCAATAAGATGGTGATATATAAATCAAACAAATGGAGTAATGATGCAAAAAAATCAACCTACCTGTGAACATGAGAGAAATATATCTGGCTCTGTGGGATGACACTGTACACACCACACTGGGCCAGCATGGGCTGAAAATATAATACAAGTCACACTCATTGTTTAAGCTCTCACAAAGTATAAGCTATTCAATATATCAGGCATCTGCAAAATCCTCCAGGGTGCAGACTGGATAACAATTTTTAAATAAACAAATATGATGTAAATGTTACCATATAAAATCATGCTGTGGGCCAGACATGGCCTGTGAGCCAGATAAGGCCCATGGGCCATAGGTAACACATACATGATGTATATCCTGTGTGCTTTATTGTAATTATGTACATTAAATTATAGCAATTGATTAAAAAAAAGTATTTACTGACGTTACTACATATATTATTGTTATATTTCTGGAGGCAATTATGTTCATTTCCATAACTTTTTAGAGGGTCACATTTTTAAACAAAAATTTAAAGCAAAGATTTGGTGTGTTAAAAAATGGTTCTTGACTAGTGTTGATTGCTAGATTCAATACAAAATGTTAAAACCAAAAATCTTAACTGTGGGAAATAATTTTAAGGAAACAATTCAGTAAATCTATCAGCTTTACAATTGCATTACAAATAAAGATACAGAATAAGCCAGAGCTTTTTGAATCAACAGGCTTTCTATTTCATGTCCCTGGTCCCCAACCCTTTTTTTCTGGTCCATAACCCTGAGGTCATGTGTCCTCTAACAAATGCACGAACAACATTTAGTCAAAACATTTAAAACAAGTCAATGAAACTGGAAAGTTTTTGTTTCTGTCCTTTGACTCCGTACCAGGCACCTCTTAGAAAGGTCCTAAAATTCACAATAGATGTCCAGCACATGAGCAACAAATGCACCAAGTTTGGTGAATAACCACCCAATAGCTCTGATGGAAAAGTGGACAGATTAGGCCAGTCACAATTTCCAACTGCCAAGATGACGGAGAATATGTAATGAATATTTTTAACGACAAGCTTTAATGAATATATATAATGAAAGGATATTTAAAACAGGTTTCATTATTCCCTTATTAGCCTTAGAAAAATGGCCATAACCCATTATTACATGATCTTATCTCTAAGCTATTGTGTCGTCTTTTTGTCATGGAGTTACAAAATAGACTCGAATCCTTTCTACACTTTGTTTACTGTGAGCAAATATACAACAGTTTATGTATTTCCATCCAATAATTTTGATAAGATGTAGGTCTGTAAAAGAGAGGGACATAAACTGTGCCATCATCAAAACACTCCAAATCATGTAGAGAATTCAGCTTAGAAATTCTTTATTGCTGTGGAAGCTCTCTTGGTAGTTAAATTTTTTGTTGGTTTTAACAGCACTTTTAACATATTATTGGTTATATCAATGTAAAGGATACAAGAGTTAAGTTCCCTTTCCACCAAAGCAGCTGGTCTTGGCAGGTATCAAAACTACATCCCATTAATTAGGATTCCAACACTCTGCCACACACTACGGAGCTATAACAACAAGTTTGATGTGATACCAACCAAGCTACAAAAGCTCTCTGGCTCAGAAGAGTATTCTTCATCCAATGGTTGTGGGTTCATTACCCACTCAGACAAGCCTGGGTTGGCTGCATCAGCTTGTCCTTGAAAAAGGCACTTAGCTCTAATTTCCTTGGCATTGTATATCCAATGTTTAAAATATCACCCAAAGAACAAGAAAAGCAATTTTTATTGGGGTGAAAATTAATAAAACATATACTCACCCTTATATGTGTATAGAGAATGAAATGTTTCAAGATCCCATATTTTCACCCTGGAAAAGAAGACAATCGTAAAAGTGTAAAACAGTGCTTCTATGGATAGCTACAAATGGACTTCCCTTCTAACTCTGTTCTTAGTATACTCCTCTCTGCCTTTTTATGCCTTCTCCTCTGAATCTACATAGATCTGAAGCACTATAGAGTCAATCCTATTTTATCTGATTTAATAAAAATTAACTCATACTTTTTCTTGTTTGTATTGTCATGTCCACAAGCCAGTACTCCTTGAGACCTGAGCCAGGACCTTTGACCTTAAATCAAGGTTATAGTGATGACTATCAACTTGTTTATTGGAATGCAACTAAATACAAAGCCCAGCCACATTTCACTTGCATCTATACAATTCAATATCTGCAAATGCCCATTGAAATACTTAATTATAAGCTAGGATATTTGAACTGACTCAATGGGCAACTTGGTTTGGCATTGGTGCAATGTATAAATATGATTTATGATAAACTGGCAGCGACACAAAACATATTGATACACATACGAACAAGCTAGTCTTTTGGAAGGTTAGAGGTTCCATTTTATTTGTGTTGACATACTAGTTGTATTTCCAGTACGCAGATTACAGATGGACTAGGAGCTATCATATATTTATATGCAATTCTCAACATTGACAAGATATATATTCAAATAGACTACCTGTTGGTAATCAGTGAGTTTTATCCAACATTTTAGGCCATTTAAAGATAGTTCCATTTAACTCTTTAGCCAACAGAGTATTTTGTTTTGCATGGCATGAATGCTTTGAAAACATCTTTTTACCAATTTCATATTTCACTTAAACTTTGAAGACACTACCATGATATCTTCAAAAAAAAATATAATGCAATTTCCTCTTGGAAAGAAAATCTTGTCTAGAACATAACCAGACATGGCAACAAGAAAGAAGATCAACAAAATCTATCACACTGTTCTTTCTGCAGATGCAAAAGACTTCTGTGGCCACAGATACTTGTATTTATAAGTTAAGAAGGTAAACATTTACAACATCCACTCCTATTTTATTTTTTTCTTAAAATTTACACAAGGTGATAAACTTGAATGGTTTGAAATCTACCCCCTTGCTGATTCTATGCAAATTTTATTTATTCCATTGGTATATTCATTCACTGGCTCAATATCGCTGCATTAAAAGAAAAATTCCAAATTTGTTTTCCATGTACACTTTGAAGAGACATAATGTCAGCAATTTATTTTAAGGGGGACTAAATAAATAAATAGCTTTACTTCTCAATTTTTGTTTACCCTTTTATTTAGTTTATCTTGATATGGATATATGGTTTTGTACTGTATGAACTGCAGCGCTAAAAACTGATTAAAAAAGGTGAAAATTACATTCTACTTGTAAATTATCCGTATTTTAATCAGACCTAATATTTTGCCCTTTCTACATTTAATATCAAAAGACTGTTGAAATGGACCATCATGCCATCTATTTTTGTCCATACATGAACATGTACATCTGACTAGCATATCACACCATTTTCGGGCTAAAAATCACACACTGGTATCTACATTAACTCTTTCCCAGTTCTTATAATCTGATATTCTTCATAACTTTAAAGTCTGGGATTCGGCGAATGTGGATATGTGAGAAAGCTTGCCAGTAGCTTCTCGTGGGTCGGTGGTTCTTTCCGGTGATTTCCCGGTTTCTTCCTCCACCATTAATACTGGCCGCCATAAATAGCCTATCGAGTGCTGAAAAATGGCGTTAAGCTCAACAACAACATCATAACTTTAAAAAGTATTGTCATCATCACTATCATCACCCAGCATTGGCAAAGAAAAACATGAACCATGCAGGAAATCAGACATTTGGGGTTTTCTAGGTGTTATAAGTCTAGGCTCTTATAATAAATAAGAGAAAAGAGTGAAAACAAAAAGCTTTTTAAAATTTAACAAATAATTCATTTTCCTAGAATACAAAGTGAAAAATTAAGAAAAAATTAACTTATGGTTTTACAAATTAAATCCAAAAATAATATAAGAATTAAAAATAGAAGTCCTAGTAAAAAAGTCCTGAATTAAACTGAGTTTGGATCCTGATGAAATCCAAAATGGAAGGCAATGATGCCTGTTGTAACCTTCAAAGTGTTGATGTGTCTACAGTTTCTTGATGAATCACAGAAAATATTATTCCAGTTTTGAATTACATATAAATTCCAATGAATGTCTTTGTCCAAGATTTTTGATGAAGCACTTGTGTATTTCCAGGGAAAAGAATCACTTGAAATTCAATAATTTGAAGAAAATAAAAATTCAACTCAAACTAGTCACAACATAACAACTTAATGTGTTCATTGTTTGAAACTGACTGAAAAACACCATAAAAAAACAAAAGTTACATGCAAACTAAGACAAAAAACAGATTTCCAGATGAGGTACAATCTTCTAGAAAAAAAAAACCAGAAGTTTTTAACAATAAACACGTTTCACGTCACATAGTTTAGGTATGGTTTTGACTTAACCTAATGATTCTTAATCTGAGAAATAATTTTTAAAAAAACATGTTAAAAAAGTTGTTTACCAAAATTGTCACTGATTCTAAATCAAGGTCAGAAACTCTATAGTTTCTATTATTAGGTGTTTATCAGTGAAAAAAAAGATGTCAGGTCAAGCAGTACTAAATTCAGTTCTGGACATTATCAAATCCAGTAAACAAAGTTACTTTACAATAAAATGTAAAAGAATATTTTAAAAATTTAAAACAAATAATTAAATTAAATATACATAACACTAAGTAGCCCATATTTTAAGGATAAATTAAAAAATCCCACCATCAGACCGACCAGGGTCAGCTACCATGTGTTCTTGGGAAAGGCACGTTACTCCAAATTCCTTCAGCACAAAATGACCTATTTGTGTTGATTTGCCATAAAGCACCAAAAAACCAAACCATCACAAACAGGCATAAAGTAATAGCATTGAATGTAAAGTGTGATGGAAAGCTTCAATTACTAATCTATGACCATGACACTATGACCCATGATGCAACACACTTTCCAACAATGATGTATAATTGTATACAGGTGTCACTGCTTAACCACAAAAAGCTACAAAGTAATAAAGTAGAATGGAAAGTGTCAGGAAATACTTCAAATACGAACATGAGGCTTCAACCTTGTATATAGTACCCCCAATGTCGTTCTAAACACCTTATAATAATGATATGTGCACATACCAAGTTTCGTCCCTTAATCTCAAATGTTTCAAAATTTATAAATTTGAAAAATAAGTGGGAGGGAAAACTTAAATAGTAAGCTGTGATTGTTGAAGATAGGACCCTCGATGTTGCAAACAATTCTAATGATGATTTAATCTCAATCTGATTTCAAGTTATTGAACAAACATATGATGGATGGATGGAAACACAAATGTTATGTCCCCAAATTTTCATAATGGGTCAGAAAATGGAAAAAAAACAAAAAACTCTGTTTGATACATGTAACATTAAGGGACAAAAACTTTCAACAGTGTACATTGGGCTTCAAGATATTAAATAAAAGGTCTAGGAAACAAATGTATTCAATTTCTAACAACTGACTTAATCCAGTTATATGATGTTAAACTGTATGTCAACTTTATATTCCATATGACCAAATTGTTTTGTCCTACCTGCTGATACCTAAAGAAGCTAATACTGTTTTCCAAAAATGAAGAGTAGGGATCTACAATGAACATTCAAATGACGAAAATATATTGTACTCTAAGCATTATTTCTTATCCCTAGGTCTTTCAATTAGAAAGACTTCCTTGAACTCCATTATACAGTGTATGACCTCAAACAAAATCTCAAGAAACTTACCCCCTGTCTGCACTGGATGACACAGCTCTTCGACCTGCTGGCAACCCTGCACACATGCAGACTGAGGTTACAGTGTCATCATGTTCTGTGGCTGCATGAAGCTGGATAAATGTATGGTAGTTATCTGTGAGTTCCCACATGGCCAGTCCACCTGCAATATAGTTCCACCTTTATACACAAGTCACTTGTTTTAATCAGGCTCTTTCTTTGTGTCCTTAATAAACAAATAAGCAAAAATGCCTTTATTCAACCTCACTACATGCCACAATAGATTAAAATGTATGTATTATAGCTACTCAAAACAGGCATAATTATACACTTAGAGCAATAGTGAACATTTCTAACATTTCCTCAAAACAGTGTGGATGAAGGGCAAAAATTCTTGAAGTCTGAGGTCACTGACCATGGAATACTTTTGACAAACTTTATCATGTAAATTGAAGTCTGATAGACTAGTGTTCAGGGATGAGGAAGGGATAGGGAGTCCATGTGTATAGAACCTGATACAAGTACTGCAGTTTTCATGTTGAATCATATGAAATCAAACCAGACTGCAACCAAACAAATGAAAACAAAAATGTGATAATTTCTGATTTCCTAATGTGAAATCTTTAAATAATAATTCAACATTTTAGACTTTATTTTTTACATCTTAATAGTAATAATAATAATAATAATAATAATAATAATAATAATAATAATAATAATAATTATTATTATTATTATTATTTCAAGAGGGTAACATCTGAACTGAAAATATAACAATATCCAAAGGAAAGCATGTGCAAAAAGTTATTGTACAAATGTACATGAAAACAAGCAATCACACTTTCATAAAAGGATTGTCCTGTTTGAGTATATTCAATTCCCTCTGGAATATTATTCCATAGAATGGTATATGTGTACTGAAACTTACCTGAACATAATTTTTAGTCTAGTTTTGATTTTGTTATAGGAGTCTCACCAAAAAGGTACTTATTAGGATGACATAGTGTCTCAGGTCTAAAAAAACCCAAATCAAAAGCTACTTACTACTTATATTTACAATCAAAGCTCAAACATGCATTCAACTGTAACCATAATATGACCATGGACTCTACAATCTAAATCTAAATTAATAGACTGCTTTACCCAAACCAGATTTTGCACAGTTCTTAGCAGCTCAGGCTAACTAACATCTTGGATATCTATTTCTGCATTTTCTTCCATTCTGTATTAATGATATGAGATAACAAATCAAAATGACATACAATCGTGCACTCTTTATTTCTCACTGCCAAAACTTGATTTGCATATTTCTGGCTGATACAATAATTAAATAATCATTTAAAAAGCTAAGATTTAATTATTACAGTCTTTTACTAAAAAAACCCAACAAATGGAAATATATTGGTGCAAGTATATGCATACAACTACATAATCTACCAAATATATTTGCTGGCAAGTCAAGTCTAATTGCAAACTGCATACTCAGACCTGCTAACTCCAAAGAGTCCGTCTCAGTAAGACAGCTAATATTTTTCTGAAAGACTGACTAGTTTCCAGTAAGATGTAACAAAATATCAATAACTGCTATTGTAAAGCTGGAAAACATAATTAAAAGTTTGATGCAGCAACAACATATGTTCAACTGAAAAAGTTTATAAAATACACATGGACCTTATCTACCACTACAGTCCTACACACTTATGTTGACAAGCTGCCTATCTCAACAAAAAAAAAAAAACAAAGTCCTGGTCCCTAGGTCCATTATTACTAACAAAATGGTCATGCTTCTCAATAGAATCCCTTGGTCCCAGCTGGAACAAATCCTTTGTCTTATCATTAATGTCAACAAGCTGCCAGTTCCCATCCATTCTTTGTTCAACAATTAGTTGATCTTGCCACCAGGCTTTAATTTTACCACCTTATCATTTATGATGGCAATCGTCCAGTTACAACATGTACTTTATTTTAAAAAAAAAAACAAGCACAAAAACCGGTTTTTGTTTGGTTCTATAAAGTTGGCCTCTTATGGCAACTTAAATAAAAGCAATGAAATCTGATCTCATTCTTGCATTTTCCAAAGTAATCAGTGATTAAAACAGGTTTATTGTGCTGTGAAAGTTTCCATTTTAACTTTATTTTTATTTATGATCGCTACCAAATTACAGTCTCTGGAAACTAAATATCTCGCTGTTAAAAAAACAGTGATAATACTGACATTGAATATGTAATGCTTTTCATATCAGGATGTGACCAATGCAATATTTTATTGTGGTTTTTATTACACAAAGGTAACCCAAATGTAATCTGTCATATACAAGTGTCTTTCACACTGGCTTTGTCTTTATGTCCAGTGGCAGAGTGGTTGAAATCCTTCATGATTTTGATTACATGTACTGCCATCTCAACTCTGTATGTGTGAGTTTAACCACAGGAATCTGCAATTTTATCAATAAAGCATGAGAAAATTTCTGACACACACACACACACATATATATATATATATATATATATATATATATATATATATATATATATATGGTAAATAATCCACATGACTGCACAAACAATTGTTTCCTTATTGATCTAACATTATTTGAGTGATTATTAGTATACCTGTTGGTCATAACTGTCAATTAGGTTGAAGGCTGCAACATCACAATAAGTACATGTCTACCACAAAAAAAATAAACATACAACTGAAATAAAGCAAACAATTTTGCACTTGATCAAAGATCATGTAGAAATTTTAGTGTGCAAGAACCTGGCACCTAGAGTGTCAAGATATTTTTACAGACATTGAGTCATTAATAAACATCTTAATTAAGACTTTAATTAAGACTTTACATGATGTCAAGTATCAAGATGATCAGAAGAAACGATTTTCTCAGGAAAATTGGTTCTTCAACTACCATATATACTTGCTTATAAGACGAGTCCAATTGCTTATAAGACGAGTCCAATTGCTTATAAGACGAGTCCAATTGTCTGTCATCATATAATGCATAGTAATCAGCAAACAGAATGACTGAAGTACAAATATCCTTTTATGGCAATAAATTCTGTTAATTGTTTACTGAGGATCTTTGGGTAAACCTGCAATAATATTTCCATGTTCACTGATCTCATCCACCACTACTGGAAAAAAAAATGGACAAATTTTTATTTTAGGTGATTTTATCCTATGCAATAAATAGTACCATCAATCTACGCCTTATCTGGTGTAATCTGGGTAAATTGTTATGTAGGTAGAATGCTGGATAATGTGCACACTATAACAAAGTCAATTAAATATGTTACATGCATTAAGAGTAAACTCCCTTTAGGTACATTGAGAGCTCTTTAATGAGGAGGTTTATTATCTCTTTCAATGTATATGCATCAAGGAAAACACAGTAAGTTTTGAACCTTTTTCAGACAGATTTGACTAACAAAGGTATGTAGAAACGGTCACAATACATAACTGTGGAAAGTTCCAAGACAACAATTAGACTCTAGACAATTTTAAGTAGCTTCACTCTAACAACTAAAAGTCTCATCAATGAACTGGATATATTTGAATAATTTTGATGAACAAGAAAACTGTGTGCTTATTAAGGCATGTGCAAATATTATGCTGAATACAAAAATTAAATCACTTTACAATTCATACTATCTTAAAGCAAACAAAATGATAATTTATTAAATTAGTATAAAATTATAATCAAGAAACAGACAAAAAGTAAACTTTACTTGTTGGGTACAAGTATTCAATCTAATTCAAGGTTGTTTGATCTCTGATTGATAACTAGATAATGTTTGTATATGTATTGTTGAAACACTACAAAAAACACAACATACAAATCATGCGAATTTGTTGCAGTTCATTAACTGTTTCTTGTACATTGGTGCATGAGGTTAATACCTTATCTGTCATAATACAGTTTTCCCACTCTTGAACGGCTCCCACACGAGCAGCCACCCACTCCTTACGGCCAGAATCTGAAGGCACTGACTAATTTGTGTTCAAAATTACCCCTCACGAAAGGCCACCCGGCTAACGCGACCAGCATATTTTTGCAAAAACATAAAATTTACCCCTCACAATCGGCTGCATTTTATTTTGTTGTATGTATCTAGAACAATTTTTTTTTTCTAAGTAATCCGATTTCTGTTTCCCGAAGTCAGGTTTTCGTTCTTCAAAAAAGTGTTCTACATGTACCACTAAGATTAATATTATATCCTTTACACCTTACGAGATGCCACATTTTTTTCATAAAGCCGAGAAAGACTCAAATTTTAATCCATATGTAAAGGTAATCCATATATCCTTACTGTGTGTTATCATAGATGTCTGGTTTATCCACTGATAATTGTTAAGATTACACTTATTAATAGTAGTAACATCGGAGAAGTGGCAATATTGATGTACAATATGAAAGTCTGCTGGGAAAATGGTTTGATAGCCTTAGTGGCTTCCCTTTGCAAGATGTTGAACTTGTTAACTTAAATAATTAGCAGCTATTATGCAACAATTGTAAAGTTTATAAATCTTAACGGCCTTGATGTGCTATTGTTCTGATCAAATCTGCTGTATGTATCCAAGGGGTTTTTCACACTTAGAGCAATATATATATATATATATATATATATATATATATATATATATATATATATATATATATATATATATATATACACACAAAAACAATAGGGTACCAGACTGCGACTAATGAATCATGTGACAATCGCTGACTTAAAAAATATATGGCATCTTGTTTAAATGCAGAAAAAAATTGTTTTATCAGTCTGGTAGTTGCAACATTGATGATTATAACTGGATGTAAGGTCAAGATCACAAGGTCTGCATTGGCTAAAAATAGAAACAGGGTACTAGACAAAGACCGAAAAATCATGTGACAACACAACTTGTTTTTTCTTTAAAAAGAAAGCATTTCATCCGCACAACAAATGTGTCGTCTGCATAATTAAATCACATACAGTTAGCAACATCGGAATAAATCATTACCAAACATTAACATGTCATTACGTAAACGAAGCTGACTATATCAGAAAATGTCGGTTATTATAGTCTACGATATCGAGTGAGGTGGGGAGGGGGACTAGTCAAACAAATTTAGGTAGAAAAGATTCGAATAAAACAATTTTATGTTGAAAAGACTTGAATAAATAATATTGTAACCGATAAGTTATTTAGCAACAGTGGGAAAATGGAGCAATAGGAAAGATAATTGCGTATGTACCAAGATTCAAATGACGTTTTTGAATGGTTCTGCTATGTGCATGACAACACCCGCTCGCATATCGCGCTTACGCCAAGAATAAGAACTATTAATGCATATTCAGCTGAAATAAATCAACTATTATAGCACAAGAACCGTTTAATATTTAATGTTGCTTTTAAAGGAAGATATTTAATGCTTTGAAAAATGAAGCTTTTTTACTACGTACATATACTTCTCACAAAAAATTTAGTCCCCCTCTGGAAATGCCACCTGCCTTTAAAGGCCACTTTCCCAGTGCAGTAGGGGTGGCCGTATAAGAGGGGGACTACTGTACTTGCAATGTGTGCTTAAAACTGTTTGATTTAGATTTTTAAAAAAAAATTTCAGTCATACTGCTATTATGTCTTCATTCCAGCAGTTTATAGTGGTGTCTAGCAATGGGACATCATGCCACAAACAATTAGCATCATGTTCCACCCAGTCACATAATACTGATACCAGGCTGACCAGTCCCAACACTAACCTCTTAATGCTGAGCGCCAAGTGAGGCAGCTGTTAGTATCATTATAGTTAAGTCTTTGGTATGACTCAGCTGGTTTTTAACTCATGAAGTCCTGCATCTGAGGTGGACTGTCTAAATACTAGGCCACCAGAGCAGTTGATTAAAACCATAAGAAATGCATGGGTACATTTTGTGAAGATAAAACTAGTTATATTAAGCACACATCAATGATGTACAAAAACCTAGGTTCAAGTCCTGTTCCAAAAGTTTGCTCCCTTTATAAACTCTTCATGTGAAACCTCCAAGATAAGACATACATTGTAAGAAGTACTAGGCATGCCTGGTAGCATATTCCATGAAAACTTCTACACTCATATTTTAGCAGCCAATTTCCTCCTATCAGGGTTCCTCCCAATTTCCTCCCATCAGGGTTACTTCCAATTTCCTCCCACCAGGTCTATACAAGTTTTGACCACCAAAGATGGATATAGGAACTTATTAAAGCATGTGTAAGTGTATTATGATGAATACGGTATCACATTTATCATTCAAACCTGAGCACAGGGTTACACCTACGCCTCTAGATGTTAATGATGTACCTGCTTCATTTGACACCTGTCAAAGTTACTTTGTACTTAAAGAATAAAAAGTCTGGCTAATGACATTACATCTTTCACAGGTCATCACTCAGTTTACATGGAATTCAAGAAGACTGTTAACCCTTATCATTCCATTTGCAGACATCAATAGAACCAAGAAATAGATTGAAACCATGAATTTGGAACTCATTTAATAATCAGTGGGAAAGAAAAAAG
Source organism: Potamilus streckersoni (assembly GCA_016746295.1). NCBI lineage: Eukaryota > Metazoa > Mollusca > Bivalvia > Unionida > Unionidae > Potamilus > Potamilus streckersoni. Next base: position 727,798 of record JAEAOA010001233.1, read on the forward strand.
CAAAATGAACTTGGTGCTACTTTTTACTCTACTAATCTTGACCTGTTTAGCAAGGGGACAGTTTGATCTGAAGATTCAAAATTACCAAGATTTTGCTGTCCTTACAGGGAAAATATGGAATATTTTTGATAATGCCTTTAATGTAGAACTATCCAGTCAAATTAAACTTCAAACCGAAGATGGACAACCTACACAGAATGGTAAATTACAATTCAAAACAAAGGAAAAATTCTTCAAGAATGGCAAAGAACAAACAACTAATGCGATACCTTCACAGAACTTGATTCCATCTGGATTACACATAAAGTGGGCAAGAGAACCAAGAATTGAAACATTTAGAAAACATATTACAGGAAATGATATGCAACAGTTAGTGCGGCTCCGCAGACAGACAATGAACAGGCCTCCAACAGAGGTGATGGCACGTCCATCAGAACAGCAGTCTCGCAGACAACAACTGCTTCAACGTATATTTCAGTTACCTACACAAGAACAGACAATCACTGGTGAAAACAATGCAAGGACAACTATACCACAAATGCTGACGAATAATGGTCAAAATATCGGAACACCTGATCAATGGATCCTTGGGCAACCTGAACAGTTCAGAAGAAACATTCCACAAGTTCCGATGCAAACATCTAGATTTCTTGGAAATGGTACGTCTCAACAGCAGGCAGTTAGAACACCTCAACAGATGGTTGGTACTCAAGGTCAACCTAACACAGGCCTTTTTTTAACAAAAAGTGAACATCCCCTAGCATGGACAAATAGACAACAAGCTCTTAGGACACCTACTGGACAAATGCCAATGCCAGGAGCTCCAGGGCAAATGGTGGGGAGGCCTGGGCAACTAATTGCAAGGATTCCAGTACAACATACAGTGCAAACACCTGGACATCAGATTCTGGGGTCTTCCACAAATGGGCAACAAAATCTAGCACGTGCAAGCGACATGTCTAATCAACGGCCCACTTGGCCAATTAGCTTTCCGACGGAAAGGTCTCCTGCACAACGGACCCCAAGACGCTTTCAAAGACCTATAACAAGGACATCTGGACAACAGGTTTTTAGGAATCCTATTCTGCAAATGATCAGAAACCCTAATGGACAAGTGGTAGAACTGCTTGGACAACAACTGACAGGAACACTTTCACAGCAAGCAAGATCACTTCCAAATCAACCAATGAATCAGTCTCCAGGAACACATGCTTCATTTTTTCCATTTTCAATACTGAGAACACAACCTATCTCTCATATTCAACAAACAAGATCCATGGCTAGTCCTGCTTTTACTGGTCAGGGAAACATGGCAGTGACACTTGCAGGAACACAGATTGCAAATGATCCTTTCAGATCAGCTTCTTTGGACATGATTGGTCTTATTCCAGACAGAAATGGCATTTCTGCAGTTGGGCCCATCTTTACTGTATTGCCTAGCCAAGATCCTGGAGGCGATTCCATCCTGGGATCTTCCAGATTTAGTAGCAGTCTTGATCAGGGGATGCAACTACCATCTCCTTTTCCTTCTGGATCATCCACGAGATCACAAGCAATTGGAATGGATATACGTAACAATTTGGCAATAGAATCTTCTTCTGTAAGACCAGAATTTCTCCAGTTTTTGCGAAGGTCTAGAGCTAATATGCCAATTTTTGACATTTCACTGGAAGAACAAAATTCTATACCTCAAATGCCACGAATTTGGCCTGGGGAGCCATTATTTTCAATGATAGGCATGCCACCAGAGGGATTCAGTCCTGTACCTGGAGTACAACTAGGATTTGGGCCAGGGAGGCCAATATTACATCCATTCCTTGATATGTCACCAGAAAGGTTTGGGTCTTTACTTGGAGAACCACCCAGATTCAGGCCATGGTAGCCATAATATTTTCAACTACCACAGCAGTAGGACCTCTTTAACTGATAAGTGAGCAGTCCAACATTAATTGTTTAGACAAAATGATAATAAATTTACCATAATATATTTTTTTCACAAAATTACTCCTATAAATATGAACATTTGTTGCAATGATATGAATATGTTTTTCTTCAATGTTGGTGCACTTCCTCAAACTGTACAGTAGTTTCAATCAATGAATATAATAACAGCACCTAGTCGACTATTTTTTTTTAATTTTTTTAAAAACATTCATTATAGTCACACAGTTGGGTTCTGACAGAAAAATTATAACAAATTTAGTCGTCATACCAAAACAAGTTGAGCATATAATTGGGCAAATGATTTAATAAACATACACATTTCCTGTACATTTTTTTCCATATTTTTTCATGATGATATTGCCATTTAGTGAGATTCTACTTTTCTCAAAAAAATGAGCACAGTATAAAACAAGAGCAACATGATCAGTTCATTATTCACCTGCCCTATGTTTAACGGTTCCCTACCTACCATATTTACTTGGTTACAACTTGAGTCAAATGGTAAAGAACGTAGATCCAGATCTGCTGTTACTTAATGTGTCTGTAAATCAGGGTCTGTTCAGTTTGTAGCTGGAATCATCTTAAAAATTAGTACTGATGGGAGATTGCTAACCAATCTTACTGAGCTCAACCTTTGACCAATGTAAGCAACACACCCTATAACCTTCATAGACGAGAATCAATGTCTCTGTATTCCAAGTGCCAGCCGTTCGAAAAGTTTGGTGAACTGGAATAAAAGTTATTTTGTGAAACCTAGTCTTTTGCCCCTTCCCACCTAAGGCGCAATGTGTGTTTGCTATTTCATTGCTTTTAAAATTAGGGTGGGTAGGTAGGTAGTCATTTTTTAAATTTTTTAAAAAGATCATCAGTTTCCATTAGCATAATATTTTATGGAGTCCTGAGGACTCCCACATTTGAGTTTTATAAGGGCCTTCCACATCTGAATTGTATAGAGCCCTTAAAATATATTAGTGTCTCAATTATAAGTTTTTAGATTAAGCTCTGTGTGTGTGTGTGTGTGTGAGAGAGAGAGAGAGAGAGAGAGAGAGAGAGAGAGAGAGAGAGAGAGAGAGAGAGAGAGAGAGAGAGAGAGAGAGATCACTAACATGTTAAAAATAGAAGTCAAGGACTGCTATTTTAGTAAAATTAGGAATCCCAGCATCAAATGTTGCAATCCCCTCCCAGAAGTGAGTTGCACATACCTATAGTGGTTAAATGTCCGTTATAATGCCAGAAAAAAAAAAGAAACAAAAATCTAAGTCAACTGCATTTATTTGTAAATAATTGTAATTCTTAAATATTTATGTGTTACATCTGATGTTCTGTAAGTTGAATGGGATTATGCTACACAAGGCAGTTATACTTGCAGCAACATGTCACGCCCTCCAAAACAAAAATATCAGGTGATGCATCTTAAATTGTTGAACTAGATGATCGTAAATCTGATTTTTGCAACAAGCATTCATGTGCTAAATGTGCTGTATTATATTACTCTAACATCCTGTTTTTAAAGTTTGTTATGTGCTGTTGATTTGTCCTTTTTCTGATCTGACATGATTTGAAGTCTGCAATAATCCATCCACTCTAACATTTTCTGTCATATAACATCCACAAGTCTGATGGTTAAGCATTTTGCTTAAAATCTACACCATTTTCTATAGAATCAAAGACTGATCCACCATGTAACTAGCTTATCAACATAATCTGTGAGGCACATATCATATTGAAAAAACCTGTTCATTTTCTTGGAAATGGGTCATAAACAGTTGCTATAAATAGAAAACAAGGAAAGCTATTATGCAGCAATAATCCTTATAATCAGATTCTCACTTTATGAGTGGAACTAAAGGAATGATAATAATAACAATAATAATAATAATAACAAACAACTTTTAAGTGCTTTGTTTTCATTTTACTTCTTAATGTACCAAAAAGGTTTAATCTATATACAGGCCAAGGAAAATTTAATTTCGTAAAAAACAGTGTAATCATTACGCAAAAATCGTAACGGTTGGAATGAATGGATTTAACTTCAAAATACTTACCCAAATTTGCAAATGGCAGTTTGTCAAAGTCTTGAGGTGAAAGCTTCAAATGGAGTAATACTTATTTTGGTAGGGTCTGTCTCCCAACTTAATATGCATCCCTGAGGTCACATGCACTACTTATTCAGCTACACTCATACAGTTTCATATTTTTGAGGTTACATATAACTATGTATGATTCATGATTGATCCAAACAAGCTCATGAAATTGCTATGCAGTATTTTCTTTACTGACTGGGAAAACCTTTTAAACCCCACCTTCTACAATATTGTTTTCAATAAACACAGTAGCGTCCATTTTTCACACTCAACTCAAAAAATGATTTTGAATAAAAATTAAATAGGCTGTCTGAGTATGAACAATTTACCCCCACTGGGGTTTGTTATGTCAAATATAACAATATCATCATAATAAAAATGGTATAAAACTCCATGAAAAAAACAAGTAGTAGAAGGATATTGCTCATCTGATAGCGGGTGTTAGGGGTGGGCAGTGGAGGAGGAGACAGTATATCTGTAACAGAGAATCCAATCTGTCTACAAGGCTCTAAAATTCTTCACCAAATTCACAAAATCATAGCATTTCTCAGAATAAACCTTGCACATGAATATAAACAGGCTATTGCAATAACTATTAAGTTCTACAACAGAAATAACAGAATTTTATAAATTATCTCTGTCAAAAGAACCAAAGGGATAAAGTGAGGGAACAGCCCCTACGAATGAGCAAGAAAATATTGATGGAGGTTTCTGATTGGTTGAATGCAGACAATGATGTAATAATAAAAGTATGGAAATGTACTGAAAATTACACGGTTATCCTCACCAGTGTCTAGTCCCACAAGAGCCTTATTTGTATCGACCCATTTTGCATCACTGAGACCCGCTTCTAATTGCACTCCAGCCGTGCACTTCTCAACATCTGGAGCAACTTCTGGTGTTGCATAGTACCAGAGAGATCCGTACCAGTATCGTCCAGTCAAATTGGAAGCACCCAATAAAATGCCGCCATCTGAAAAGAATAAAATGAATAATTATTAATTGGATACAATCCCATACACTAATACTATGCAGAAAAGTCTGGAAAACCACCTAGCATTCTTTTGCACACTTAAGTACTGCACATTACCACATACACTCACTTATACATTGAATCAAACTGCAACAACATAGATCCTACTCTGCCACATCATAAAGGGCCAGTCCATCTAGTTTCAATTACCTATTATTCCTAACAAATTGTACACAAACTGATCAGTTGGCACATTATGTGCCAAATCTGTGTCTGTGCAGTTTGCAGTTGGACTCATAATTGAGAATATATGGTATATACTCACATATTCACTGCAAACTGTACAGAACTAGATCTCCCATCACATAATATGCACACATATCTGGGTCTATAAGTAATAAGTAGAATAAACACCATAAACGCTGATAGCATATTATTTGATAGATCAGAGTCTACATGGCTACTGCTTGCAGCTGGACTTTTAAATGAATATATGGAGCAATTAGTGTATGTAATAAGTAAAATAAAACAAATAAATCTTCCATTAATTAAACATTTTGAACCAATTACTTGCTTTAAGGAACAATCTATATTCATTTTTATTATGGCTGCAAAATTTGAGCACAAATGGCCCACCAATTTAGGAGATATTAACCTTTTAACCCCCCTCCATATGTTTCCAGTTAGCTGACCAACCCAATTTCTCACTGCTAACCCTAACAAATTTTTTCCTCCATGAAAAAAAATAAATCATCCCATGGGGAAAAAATCACAGATTTGTTTTGTGCATCTAAATTTAGTATATTATATATAATAATCACAATAATATATAATATGTTGAAAAAGGCTCCCACTGGTAGTCTTGGGGCATTGCCCAAGTGGAGTACCTGGGGCAGGGGTTTCCTTAATAGCTGGTATCTGTGTAATATACATGGCTACTTTTACTTTACACACAGCTGCTTTAAAAAAAAAAATCTGTATCCCTGCTGGTAGAAGTCACTTCCCCCTTCCCTTGCCTACTTAGGCAACTCACCCTCCAGCTTTAAATATAATGGAGAGACCCGCACCCTGTTGCAAAAGCTTTCTTTAAAAAAAATTTCACACAAATATGTCAATTTGGTATCTTTCTAGGCAGTGCATTTTTTCCACCATGATGCTTCATTACCTGCCTAATGCTTCAATGGCACCCATCAAATTCTTACAAATCCATTAAGACTTCCTAAATGGTTAGAGAGTATGCTTTGGATGCCGTAGTCGTGGATTTGAACTCTGGCTGAGTTAGATCAAAGATTTATAAAAATAGTACATGCAGCTGCCTCCCTTGACTCTCAGCATTAGGGGTTAGTGTTAGGACTGGTTGGTCTCGTGTCAGGATAATGTGACTGGGTGAGACATGATACTACATGTCTGTGGCATGATTCCCCAGTGCTAGAAATTACTATAAACTGCTATAATGTAAAATCTTTGACAGCCACCAGTGTAACATATTCCTTGAAGTTATAATTACACCTATTTTGAGACTGAATTATGACAAATGAGATAAAATTATGCAGATACAAAATCCATCATTTAGACAATGACTTGTTAACTTGACAAGACAAGAAATAAAAAAGATGGGTATTTATTATAATAAATGTTGGTAGTAATGTGTGAACACTAATTATCCAAACATATTAAATGTTTTCATGCGTTACTTGAGCACTTGATAAAATGTTTATTCCAATAACTTGAATGGTTAAGGAAAATAGTCAAGTACAGCAAACAACAATGTTATGGTGGCAAAGATCATCTCATTTTCAGCAACTACTAATGCTTTATGTACACTTTCCTTTCTCTCTTTAAATCTTTGTATCACTCAAGTTTGGATGGGAGGGAATCCAAGATTTGATATTGCTGGAGCTTCAAGAATGCAGACTTTTTCTTGTTATGACCCTGCTGGCTTGACAGACAATTTAATTACATGCAGACATTTCAATTGAGTTGACCACTAATAACCTATGGTCTGCTTAATCCGGCAGGTTACAGAGAATCCAGTGTTCTGACTAAACCTCTCACATTCACATATTTGAAACATGAGCTCATGAATTATTTCCAGAGCCAGATGACCGACCAATATATCATTTGCAGTGTCTGACATATACTGGCACTTCAAAGGGATGTTCTTGCCCTGCAGGCAACAAAAAAAAGGAAGAAAAAAAAAAGAACATGAACTGGGTAGCTATACACATACATGTATTTTATAGCCCAGAGAAGACTTTTTTCATTCAATGACCTTTGTCCTACACACACACCCCTGATTTCTGAAAGATGTGTATGTGGAGAAAATGACTGAAAATTCAGATTATATCATGACTGCTGCATGGGAAAATATTCAAAATAACCAATATTAAGCCCAACTAAAAAGGCAACATCATTCATTTGGCAGAAAGTATGGCCAAAAATCTCCAAAAGTAAACAAATATAAACAACCTTGCTACTCAATGGATTATATGGTGGTGAAGTTCATAGGTGCCATGACTGAGCCTGACTTCATGTTAGCTGATAGAATTATATCATAGCTCAGCCACTGTGCCTTTGTGCCAGTTGAGATGATAAAAAAATTAAACTGGTCTTATGTAGCTCAGACACATCCACATATAATGAAGCTTCCCAATCACTACTAACTTGAAACGATTTCAAAGTTATATGAAATCTTGAAATCTTGTTTCCATTTTACTACTACTGTATTTTGCATTTTCTTCTAACTTTCCCAACATAGTACAATCTAAATCATAATACACAGTCCTGTATGACAATGTATCTCAAAACAATATTCTGGCAATACCCAACCTAGACTAGTTATTTAAATTCTTATCTGTCCATTCCAGTGACCTAGTTGTTAGATGTCCATCTTGGATTTGTGAGGTCTGGGTTTTGAACCCCCAATTAAGTAATATCAAAGACTTACAAAAACAGCTGCCTCCCTTGGCACTTGGCATTAAGAGGTCAGTGTTAGGATTGGTCAGCCAGATGTCTGGATAATGTGACTGGGTGGGACATCATCCTACATGTCTTCGGCATGATGCCCCCAGTGCTAGACATCACTATAAACTGTCACACTGCAGACATTGAAGATATGACTGCAAAACTGTTAAAGCTACATTAAAAATCCAAAACACACACATGCACAAATTTGTAGCTGTAGAAATTCTTGCACTGAACATGTGAACACAATTTAACAATTATTTTAACATCAGATACTAATAATAATTATTAATTAATAATTAAAATCAGATCTCTGCTGTCCTATGTAAAGATCTGACAGTGCTTGGAGTCATGTTCTGATGACCTATATTATTTACCATTATATCCAATTTTATCAGCCAATCAGGTGAAGGCCTATACATACCTATATGTTTGGGAGACTGAGCTGTATGACTGAAGAGCATCAATTTGTGCTGAAAGATATGATTTTGTTTCAAATTTGGCTAATTCAAAGGTCACCAGAAGATGACCCCTAAATGGTTGCTGTCAAATCTTCAGTATGATAGTGGGGATCCGATTTTAATCAGACCGTAATACTAGCATGAAATCACTGTGGTGATTCTTCTTAAAAGGCAGACCCAAATGTTCACAAGTATTGTTTTGTAATACACAAGTACCCGGTAATAAGTTTAAATTAAATGAAAGACATGTAAGAGAAGTTAGGGCAGCCTAAAATTGTGAAGGAGCTCATAAATTCCTGCCAGAAAGCTGGAGAAAACACAAGAAAATTGTGAATCCAAATTCAGGCAAGAAAATGAAAATGGCTTACTGAAACAAAGCCCTGAATTGATCTGTAAACATGGCTTTTCAATCCGCATCCAAACACTGCTCTTCATCTGCCATTAATGTTACTTTTGTGCCAAATCTATTTTTAGAGCTATTCATGTCATGTGTATAAGCAGATATACAGTGTTCTTCATATTTAATCAGCTTTGGTATTTATACTGCCAAGAGAACTGACATGTCACCTCTACCTAAATAGAAATTCATGTAAATAGAGGCTCTACTGCTCAAGGCAACAACAATGTACATTTTTATGTTGTAGCCGAAGGAGGAAAAATATAGTTTATTTTTTCTTGTATCACAAGCATATGGATAAAATGTCCTGCATAATGCATATATTTGGCACAAGAAATCACTCTCAATGGGCACATAAAAATGACAAAAAATATAGATATAATCATTGTGCTGATTTTTGACCAAGTGAACTAAGCAAATCCTAAGCTTAGTGAATAGAGCACATTCATTGCCAAAGCTGCATGATTAATTTCATTGGTTGATATAAATGTCTTACTGATTTTGATTGGCTTGGGCACAATTGACATCACATGGCTGCAGATGATTATTGATACAAAATACAAAGAAGAGATGAAATCTTTAGTAAAAGCACTGCAGCATTTGTTTCCAAAGGGCATACAAAAACAAAAAAATGTAGACTTAAATGTGAAAAATAAATTCAAGAGGAACAGGGAGGTCAGTAATATCACAGATGCTCATGTATTGAATGTGAATATTTGTTACACAAAATAAAAACATTTAAGACCCACATGCTCATAATATATTTAAATCTCTTGAATAAACAAGAAACTGGAGAGGATGCCTGCAAACAGGGTTTTAAAAAATTTTCTTTCTAAGTGACAAGGCATTTTGACCTGGTGGGGGTCAATGGGCACCACTCTTTCTTTTTCAAGGGAGAATAATATCCAATGTAAACAAAATTAAGTCTGAAAAATTGTACAGTAGTACAGTACAGTTTGATTTCAAGGAACCAAAATAAATGTTCTGATAGATCTATTTGTATCATTTAAGACATTTGTCATGTATATAATTAATTATATTTGTCAGATTTATTCTTGCTATTAGCAGAAATTACATACAGATGTCTTCAACATAAAAATCTTTGAGGCATCTGCCATTCAACAATATTCAATAGAGAAAATTTTCTGTCCCCCTTAGACTTCCCTGCATAAAAAGTACTTTGCTGATGACAGTTCTTCAGATAATGATTTGGGTAAAACTTTGTGGGAACAAGTTCTTTAATCTATCCAACCTAGGCAATAATATTTATTGGCTGTCATGGCAACCAAAGTAAAATCTAATACAATTTATCATTATCTTTACAAGCAGAAATGGTTCTTCATCAATGAACTAAAACTGAATATATAATCAAGACATTTTGGATAATTACTGGTATACTTTACAGAAAAGTATACATCATGCTACTCTTGTTTGATTTTAATTGTTTCATCAAATAAGTGTATACCCTATTTCCCTATCTGGTTGCTATGGTAACTATGAACACTTATCAATTTCATTTAGTTTTGTATTGGCAATCTGGTACCATTTCACCCAATCTATATATAAATACTAGATTTGAAGCAGTTACATAGATTTGGCTCAAGAAGCCTGTAACATGAAACAAAAGCATGTATGCACAGATGGGACAATCAAAATAATCAGCACAGGTAATAAGGTCACTCAAAAAATGCTAACAACCAGGATTAATGTACAATTTCTATATAAACTTAAGAACAGAGGTTTGGAAATTTTCTCCTTCAGAAAGATATATCCTTCATAAAGGTGGTTTTATTACACTATGAAGTGTGTGTGCCTTTTACCTGTTAGAAGGTGAAGATCAAGCCTCTCTGAAGCACTGCTGTTGATTATGAACAATCAGTGGTGTACCAGAAGATTCTGACCCTCTCCCCATCAAAAAAAATTTGTGGCACCCCCACCCAGTTGTTTCATGGGGATTTGGGGCCCCTACTGTTGTGGGAGGTGATTGGCTGGTTTTTATGCCACTGTAAATACTATGCCACTGTAAAAAATCAAACCTATTCTAACAGACAAATCCATAAAAAGGAAAAATGTGCTGAAAGGATAGCATTTATAAACCCATTTGACATATTTTAATCCATAATGGACAAACTTGTGTGGTCATTTAAGAGTTCTTTATTGTCAGGTTCACTCTTATGTCTTCTCTATGAATGAAGAAAATGAAGATTTAATTTTTCTACCTTACACCAAAGACTCTTACAAACATTTGTGCAAAGGTGCTATTGATACTACCGTATATCCAGCTTAAAACAAGGAATATGGGCAAAATCAAAAGAAATGATCCTCAACAATACAACCAAACCACCATTCCAAAAGTAGGTCACAGTGACATACATTTCATGCTTCAGTAAATGGCACTTCTATACTATTTAAAGTTACCATGTTGGTTGAAACCAAAGTAGCTGATCTGAGCTGAATAATATGTAACAGTCAATCCCACACCCTATCAAGTCATTGCAACACATTTTTTATTCTGGAAATCTTTTTTTGTGTTCCATATAAAAGTTACTGTAAGAAACTTTGATGATGTCTTGCTGTGTGATTATACTGACATCAGCCAATCACCTCCAACTTACCAGCATTCTCTATTATTGTAAATATCATAAACTGCTGACACAGCAGTATGATGCAGGTCATAAAAGACACATCATTGCCTTCAATTTTAAATCTCTTTGGGACTTGCACTGAGTTACATTCAGGACTTTATATTACTAGGACTTGTGTCTTTAATTCTTGGATTTTTTTCGATTTAATTTGCAATACCGTAAGTTGTTTTTTTTTCTTATTTATCATTTTGTATTCTAGGGAAATAATTTGTTTATTTTTTTCAAAGCTTGTCTTTACTCTTTTCTGTTACTTATCTTAAGTACACAGACTCCTAACACCTAATGGACAGTTCCTGGATTAAGCTATTTCCTTCAGTTAATTTTGAAAGGCTGACCAACTATCTGCTGACCTGAATATCATCCGAAACTAGGACAGTAGTGTTCTTTCATTACTTGTGTATATATTGTTGTCTAGTTCATTTATGTGTGGTATGCCAAAGGGTACATGCATGGTAATTACTTGTTATCTTAAACATTCCTTTCCTGTAGAAATGGAACTATATTATCAAGATCTCAGTGAATTACAAATTCAGTTTATCATGATTTCAGATAATAGATTTTCAATATTGCAGGAACAGTAGGTCACATCGGATGTGACCAGAGTCATTTATATTTCCACCAGAATACTTTACATTATCATAAAGTTATCACCTCATCAATTTTCTCATGTCAAGCTCCAGAATGTTCACTGCACAACAGATTATTTCAGTAAGCTATATTATATTACAGTTGAACCCAGTTATGTTGCTGGCCTAGGGGTTTGTCAAAAAGCATTGAGATAACCGATGATCATCATAAACTAATATGTCAATATAACATATGCTTGAAATTTCAATATGTAGTGATGTTTAATAAATAAGAATGTACATGCACGTATTTATGGGTTTTTTTTACACTACTGATTTGATGAAGCCATCTGCATGCTATAAAAATATACATACATGCTTGTTAACAAAAGGCATATGTGCACCAACTAACAGCAGAGATTTACATACAAACCTTTATTATATTCAACAACATTGCAAACACAAAGATTGTTCACAAAATCACAAAAAATGTGCAGGTGTAGTTCATTTTTACAAAAAGCTAACCAGTGTCAAAATTAAATTTGCTGTCATTTCACTCTGACAGCTCTGAAAAGTATGGTAAACAGAATAGCTACAACATGTTATCCTTCAGATAAGATCAACAAGTGAGGAACTGTCATTGGAGTGAACAACCAACCACCAACCAGCCAACCAACCATATGACAGGTATCATCACATCAGTGCTACATGAACTGCCAACTCAGTACATGCCAGTTAACCAAGTACATCATTTTAAGCTAGCATAACCAAGTGCAAGAAGTACATGTATATTAAAAAATTAAGAAGTACATGTAAATTAAAAAAGCAAGAAGTACATGTAAATTAAAAAAATCGAAAGATCTATTCTTGCAAAATAGTATCTCCATTCCCAGAATGAAACTTACAGTCAACACCTGGCAATATTGGACTTATATATTACTGTAGGAACACCCAATATAGGGAGAAGTTATCTATTTGTTGTTTGCTATTTCTTCTTGCTGAGTTTAAGTGTCTGTAACAACCAACAAACAGAAGGATTAGCCATTCCACTAATTTTATCTGTTCAATTTGCTTCTTCAGAAGTGGTCAGTTGTAGGTATAGTACAGTAGCATAATTGACTATCAAAACATACAGTACTCTACCATATGTCAGCATAAGCAGATTATGATGTAACAATGCACAGCTAAGATAAGGTTGTGATACAAAGGATCATTTGTGTACTGATTGATTCCAATGCATTACTTAGTTATGTTTGTAGCTTCCTTTCTTCTCTCTTATTTATCTAGTGGAAAGCCATGATTGTACAAATTAAATAACAAAAATGGGACATTTTTGTCACCAAGGGGATTTTGGTCATGAGACTGAGACGTTAATTGGCAAATTTGGCACTCTTTTAGAGTTTGGTGACATAAGAATCAACATAACCAATGAGCAAATGCTAAGACAAAGAGAGAATTTGGGGTTCCACTTCAAAAACTGGACTTAATAGGGTTGGCGAGATAAGTGGGATCCACTGTACATTCATGGTCTGTTGTTACTGTGAAATTTTAAAAACTGAATAATTGTATACACATTGACAGCAAAACAACTCCCAGAGATACATAAGGGTTAGGTCCTGGGACATTTATGTGACTTGGGTTTTAGGTTTTTACTATCGCTTTGACATCATGGTGAGGGTAGCTTCAACACAGTAAAAATCCTTAAAATTATGGAAAAGAATGTAACAGAAATGATTTACACATGTACGCAAGAGAAGTGGAAGTACATACTGCAAGTATACTGATTTGAAGACTGTGAAAACAGGAAGGCTAGATCAAGAGGTTCTCTTATGTATCTGCAAGTTTATGTATGTTGTAGTTGACATATCTTGGTGTTTCCTTAGCCTCTCTGATTGTAATCTGCTGTTTCATAAACTCTTATCTTGGTGTAAAGAAGAGCATACTTGGAAGGTAAGGTCATTCCCTGATCAATATCCAAGAAGTGCTTATTTAGGCACATCTCTAGTATTCACTGCAGAATGGTTAATACAAATTGTTTATGCCTCAGGAGATGCCACATTTATTCCATGAAGCTGAGAAAGATTCAAATCTTAATGGATACAAAAATGTAAATACACACAATCGGATTAGCCTTACTGCTGTGTTGTCAGGAGATATCTGGTTTAGTCACTCAGATAACTGTTAAAATTACAATTAATGAACAATAGTTACAGCTGAGTATTGATGTACAATACACAAATCAGCAGGGAAAATGGTTTAATAGCCTTTATGGCTTCCATTAGTTACATGTTGAACTTCTTCACTTCCATAATTAGTGGCTATTAGTACTGACAATAACTGTCAAGTTTACAATTCCTAATAACGGCAAGGTTAAATGTGCATACATATTGAAGCTTTTTGGTTTCTCTCACTTAGTGTACAGAAATAGAAAAACAAGTGTGCCAGACTGGGACTAATGAATCAGGTGACAAGATTGCTGCCTTTAAAAACACATGGTATTTTGTTTAAATGCAGAAAAATTGTTTTATCCATCTTGCAGTTGGCAACACTGATGATTACAACCAGTCAAGAACATAACAGGGTCAGATAGGCAAAAAAAGACAGAAATTAACCTTGAACCATGGTACCAGACAAAGACAGAAATTAACCTTGAACCATGGTACCAAAGACAGAAAAATCATTTGATAACACATTTATCACTTCCTTTACAAAGTCATTCTGTCCCCTCTACAAAATTTTCATCTGCATAATTAAATTGCATACAGTTAGCAACATCCAAATAAATCACTAGCTAACATTAACATGTCATTATGTATATTGAGACAATTATTTTAGACAAAATTTGGTTCTTCTGTTCAACGACATTGGGTGAGGTGGGGAGGGGGTACTTGCCAAACAACTTAAGGAAGGCCTAGAAAAAACTTGAATAAATGTCATAACTGAAAATGTTATTTGGCTTCAGTGGGAAAATGGAAAGAGTTCTGTATGTACCAATATTTAAATGCCATTCTTGAATTCACTGATGAACAAACTCTTGCACATTCACATGCATTTATTTTGATAGCTTATTGACTATTTACCTTTTCCCTGAGTAAGTTAGCAAGTATCACTGCCAGATTTCAGCATGTCATGCTTTGATGATTAAAATATACAAATTTGTGTTTTGAAACTTTAATAATAACATGCCAATAACAATTTGTTTTAACAGAATCAGTGATATGGATATGTTAACTGCATCTTGCACACTATTTCATCCTAAAATGAGTTTGTAACTAAGTGAACTAGTAACGAGGAAATAATAGGGCATTAACCCTTTATCTCATAGAGTGTATGGCATTTTAGCCCTTTGATATATGTGATGGAATAAATTTTTCTGTTGATTTCTGTAGGAAACATTTAGCTGGAAGCATGTATCTTTAACTCATTAACCCCTGAGCCAAATAGCTAGGCAGTCCCCTACAGCATACTTGCAGAGAACACCTAGACCAGTGTTAATCTTACCAGTGCCTGTATCCCTGAGACTTACAGCACCTGGCTTGCATATTTTTGCAGAAAATTTACTTTCAGTAAAATTTATTATTTTATTTATATTTGTTTAATTAGGCTGAAATTTGGCACAACATATCTAAAAAAAAATTATGTACATAAATAATGGTATAAATTTCATGCTACAAGCAGAAATAAAACTATTGCATAAAGGTGAACATAAATGATGTACCTATCAATTTCTTTCTCTTGCCATAAATAATCCATTAAAATCCACACAATGATTAACACATAAAATAATTATATTTTATGTACACAGAAATTCCACTTGTCATCTCTCTTGTAAACTTAACCTCCTGTGAATACCATTCAAAGATGCAAATATTTTCCTTGCTTTTAAATTACCTTTCTTCCTAAATAATTCTCACTGAAAATTAAAAACCTAATAAAGCACAATCAAATTTGAACTCATTCTCATCAGATTCGCTGTTATCATCAATGGCTATTTCATGTCACTATCAATCTCAACTGATAAAAATCCAGAAAATTCTCTGTCAGAGTTTATCAAGTCTGCTCCAACAGGCTGATTACAGTCAATTTGCATAATTTTTGGATCTAAATATTTTCACTATTTCTGCCCTATCAGAATCAAATTGTTTCCATATGATCAGCTGTGGTCACTATGTAAGCTAAAATTTTATTGGTTCAACATCCTGCAAAATTAGGAAATGGCTTGAAATTAGCCATGGGATTTTTGACCACTGCGGAAATAAGCCATGCCAAATACTGCCTCTCAAACATGGCTCCTTAGACACAAGCTAGGTAAACTCTGATGAGGGAGAAAAAGTGTGATGAGTTATCAGGGTGCCAGGGGTTAATGGAGATCTGCAAGTGTTTAAATTGCCATAATGCATGGATTGGTACAGGCTTTGTCATGAATTAGCCATTTTGTATTACAACTATGTTTGTTTAAACTGCACAGGATAGGGGTCAATTCTGATATGTATGAAAAATTGTCATTTCTGAATGTTACCAGGAATCAGTTGGGTAATCGATATTGTCATACGAACTGCATTGTTTAATTCCAGTTAAGGCGGGAATTATATTACATCCTCATTGGATATACTGTGAAAGAAGGTGTGGTTTCACACAAAATCTCTGTTTAAACGTGTTAATAGTAAAATTGAAAATTAGTCTGCTTCTCTAAAAGAGAAAATGAACATAAAAAAATGAAGTAAATTCATTCATAAAATAATCCAGTGGAGATGACTGTCTGGAGATGTGATTAAGATTTTTAATGCAGTTTTAACATTTTTTCAGTCATATCAATATGATGTCTGCAGTGTGGCAGTTTATAGTGATGTTTAGCACTGGGGTATCATGCCGCAGACATGTAACATGATGCCCTACCCAGTCATATTATCCTGACACCTGGCTGACCAGTCCTAACACTGACCTCTTAATGCTGAGCATCAAGTAAGGCAGCTGTTAGTATCATAGTTGTAAGTCTTTGGTATGACTCAACCAGGGATCAAACCCATGACCTCCCACATCCAAGGCAGATGCTTTAACCACTAGGCCACTGGAGCAGTTACTGTCTGGAGAAATAAAAACCTTGAATATACAAGGTGAGATATAGAGGATGTCTCATACATGTATTTACAAACCCAAAAGGGGCTACACAAAGTTGGAACGCATGAAAGTGAAAAGGAAGGGAAAAAGTGAAGATCCAGACTTAGCGCCACAAGGAAGTCAAAGGAGACAGGCGGTGTGGAATTGAACAGAGTCTGGACATCAGGTTATGAATTGATACTAAGCAATGTTTTTCGATCTCTCACTTGATTTGATGATGATTTAATTCTATTGTTTAATAGATTGGCTATTGGTATAATCTTTTTTTTATTTTTAATTCTTTGAATAAGTTAATTAAAAAAAGTGAAGCTTTAAAATTGTAATGATTATGACACTAGTTTATGAATTTTATTGTTGTCAATTTTGATTAAATTTTTCTTTTTTTGCAACAGGGGCTTATGTTATTCTGTTCTATATATCTTCTCAAACCATAAGTTCATACTTTATAATGATATTTACTCCTTCTGGGCTAATTACATGATTGGTGATCACCTCTAGATATCAATAACCAAAACCAGGTAACCCACCATAACAAAGATGAGAAAGGGTTTCAAGCAATAATAAGTAGCAACATTACCCAGTGCAGTACACTATAAATAGAACACCTGTTATTCAACTCCAGACACATAGGTCTGCCTGTTAACTGTTAAGCAGTGTAGACTGTGTTATATTTAACAGCAATTATAACCATTTTACATTTTTAGTACACATTATATATGGAAAGGTATGAGTAAATTCCAATTGTTATAGCTGTATAATTATTCTTCACAGAAGATTTTTTTTTGCTTTAAAATCATGAGAGAACTCTTTCACTGTCAAGTTATTGAATTCGTGTGACCAACTATGGCTTCGATTTCTCATACTCAAAATTTACAAGTTCTTTGCATCTATATCACTAAATCATCTGAATTTGATAATTTATAAAAACTTATTACTGTCTACATCCAAATAGAGACAGCCTTTACATATATGTCTGAAGCTTTCATAGTTGTGATTCTAATCATGTAAACTGAGTATTGAATGAAATCCAAGATTCCATTTTGAAACTGGAAATAGGACCCAGTTAATTTAAATAGCAGATTTCAAACAGAACAGAGCATAGACATCACCACATGATCTGATGTAATGGTCATTCACTCCAATGAATGTAGTATCGAATAGGGGGTTTTCTCCAAAGTGGTGCTATGAAAACCTGCTCACCAGGTGTTGCAAAGAGCCTGCATGAGAATGGTATAGAGTTGTCCAAAGGCGCTTGCATGAGAATGGTATAGAGGCATCGAAAAAAGCTTCCATAAGAATGGAGTAGAGACATCCAAAGGAGCCTGCATGAGAATAAGGGTTAATGGTGGACACTGTTTTCGCAACAAGTCTATACAGGCTGGTTGTATTTATAGGTTTAACTCAAGACAGCCATGTAGAGGTTTATAAACACAACATTTTTGTGTTTATTTGTTTGTTTTGTATATGTTTTGTATTTGCTTTTGAAAAAGACTCATTAAGAGTCGAAAGTGATCAGGCTAGTTAGCTACTAGTTTCACGATATTGCTGAGGTATTTTGTAAATTAGCAATTCCAATTTAAATCTAAATCCAATCAGGCTTATCCATTAATGTGAGAAACCAATTAACTCTTAAAATCTGGCTTTGTAATCATATAATTCCATGTGAATTTTCAAAGAACATGAATGTCATAGCGTTTAACAGGTTTTTCACTTTTCAAACCATATGGTTACCATTATCTTCAGGCTTGAAGTAAACATGAAGTAGCTGATAGAATTTTTTCATCATGTGCAGCTATGTCTTAATATGGGGGCAATTTTACCAGAAAATATTTCAGAGGAAAAAATTTCAGCTGATATTTCACCAGGCTGCAATTTTAGGAGATGTATCAAATTTGCCACTTGCAGCTGTGATTTTCTAATCTTGATCTATGCCAACATCCAGTACTGCTGTTATTGAAATGCCAGGAATCTGGAGTTATATGCATGAACTTCAACAAGATAAATGATGGAGCAGGTTAAAAATATTTAGTGCAAAGAAAAATAGACATGATAAAATCTGGTAATGTTCTTAACATTTTACTTCAAAAATTTTCATTTTTTAATTTTTTTACTATTAATTAATGTGCATTTCAATATTATCTCTCTAGTGTCAACTGTAAAATGAACAAGCACCTGCTTCATGTTTTGTAGACCCTCTCAGGAAATAAAGTTGTAACCTGTTTTATGATGCTGAATTCTGCATCAATTATGCTTATTGGTAGGGGATCTAAAAGGTTTCTCTTGTTTGTTGTTGGGCTTAACGCCATTTTTCAGCACACGATAGGCTATTCATGGCGGCCAGTATTAATGGTGGAGGAAGAAACCCCGAAATCACCGGAAAGAGCCACCAACCCCACCAGACCCAGGAGAAGCTACTGGCAAGCTTTCTCACATATCTACATTAGCCAATCCTAATCCTAGACTGAACACATGCAGACAGAGGTGAGATGGCAGTGATGGTAAGGACATCATCCGGACATCGATTTTAGACCACTCTTAGACCACTCGGCCACTTGGGCCCCAGGTTTCTCTTGTATGACCTAATTAATAAGCTTCTAGGGAGAGGGTATGAAAGACCCTGATACATCATCCAGGGGGTCCAGACTGATATTTCAGTCAATGATCTCTTGTTAATCTTAAGATATAAATGAAGGGTTAGGAGTTGCTAGAAATTTATATAAAACCACTCCTGTATTGACCATAATCACTTCCAGAAGTTTTCACACAATCCAAACCCAAAAGACTATTATTAACCAAATCCTTAGTACTGAGTTGAATATATCTTGTTGTGACATTGATATTCCCAATTGTCCATTCATCATTCCTTTTTTGTTAACTTAGTCTTTATTTGATAGCATAAGGATGTCAACATGATACAGAAAACCACAGTGCTGGATTACCAAATAGGCAAGAGTAGGCACCAGCCTATTGACCTTAATGGATCAAAATAATATTAAATTGATTTGATGTATTAGGAGATAATTTGCAAAGGGGTCTCTGAGATTTCGACTGCAGGGCCTCCATGTGGTTTAATCTGGCACTGGATGCACACAGGGGATATTTCTCATTTATAAAACTAGTACAAGGCAGTGTCCCCCCCATTCCCTCCCCCAGTGATGACCTTATCCTTTTAACTCCTTACACATCCAAAGCAACAGATTTCTTTCATACAAGTTTTAAGCAAAGTGAAGGGATCTGGTATAGAGCTGAAATTTACCTGAAGAATCCAATTTTTTAAAAAAAAATTCTGTGACTATGATCCTGTTATTTGATCTTTAGACCTAAAAAAACAACAGGCTTCTTTCTTATGTCAAGCATAAGCAAACCAAAGTTTGGCCCAGATCTATGATACACAACTAATGTTACTGCTCAGAAACTTCTTTGAACACAGAAACTGAAACCTTTGAACTTGTAACCAAAAAAATTGATTGCTTTCTTGTTTAACAGATGTCAAGCAATCCACTAAGTTTACAAAAATTGATCATGAACATGTAAAAAAAACTAGTCACTGTGCAAAAAGGTAATGATGAATGGTCAGAAAGGAAGATCAGATAGGAAGATCAATGTTACAAAAACATATAATCTACTTTTTAAAGGTGTATAAAAAACCTATATTTCATATACACATACCTGTCTACTTCAATACCTTTTTTTGGCCAGAAGATTGATAACTAGTGGGCTGTAGTTAACATTGAGGTACATCCATTATATGGACAGGTACATCATGACCCACAAACACTCTCTGATTGATGCATGCCAATTTTCATTCCTGTCACACAAGTTGACAGTACCACCTGTAAGGGTTATAGTTAGATGTAATTTAACTGTACTTCAATATACTATCTTCCCAGAATTATCTGCTTGTCACTTATAATGTATTGTTTATTTGCATATAACTTGTACTGTTTAGCATAGGCCAGAATAACTACCATATGTTCTTACTTACAGGTCAAACTGCAAACAACAAAGATCCTGATCTGCCATAGCATAATGCACATGCCAATCAGGGTCTATATTACTTGTTCTATTAATTACTCCTAACAAACTGCACAAACCCAGTGTGGCTAAAGCATCTGTTTCAGATGCAGGAGGTTGCAGCTTCAAACTCACCAGAGTCATAGCAGACTAAAAAAAAATTGTACTAACAGGCCTCAGCATTAAGAGGTTAGGACTGGTCAGCTTGGTGTCATGTCAAGTGACTGGGTGGGATACATGCTACATGTCTGTGGCATAATGTCTCCATGCTTTTTATCACTATAAACTGCCACACTGCAGATATCATAGTAATACAACTGAAAAATTGTTAAAGCTACATTAAAAATCCAAATTAACCACCTTCTACATAGTGGCTAGTAGGCTTTCAAACTGGAGGCATCTGCTGACTGATTCAATTAATTTCAATGTTGCATAAAATAAATGTTAATTGTTTTGGCACATGCCATTGCAGAGACCAATATATTACAAGATCCCAGCTAGAACTGGCAGTGTGTATAGCAAGCAGTTCACAAGAATTATAATATCTATTCCAGGCATAGAAACTTGTTGCATAGGTGCCAACACTGGCATGCAAGACTAGTTTTAAATGCATGAGGCATGAGTAATAGTTTTGTATATTATATCCTAAAAAATTATTTGTAAAATTTATATATAAATACTGCCTTAGAAAGTCATATACAATCCACATACTGTATTTATATTCAACTGTGCATTATTTTCTCTAAATTAACAGGGACATTGATGAAAATGACTTAGCCAACTTAGCCGAAAACTAAAAACTGTATGGACTTGTCACAATTCTACAAGGTTTCCAATGCCTGGTCTAAATCTTTAAATGCAGATAGTTTTGTCTACACATCTGTACTTGATTTTCAATCAAGCTTGATTTTCAGTATATAGCTACTAGCTGTCTAGATAATAAATCTGGTACAACCATGTAATTCAAGTGTTTCCCTTTACCCTCATTTTGTACATCACAGAGCCACCAATATTTAATCTGAATCCCAGTTCTGACAATCTATTTTATAAAAAAAACAATTTTCAATCTTGCATCCCAAGGGGAAACTGTGCAGTCTTCAAATCTGCAGGAATCTTGGTGAAAATGATGATTACTATGGTAACTTGTGAAATAAAGGTAGAATTTTCCCCAAAAATACAAGACAGAGAAACTGAAGTTTTTCAAAACTTTTTTCCCCAACAAATAATCAAACATTTGAATCAGAGCACATTCTTGAAAATATCAGAAAATGTTAAAAGTTAAAAAGTTTAAAAGTTCAATTGTTTACCTACTGACAAGCAACCATGGCAACCTGACCACAGTATCAAAGATTGACAGTTTTGCTTGGCAACATTTTGTAAAAGAAATAACCAACCCAGTGTAAACTGATCAAAGCTGAATTAGTTTACAAGGGTACAATATTAAACCCACTTAACGAACTGATATTTGAACACCCACTTTAAAAAAAAATCATAAGGTAAAAATTCTGAACAGTCTCATTGCTCACATTGCCATTTCTATTCACCTTCATTAGGGTGCTTTTGATAGCAAGTTGATAGAGAATATGGGGCATTTTTATCAGCCAACAAACCCTTTATATATCAATAAATCCAAATTTTAATTTTAGTAACTTTCTGTACATGTCATTTTTTAAAAAACCCGACCAACCAAACAAATTATATTATCAACTGCATACAAGATTTGTATCAATATATTTGGACTCTTAATTTGTACAATTTTCATTTGTGAATAAAAAAATTCCAAAACATTTTTAAGATAGTCTCTGTGATGTGGTGAATGCTTAAGATTCACTTTTAAGTTCATACTGATTCTTAAACCAGATTTGAGATTACATATAAAACTTAAATGTTGTATCCATTCCAGCATACCAGGACTAACAGGAACTGTCAAAATTATTGTGCATTAGAGCAAAACATAGCTGAATGATGTTCTAGTCTTTTATTGACAAACAATTACCCTGTCTAAAGAGAAATTTTAACCTGGTATATTATCTATATTTTTACCTAGGCCATTGACTATGCATTCACCCAAATGTAATTGATCTATGCAAACCTAAATATTTTATAGTTTCAAACACTAATTACGTATATGGTCATTTCATGTTATGTTAATCCAGGTCAGAATAGAACACCAGTGTATTTAACCAATGATGACCCTTGAATCTGAACTGCTGATGCATGGATGGAAAACAGCAGCATCCCTGGGCAAAAGCAAGACATAAGGGTGGCATGCATTAGCAGTGATACTGACTGACTTCACTGATAAACAAGACACTGATCTTGCCTTGGAGTGATGCTGCTTTCCATGCATACATCTGCAATTCAAATGCATGGTCAACAGTGTTGTTCTGGCAAGATTAATACTAAATAAAGGAGTGCATGAATTTGATCAATGAAAGCTGGTAGAACGTTCTAGTGGAAATCTACTCCATCTAGTGGAAGTCTGTCATGGATTTTATTACAGCCTCAATGGGTTTTTTGGCACCCCTCGCTGTCATGGATTTTATTACAAATGTAATGGTTTTTTTGGCACCCCATGCTGTTATGGATTTTATTACAGCGGGTTTTTTGGGCACCCTTCACCAAATCTACATCAGGCAGTAATACTGAAGTTCTTTCAATAAATTATATTTCATACAACTAATTGTGCAATGCTTATTAATTTGTCATACTTTTCCTCTCAGTTCCACATTATTCCCAAGACCCACTTTGAAGAAATTAATGAATTCAGTAGTACATATAAAACTTGAAAGGAGATCACAAAATGAACACTACTATTTATATTGGACATGTACGATCAAGAACATTGAAGTATGACCCGTCTCTCATAAGTCTTTCCAAAGATGATTAAACAAGAATGACTTAGCAGCATATCTTAAAATAAAAACATCCAAGCAATGGTTTTGCTGCACTTTTACCCTTAAAGTTTGGAAATAACATGTCATGGAATTGTGTGCAGTTTATTGGCCGTTTCTCGGTGGCATGTCTTCAACAAAGCAATTTCACACAAGAATGAGAATTTCATTCCTGCCTTTACTTTCATAAATCTATATGCATATGTCTGTAGTAGTGACATTCTTCCTCTGAACTAAGCTGCTTGTTATTGAAACTTCCTGCATCCAAACAAGAGTTAGTCAGGACAGTTAGGACATGTACTTTTCAATGTCATTCTTTATAATTTCAAAATGTACTATGTTGAACGAAAATATCACAAAACCAAACACCTTAAAACTCACAAGCAGCAAGTTTATGAAAAACAAATTTTGACAGAAAAAAGCATTTGATGTCAAGTTCTCAATGTATATCATAAATCTGGTCTCCATCATTATAAAAAACATCAAACATAAATATTTTTTAATTCCTAATTAATGCTTTGTTATTTGATCTTAAATAGAGAAACTGATGCATGCCTTTCTTGTAACAATCAGATCATGTGCATTTCTTTTAAACTATTTCACATCCCCACTGTCTCTGTTTAACTCCCAGCCTACAACCAACCCATCCACCCCCGACTCTGTAGTGTAATGAAGCAAAAGAGTAGAAATATTGTAGCATAATAACTGAACAGAGTAGAAATATTGGATGATTTAGCAGAATCTATCATTAAAACTACTCCCATGTTATATTTTAAATTTTTCTAAATTAAAAAAAAATTCTTTGCTCAGAAATGCATTTTCGATCTCATGCAATACATATGAATGCATTTTAGTGAGTCTAGGAAAATTTATTTCTACATACATGTATTAATTTGCAATATGCAGTAACTTCAATGTGTTTTCTCAGAAAATGATTTCATTAACATGCTACTTGTGTTGGTCATTAATTTGTCATAGTTTTCTTTTAATATCAATCATATTTCCAAAACATCCGTTAAAGAAATTCTTAAAAACAATTAACAAATACCATTATCCATAGACTTAGAATATGATATTTTGAGAATTATATTTGTTATTCATCAACACTAACACAGAATTGATGTCTGCTCTCTATCGGAGGCTGTTCATGCAATGAAAACCTTATGAAAACCTTTTCCATCACCAAGCACCAGCTAAGTGACATTTTACTTATTAACAATGGCTGGTCAGGAGCGTTGTGAGCTTCAAAATGATTTTTTCAGCACTGATGTTTGAAAAGTATTTTATTGTATTAGTCATATAATAGTGTGCTTTATTTATTATCCACTGTTGAATCTTATATATATACACCTATCCCTGAATAACTTCCTCACAAAGGGGTCCAAAAACATTCACTGCACTATAAGAAAGAACACGAGTTATCTAGCTACCTCCATAAGAATATAAAACTAATGTTCATCAAGAAACCAGGTTGTGTGTGTTGTGTGTGTTTTGGAAATAGCTTATTAGCCTAATTAATCACAAAATACTCACTTTAAAATTGCACTAGGAATAATCATCAATAAATGCCTTTTCTGATAAATTATTTTTTCCATGTAAAAATGACCTTTATTCTGATATTTTCAAGATGTCCAACCGCTGAGAGATCGTTAACATTCCAACTGGTTCCAACAACCTTCATGTATACATGAAAACACTGTGTACTACATCACTGCTGCTGTTGAGAAGCCTGGTTCCCTGATATGTCAGATCTTTGCCTTGCTCTCTACTCTTTTGGAGTGAAACAAAAAGAACCCAGCACAGCAAGCAGGGAACCAGACTAGTTACTGATTCAAATTCACAAGCAAACAAGATTCCTTTTATTTAACAAAATGGAAAAATTAGTTTGTGAAACAGCCATCATCAATGAAAGTCATTTTTTTCATATTTTTTTATAATAAAATTTTGATGCCATGATTTCACTTGAAGTAATAGTGAAACATCTCATCCATTTGGAAATCGAGCACCAAATTAAAAATTGCAAATTAATTACAAACTCTGAAACCAGCATTTTATTAATAAAATGAATTTGTGGAATAGAATTTTACATCAAGTATTCATTTCACTTGGTTCTTGTCATAACTAATCACACTTGTGAATAAGTATGCTAATTTAGGTAGACTAACCCTTTACCTCATACAAGCGACTTTAGACATCTCTACCTGATCTGAATATAAGCCCATTATAATGTCTCTACTTGATTCACACAGAAGTACCTTTTGATGCCTCTGTAAACAGCAGCCATTTTGTGCGGGTTTCTGTAGCACTACTATCCGAAAACCCCTATAAAATGCGACATTCATTGGTGTGAATGACCATTAAGTCAGATCACTGTTTATACTCTGGTCGAAATCTGATATCTTGTCATATTCTTTACTCTCCAAAATGGAGGTCACAGATTTTGTTTAGTACTTGCTTGAAATCTCACGATTTGAATCACAACTATGAAAGCTTCAATAACTTAGGTAAATGCTCTGATACTGTTGTAGGAAGCCATTAGTTTTTATAAATTATCAAATTCAGCTAGTAGTAGGAGAAAGTAAGAATCCGAGCTCAACAACCCCCTCCAGACCTCCAAACAAATACAAAATACCTAGGTAACGTAATAGAAAACCTATTGCAATCAATAATTGCGTTAAGAATCCGAGCTCAACAAATACAAAATACCTAGGTAACGTAATAGATCACCTGTTGCAATCAATAATTGCGCTAAGAATCCGAGCTCAACAACCCCCTCCAGACCTCCAAACAAATACAATAGAACACCTGTTGCAAAATATCTAGGTAACAGGTAAAATTTAATTACGTGATCTTCCAGAATAAGCAGAATGATATGTCAGACTCAATTTTCCAAATCATTACCATTTAGCAGAGCGTGGCAATTGTGGACTAAATTAAGCATTAGAATTCCAGTAAGGTAAGTGGTATTATATAAAATTTTATGTTATATCATACTTCTTTTGATAATCTTTCTCATATTTGCTGATCCTCATGGGTAGAATATCTGTTAACATGTTGTCAATAATACGAAAGAAATTCACGTATTAAATCGTCCATACTATATTTTACTCCTCGTAGGTAAGATCTTATTTGATCAAGTAGTTTTTTGTAAGTTATAATTGATGTTAAGCAGCCGTGCTTTTTTATCGAAATTTTAGGTTCAACTTTTTTACAAGCTGCTGTAAGAGAAACACCAACACCGGATATGATTAACAAAAACGGGTTTAATGATATACCACTTGAAATTATGCCAGAACTAGTCATTAACAAGGGTAGATATGATATTACTCGAAGTATTTTGTTATAATATTTGTAGCATTTTTTAACGCACCAAAGTTTTTTATGATAATATTTGTAGTATTGTATTAGTGCGTCAACATCCTGTTCTGGAATATCTTTTGAAATATGATTGAAATCAACTATACTTTTTTTCATTATAATATTGTTCACATAATCTCAGGCTTGATTAAGTAACTAGTTGAGGTGTTTCAGCCACAAATTCCAGACAATACCAATATGACGCAGCAGTTAATTTTTTGTCATCTGCTATTAGCATAAAAGTTTCTTCAACATCTTTGTTTAACACAATAGACACAGTTCCAGAGAAATTATCAGTCGAGTGACGCCATGGAAATAATGTAAATATATTAAACTTTGCACTGCTCAACACGGACAATCTATACACACCAGTGACCTCTGCAGTATGTTTGAGAGTGTTATTTTGCGGCGACCAAGTAGACATTCCAGAAGCAACAGTATAGACAATATTTTTAATCTGCTTGTGAGGAATTTTAATCATACTTGTTTTCTCAACAATACTAGGAATTCCACTAATAATATCGTTGAGTTTTGTGTTAATATTATCGAGTGTAATATCAACAGACGGCGGACTTCCAAAAAATTCGTTATTGGTTTTGTTTATGTTTCTGCGAAAATTTAAAAACGTGGTGATGTGATTAGTAAAATCAGTTTTGAACTTGGTGATTTCATTGTTGATATCATCAACATATTTCTTTGTTACAGCATCAAAATCAGATTCTGGTGTTCTAAGATTATTGATGCCATTATTGTTCATGTTGAGAAATGCACGCATTATACCGCCATGCACCGACACGTACTTTGATTCCTGATCATCAACATATTTCTTAGTAGCAGCGTCATTATCCTCAGTTGGGTTTCCAAGGTATGTGATCTTGTTCTGGTTCATAACAATGTTTCCCGTAAATAAATCACCTGCTTTTCTAACATAATCGTTAACTGACCTACCCGAATCTTCTATCTTACCTTGATTATTAAAAGTAGCAATATTATTAGCAACTGCAGTAGGATTTCGTACTAGCACATCTGATAGTTGTACATTACTAGTCTTTAATCGTCCTTGTTTGTCCTGGAAAACTACAACTTCATTTGGATCTACACTTGCAACGTTTAACAAATTGTTGATTTCATTTTTGAGCTTATCAAGAGTCGCATACTTGGATAAGTCACCCTGGTAACCTTCTGTTAATAAATCTACTGCTAATGTTCCAAATTTTGTATAGTAGCTCATTATACATACCGTTCTACACAAAATTGTTGGATTAATATAACATAAAATTATACGATGGCGAAGATAATAAACTTTGACACCGAGCGATTGGTGAAGCATAAACATAACAATGAACTTCCAGACTGTCATTATCTTATTGTTGGGCGAACTGGATCTGGTAAAACAAATTTGTTATTAAATCTTTTACTCAATAATAACTTTAACTATGATAAGGTGTATATTTACACCATCAACCCCCAACAAGACAAATACAAATTATTAAACGAGTATAATGATAAACTTCGTGATGACCTTGGCATTGGTGATGATATATTTTTGATAAAACAACCAGAAGAACTCGTTCCAGTGAATGAACTCGATTCGTCAGAGCATAAGATAATCGTCTTTGATGATATTCCGCTAAACAATGAGGAAATGAACAAGATTAGATCATATTTTTCACTATCACGTAATAAAAGATGCAATTCTGTTTATCTTGCCCAAGGTTTTTATAATGTTGATAGGTTTATTAGGCGAAATACGGGTTGTTTCATATTATTTCCCGGACTAGATAATGTGGATGTGAGAAATATTGCAAACGAACAATGTGGTGATGTTACAAAAGATAAATTTATCGAATTATATCATCGAGCAACTAAAGATAGATATAGTTTCTTTTTATTTGACAAGCTAGCGCGTGATCCAACCAAGATGTTTCGTTGTTGCCTTGAGACGTTTATATGATATAATTTTGTAAAGCGTATAAAAATAATGGACAAACATCAACAGAAAATCGAATTACTAAAAAATTTTCTCGAAACTTGTGCGGCTTTTAAGAAAAAGGTGGAAGAAGCTCGACGTGGACAAGTTCAAGCAGAAGAAGAAAGAACCAAATTTTTCAAACCTGTTACTGAGGCGATGCTTGGCAAGCAGCCAGAAATACCAACATTGTCTCCAGAAGAACTAGCAAAAATGAAAGAAAAAGGTTTGTTTGGTTTACTTGGAGAAAGATCAAAAGAAGAAACTGTAAAAATTGTAAACGAACTTGTAAGAAACATTGCTGATCCTGCTGCACGACAAGCTGAGTTTGACAGGCTAATGAACAATCCTCTTGAACTTCAACACGCAATAACAAGATTGACGGTTAATCCCGATGAGATAAGAAGTATGATGGAAAAATTGTCAGAACAAACTGAGGAATTAGCTGAGAAACAAAAAATATTACAAGAAAGTGTGATAAAAATGGTACCTTTTGAAGAATCTATAAAAATTTACAGAAGACAAGCTAGGGTTAAAATAGAATATGATGAGTATGAAGAGTTTATGGAAAAATATAATATCACTAATATTAATAGTATTCGAGATTGGTCAAAAGAAAACTATGATAATTTGATAGAAAAATTAGAAAGAATTGTAGAAGATGGCTCACGTGCTGATGATGATATTAAAGATATTAAAGATAAAAAAGATGAAAGAAATATTCCAACATTACTCAATTATATTAGAGAAGGAATTATTGCTGAGATTTTACATAAAACATCAATACAATATCGAAATAAACCAGAAGGTTATAAGAAAAGTTGGAATTTTAAAAGACTACTCCAACAATATGAAAAAAAGCGAGATAAAAGATTACCGGAAGAAAGAACTGGAGGTGGAGTTAAAGTTTTTACATCAAACGCAGACATAGTCGATCGGCTAATGCTGTTGATATCCTCTAAAGAAGCTGGTAATGAAAGTGTAGAGATTGATAACGAAATTATTGATATACTTGATCATCTAAGATCGAGTGGATTACTAACATCATCCGAGTACGAAATTTTACACCGCGATCTTATCTAAAATATTAGTATAATGCAAACAACATTATTGCTTGATTCATCACAAATAATAGGAAACAGCGCGAATTTTACAGTAAATTACAACCCACCAATAGAACTAGATCCTGCAAAACAGTATGAGATTGGATTAATTTCTTGTACTTGTTGGAACGCCATGCCGAATATTAAAACTGGGATTAATGATGAAATTTTAATCGTTAATGTTAAACAATCTCCAACATCACAAAAAGAGTTTATTGATATACAATACAAACTACAGATTCCACAAGGAGCTTATAACATTACTGATCTAAACAGAACAATAAAAGAGCTTCTAACAAAAGCTGGTGGGAATGCTGATAATTTCGAATTAGCGGCGAATTATAACACCTTACGAGCTAGGATAACAGTGAAAAGAAATATGAAAGTCCTCTTTGAAGAAAGAAGTTTTGGAAAGATGTTAGGTTTTACTAGAGTTTTATACTATACCACCGGTGAAGATAAATCTTTGACATTTGACAGAGAACTACCAGTAGATATTACAGAAGTAAATACAATACTCATCAATTGCTCTATCGCATCTGGATCTTATACGTCAAAAGGCAACCGCGGGCAAACGATCTACAGTTTCTCACCAGAAGTCCCACCAGGTTCTCTCATGCAAATCAATCCGCGACAGATTATCTACTATCCAATAACACCTGAGAATCAAATTACAAGCATTACAATGCAACTCACAGACCAATCTGGACGACAAATAGACGTGAACAACGAGATAGTCACGTATTACTTACACCTACGCACTGCTTAGGCATGTGATTTTGTGTACATAATTTTATAAAATGAGACGAAGAAAAGTTTATCGAAGAAAAATCGTAGGTGGATTTTTTGGAAATATATTTACAACAATTGCAGAGAATATTCCAGGAATCGCGCGTAAAGTAGCGCCCATTGCACTTGACGCCGGTAAAGCTTTCGCTACAGGGGCGGCATCTTCAGCAGGCACTGCAGTAGGGCAAAAGATTGCTGATAAGATTAAAGGACCTTCAACAACACCTACGGTGTCTGAAATAAAACGAGTAATATCAGATATTGCGCCAACAGAAGAAACAAAACGAGCTATGATAGCTACAACAAAAAAATTATTGTCGCCGAGTGGTGAAGAAATAGTACGTAAACTTGTAAAGAAAACAGCGCCGATGACCCCTGCTGCCTTTTAATTTTGTGTAACGATTATAAAATAAATGTCCGCTAAAAACTATCTCGATCTTGCAGAAGAAATTGATACTGACGATGCTGTAACAGAATTAGAGTATGTCGAGTATCTCGATGAGAACTCGAACGAACCGAATAAAACTGGGGTTAGAACTTTTAACACAAGAGACGAGGACGTGTTTCTACTACCTCATAAGGCAATGCTAGAAGTGCGTGGTCAAATATTAACTGTGATAGGTGGTGATATTGCAGCTGATGCAGAAATCGCTCTCGTCAATAATGGTTGGAGCTTGTTTAAGAGTGCACGATACCAACTGGCCAATCAAACCGTAGAAGATATTTCGATGCACTTACCCATAGCGAGTACAATACTAAACATCGTTTCGTTTAGCGATGACTATTCCAGATCAATAGCCACAAATATGATGTGGTTCAAAGATACTGGACTAGGGACAACTGTGTCGAGCGAGTTTATTTCAAGAGGTGCTTTTGCACATGGAGCTAATGCCGTTGCAGATGCTGCAATTGTAAGAGATTTTCTTATTGCTAATGCTAACAATTTTGGTATAGCCGCACCAGGTGCAGCTGCTGATGCAAACGCCACAAGAGTTTCACTTATTGCCGCTTGTCGTAATCTTGGTATAACTCCACCAGATGCAGCCGCAGATGGTGTTGCAATGTTAAATTTAATAAACGGTGTTATTAGTGCACGTAACATAAGATATAACGAGGGATTTACCAAACGAAAAACATTTGCCGCAGAATCTTGCCAAATAACGATGATGCTTCCGTTAAGTACAATCTTTGGATTTTGCCGTGATTATAACAAAGTGTTTCGAGGAATAAAACATACGCTTATATTAGATCGAGCTGATCAAAACGATTGTATAATACACGCCGGTGGAGTGGCTGAGGGACAGTTTTCTATTACAAGATTAGCACTGTGGATGCCTCGGGTTGTCCCTTCATTAGCTAAAATGATGGAGCTCGAATCTTTACTAGCCACCTTTACAAAAAAGATACACTTCCAACAGAACAGGATTTATCAAACAGCCATTCCCAACGCGACTGATTACACGTGGCGTGTAACGACCACGCCCAGCGAACAACTACCGCGACACTTGTTCGTCGTATTTCAACGACAAGCACGTCGGAACAATCAGGAAATAAACAACTCCGTATTCGATAACCCAGACGTTAGACGAATATTTGTGAGAGTAAATTCCAAACAGTATCCCGAACGTGCAATCGAATGTAACTTTGCCGCAGACGCCACCAGAAACATCTCTCGGCCGTACATGTATCTTATGGAAGCAATGCAAAAATATCAGAACGCGGACAGTGGATCTCAAATATCAATAGAAGAGTTTCGAACGCTCTATCCCATCTTTTATTTTGACGTATCAAAACATTTGGAGCGTGTTGTGGGATCGACTGCAGATATTGAGGTCACGTGGACACTGGGCGCTGTGCCAGGTGAACAGTATAACGTATACGCGCTATTGGTTAGTGATCGATTTCTGACCATCGATTCAATCAAAGGAAGAATGACAGTACAAGTTTAATCTAACAACTTGGATATAACATTATGAAAACCAAATACACAACTCGAGAAATATACCTAACATCTGGTCAAGTTGAAAAATTATCAGCAGCTGTTGCTAAACGCAGCTCTGTTTCTTTGATGATCTCTCCGGAAACTTCAAATAAAATTGCAGTAAAAGTCATGCTAACGCAACAACAAATCAATAAACTCGACAAAGGAAAACCATTTGTGCTGAAATTATCTGTTTCTCAGGTAACTGCAATGTCAAAAGAAGGTGGATTTTTTGGACCAGCGTTATCAATAATAGCTAGCAAAGTTTTACCAGTACTTGGTACACTTGGACTTGCGGCTGCGTCAGGAGCAGTCTCTGGCGCAACAAAGAAAGCAGTCGAAGGTCGTGGTATCAAACAAATCTATCGTTAATTTTATGTAATAGTATAAAATAAAATGCCAACGAAAAAAACAAAATCATCGAAAAAAAAGAAAACAACAAAACGCAAACAAACAAAACAAGGAGGAATTATTCCTTTCGCTCCACTTCTAGCGGGACTAGCGGGAAGTCTGCTGCCAAACTTACTAGGAATCGGACGCGGATTAACTCTACCAGGGACCAGACGTTATTGAGCAATTTTGACATCATTGAAAAATTGAAGGACGTTGTTGGATTTCGAGGAGTATTTTCCAAAGATGAACTCGATGACGTACCAACAGGCGGTTCTTGTGTTGTAAATATTGAAAACTTCAATGATGGCTCTGGCACCCACTGGGTTGCTGTCCACGATAACAATTATTTTGATTCGTTCGGACTTCCTCCAAGCGATCTCATAAAAAAATATATTTTTAAAAAATTTGATAAAATAAATTATTCGTCTAATCAACTACAGCCGATTGGAACATCAGCTTGTGGTTATTATTGTATCATGTTTGTCAGACAAATGCACCAGAGTAAAAACTCTGGGAGTAAAAACTCTGGAAGTAAAAACTTTTTAAAGTTTATTTTACAATTTGATGAGCTTCCTTCTCATGCGAATGATAATATTGCAATCAATTTTATCTAAACTCCTTGATATAATAATGTCAACATACTGTCTCAAATGCAAAACTAAAACAGAGAACAAGGATGAGATGACGGAAAAAACGAAAAATAATAGAACGATGTTAAAAAGTATTTGTGCAATCTGTGGTAGAAAGAAAAGTATGTTTTTGAAAAAACAAGTAGGATCTAGCGTTGATAGAGTTATCTTGATCGACGATTAATCTTATGAAACAAAATAAAATAAAATGAAATGCAATTGTGATTGTGACAAAGATCTTTGCATAGAACAAGATAAAATCATTACGTACTGTCAACGTTGTAACAACAGAGAAATAATAGGGTTAGGTATAGATATACATAAACTAATTGGTAAATTACCAAAACCAAAAGGCGGTTGGACTTTGCCAGGTCATCGGTATACTGGTCCTTACAATCCGCTAGATCAACAACTAGATGAAAACGACAATCCATTGCCAGGACAAGAGCCTTATAATCAAGTGGATGCAATAGCAATGCGTCACGATATCTGTTATCGTGATCATGAAAACTCGAAAGCAGATTGTGATAAAGTAATGTTAGACGAATTACATGATATGGAGCCAACAAATCTACGAGAACGTTTTGATAGAAGATTTGTTCAAGGAATGATAGGAGCAAAATATAAACTTGGACTCGGAGAGTCTCGACTCGGAAAAGAATTATACGATGATCTTGCAGTCGAACTACACAGACCTAAAAAAAAAAGTTTCCGAGACGTAAAGTTGTTGCAAACGCTGTAGATGATATCTGGGCAATAGATTTGGTAGATGTATCCAATCTGGCTCAGTTTAACGTTGGCGCTGATGGCGCTCCAAAGAAGTATTTGTTTAACGTTATAGATGTTTTCAGCAAATACGCTTTTAGTGTGCCAGTTTCAGATAAAACAGGAACGTCAATCACTGATGCGCTAAAACAGATAATAACGAGTACTGAAAGAAAACCAAACAAAATCTGGACTGATCATGGAGCCGAGTTTTTTAACAAAAAGTTTGAGCAGTTTCTAGAACAAAATAATATTAAAAAATACGTTACAGGAAACGAAGGCAAAAGCGTTGTTGTCGAGAGATTTAATCGCACGCTAAACGAAAAATTACACAAACATATGACAGCTAAAAACACCAACAGGTACATCGATGACCTTTCTCAAATCGTAGGCGAATATAATAACACGAAACATCGAACCATCAAAATGTCACCCAATGACGCTATCAAAAATCCAATATTAGCAAACGAAAACATGTACCGCAGACATAAATTTAAGGTCGGTGATAAAGTTAGAATCTCTTTGACTAAAAAGATATTTGAAAAAGGATTTACTCCAAACTGGAGCGAAGAAGTATTTGTTGTTGATAAAGTACTCTTAACAATACCTGTAACGTACGCGTTAAAAGATCTGGCAGGTGAACCTATAGTAGGTAGTTTTTACGAACAAGAACTACAAAAAACTGAACAAGATGTTTTCGTTATCGAAAAAGTGATTAGGAAAAAAGGAGATAAAAGTTTAGTCAAATGGCGTGGGTATAGTGATAAATTTAACAGCTGGATTCCAACCCGGTCGATTTTATCGACTGTGAAATAATGCTATTATAAATTTCCTCATACTTTCGTTTGATAGATTTGCATTTTACTGGTTTACATAATGATATTAGATATTGTCTGCGATCGTCAGAGATCGTCATAAGATTAAAAATCTTGACAAAGATGAAATCAAATTTTATATTTTTCTGTCGGTCTGGAATTTTAATGTTTAAGAAAGGTCTGATTAACTGCAAAAATACCTGCTGTTCGGTAACGGTAAAATTAAATTTTATAATTTTTTTAGCAATGTGATACTTGACATTATATTTTCCAGTGGTTGGTCTGCTATAATTATATCTGTTAACGACGGTGACTATTTCACCATCATCAGACTCGTTGTTATATAAAATATCATCTTCGTTATAACCAATGGATTTGTCTATGAAATCTTTGGAAAATGTGACCTCATCACTGACGACCTTATCGCTGGCGACTTTGTCGCTAGTATCTTCTTCGTATAGTTGAACGAGTCGTTTCATCAAGTCCATTATTATAATATATTTTTTTATCTAATTTGTTGTTATAAGATGACTGACAAAGTAAAATATCACCAAAAAGTTAATATAATAAACTACCACGAACTGACCGAAGCGGTAAGAAAATGCTTGTCAGGTTATAGTTCATATTCCGTTGACGTTATTGTAATGCAAGGTGATTCTCATAAAATATTACTAACAGAAGCAGAAAAAAATAAAATTAATGAAAGTGCAGTAACGACGCTAAAATTTGATTGCGATGATATTATAGCATTTGCTCATCATTGTTTGACTAAAACCGAATTACAAAATATTATTAATCATTATATCTAAAAATAATACTAGCATCATATTTGTTTGAAAAAGCTGATTTTGTTGCTCCATCAGCTACAAATTTTACTGCTCTGGGATTTATATTATAATATTTCGCCGCAGCTGTAATTGATTTGAATTTGATCTCCTCATCCGTTTCAAGGTTTAACGAAATAACAGGTTTTATTGGGCATCTAAAATTAATACCACCACCTCGTCCTTTTCTCACATTTTCCTGTTGGGTCACTAGCTCCAGATTTTCCAATCGATTGTCTGTTTTTACATTATTGATATGATTAATAACCAGACCATTGGGTATAGATCCGTTGAACACCTCGTAAACAAACCTATGACCAGTATAACAAACTCGATCTGTCGATGTTCCTCTAACAGTCACACTGATATATCCCATATTGCTCATATTATTAAGAACTTTTTTAGTTTTTCTGTTTCTAATAATACCGCGATCGTTAGCCTCGTATAAATCAAAGACCGGATGCGGCTGAAACTCATCTTGTAAGGATAAATTTTCAATATTATCATCAGTGACTTTACCGTTATAATGATATACTCGTTTCCCCTCTGGAATGTCATCGCAAAATAACGTGTAAATAAAATCTTTTCTAAACATCGTAATTCTTTCAGTATTATCTCCCTTTACACTAATCGTATAACCCGCTGGCGTTGCTTTACCAACAGATATTCCAGTAATGATATTAATAACCGAACCAAGTGCATTTCCAGCGTACAGATTGTACTTCGGATAAACATGATATACCTCTTGCTCACGTGCGCTTGTCAGATTTACTGTCATTATATTATAGGTGATATTTTTTATCTCTAATTGTTGTTTAGCGGAGTAAATTATCAATTAGAGATTATATTATAATATAATAATGTTACAATTGCGTGATATAGCCAAGAAGAGACTTATTGGAGAACCTGTTAAAATAGCGACTGCTTTTACAGGTTTTGACAATAGTTATCAGTTTGATAATCAAAACGTTTTAGTAAATTTTTCTGAAACAAATCTCTTTCATCTGCTACAGACGACTGTAAAACGTGAGCTTGAAAAACACAAGGGTCTAAGATTGTTAGTGCAATATCACGTTATATTTTCAAAACTACTTGTGACGGAAGAATCTACTAACAAGGAAATTGCAGACCCTTACATCAACGCAAAATCTAGACGTGTTTTACTTGGTAGTGATCTTTTGTCACTATCTAATGAAATACACCAAGAAATTTGGAAAAAAATAGAAGAATTTACCGAATTAGGTTCGGGTTGGAAGTTTGAAATGATCAAGGAAATTTTGTTTCACACGATGAAATATGACGCATTACGCGGTAGTTCGTATATCGACCTGCCACCAAAAATAAAAAATAAACAGTGCTGTATAAACATAAAAAACGTCGATAGCAAATGTTTCCAATGGGCTGTTCTTTCCGCGCTATTTCCAGCAGAAAAAAATGCTGATCGTGTTGAGAAGTATATCAGTCACGTGTCAAGATTAAATTGTGCTGGTATTGACTTTCCAGTGGCAGAAAATCAAATACCAAAGTTTGAAAAGCAAAATAATGTTTCGATTAACGTTTTCGGATTAGATGAAAAAGAAAATGTCTATCCGAGGTATATTTCAGAAAAGGCTTCACAATCGACTATCAATTTACTGTTTTATAAAAATCATTACGTTTGGATCAAAAACTTTAACAGACTAGTTGGAAGACAGTATAATAAAAATAACAACAAAAAGTTCTTTTGTTATCGCTGCTTGCACGGTTGTAGAGACAATGAAACATTACAAAAGCATTTGCAGTACTGTAGTGACGTACAAAGAATAACAATGCCATCTAAAAAAGATAGCGTGTTACAGTTTGTCCATCATAATCATAAACTAAAAATTCCTTTCGTCATATACGTCGATTTCGAATGCTTACTTCAACCTGTACTTGGCGTAGAAAATGATCCTAACCAATCGAGTACAAGAAAAATTCAAAATCATGTTCCATGTGGAGTAGCGTACAAGGTAGTTTGTTGCGCTGATTCGAGATTATCTAAACCAATCCAACTCTATCGTGGTAAAAATCCAGCTGTCTGGCTTCTCAAGCAGTTGATTAATGAAGTTGATAATATTACTTATCGTTTGAAAAAAGTAACTCCAATGTTAAAATTAACACCTCAACAAGAATCTGATCACGAGCAAGCGAAAATTTGTTATATTTGTGAAAAAGCTTTTGATACTGACAACAAAAAAGTACGTGACCATTGCCATTTGACCGGACAGTATCGTGGAGCGGCTCATGACCAGTGTAATTTAAAATTTCACGCTCCAGATTTTATTCCAGTTATTCTTCACAATTTTCGAGGATATGATAGTCACATCATTGTAGAAGCTTTTGGTGATCCTGATATAAAATCTCGTCTAAAACTCGATAGCGTCATCAAATGCATTCCAAATAATTTTGAAAAGTACATGTCTGTTACGCTAGGTAAATTGCGTTTTATTGACAGCCTGCA
This sequence comes from Potamilus streckersoni, assembly GCA_016746295.1. Taxonomy (NCBI): domain Eukaryota; kingdom Metazoa; phylum Mollusca; class Bivalvia; order Unionida; family Unionidae; genus Potamilus; species Potamilus streckersoni. Next base: position 766,965 of record JAEAOA010001233.1, read on the forward strand.
GTTTATGGCAGCATCGTTAGATGAGCTAGTAAAAGGTTGTAGTAAATTTAATAACCTAAGAGACTGTTTTGGAGATAAATTTAATCTATTAGCTAAAAAAGGAGTTTTTCCATACGAATATCTCGACGATTGGAGTAAATTTGATGAAACATCTTTACCTAGCAAAGACAAATTTTACTCGCAACTTAAAAAAGAAAATATAACTGATGACGAGTACAAGTATGCACAAGATATTTGGAAAGAGTTTGATTGTGAGACTTTTGGTGATTATCACGATTTGTATTTGAAAACTGACGTGTTATTATTAGCAGATGTTTTTGAAAGTTTTCGAGAAGTGAGTTATAATAATTACGGACTAGATCCTTGCTGGTATTATTCTGCCCCCGGACTGTCATGGGATGCTCTGTTAAAGTTTAGTAAGGTAAGGTTGGAATTACTGACTGATGTTGATATGTTCAATTTTATTGAAAAAGGTATCCGAGGCGGTATTAGCGTGATAACGAAGAAATATGCTGAAGCAAACAACAAATATTTGAAAGAGTATAATCCTGACCTTCCTTCGAAGTATATAGTTTATCTAGATTGCAATAACTTGTACGGGTATTCGATGGCAGAACCAATGCCTCTTGGTGGCTTTCATTGGATCACGGCTGATCAATTTCTATCAGAGACAGAAAAAAAGATACCCGACGATGTTTCGTATTTCGTTGAAGTTGATCTCGATTATCCAACTTCGCTACACAAATTGCATAACGATTACCCTTTCTGTGCGGAATCGATGGTTATAGATTATAGTTTGTTATCAGAAGAACAACAAGCGTCAGCATTACCAAGACAACATTCTATGGTAAAGAAACTAGTACCAAATTTGCTTCATAAACGTAATTATGTTTTGCATTACAAAGCTTTAAAACAAGCAGTCGATGCTGGTCTCGTGTTGAGAAAAGTTCATCGCGTACTAAAATTTAATCAGTCGCCGTGGATGAGAGGTTATATTAACTCGAACACTTCAAGAAGAGCTGCGGCAAAAACTGATTTTGAGAAAAACTTTTTCAAACTGATGAACAATTCTGTTTTTGGTAAGACGATGGAGAATATTAGGAAACGCGTAAATATCGAACTAGTCAATGATGTCAATCGCAGAAACAAGCTTGTGTCAGACGATGATTTTGTGAGCATGAAAATATTTAATGAGAATCTTGTTGCGATACAAAGAAGAAAAACAAATCTAAAACTAAACAAGCCGATCTACGTTGGAGCTTCAGTGTTAGATTTATCAAAGTGGCTGATGTACGATTTTCATTATAATTTTGTTAAAAATCAATGGCCGGCTAGTAGATTATTATTTACTGATACTGATTCGCTCGTATATGAAATCGAATGCGAGGACGTCTATCAGGACATGCATGATAATAGATATCTGTTTGATCTTTCCGATTACCCACGTGACAGCAAATTTCATGACGACACAAATAAAAAGGTTATTGGTAAGTTCAAAGATGAAATGAACTCGAGCGCTATCAAATACTTTATCGGATTACGTAGTAAAATGTATGCCGTATTGTTAGACAATAATAAAATAACAAAAAAAGCAAAAGGTCTGCCTCATGATTTTGTTAAAAAGTTTATAAAATTTGATGACTACAAGTACGCGCTTGATGGTGGTGTTACTTTTATAAGAGCTATGTCAATTCGGACAAATCATCATAAGCTCAAAACAGATGTCCTTATCAAACGCGGTTTGAGCAATTTTGATGATAAACGTTATTGCGAAAATGGGGTAGATACATTTGCACTTGGGTATTGTCATGATGATAGAGATATATTTGACATTATCTTTGCAAACTAAAATTTTATCTAAACTTTAAAAATAATGTTTGAAAATTTGACAGTAACAAATAGCTACAGTAGCAAAATCAAATATCTAATGATGGACGGCAAACCATTGACAGTTGAAATTAATAATGAAACATCAGGCATATGCTTTAGTGGTACCCGTGACAAGTTAAAACTTTCGCTCATCAGATCTGATGACAGCGAGTATTTTAATTATCTCGAACAATTGTATCAAAAGTTGCTTGCGGAATTTAAAAACTTTCACTGTCCAATTAGTCAGCAAAAATACACCAAACTTACAATTGATCTTGATCGGTCAAAGGTGTATTTTATCGACAAAAAATACCCTCTTAACAAATCACAAATAAAAGATTTGTTTGAGTCCCGTTGTTATGTGAGCGGTAAAATAAAGTTTAGCCTCTATTACCATGATAATGAAATATTTTTGATATCTACAGTTGAGACATTAACAGTTGGTAATGAGGTATAATACCACTTACCTTACTGGAATTCTAATGCGTAATTTAGTCCACAATAGCCACGCTCTGCTAAATCGTAATGATTTGAAAAATTGAGTCTGACATATCATTCTGCTTATTCTGGAAGATCACGTAATTAAATTTTACCTGTTACCTAGATATTTTGCAACAGGTGTTCTATTGTATTTGTTTGGAGGTCTGGAGGGGTTGTTGAGCTCGAATTCTTAGCGCAATTATTGAAACAGGTGTTCTATTACGTTACCTAGGTATTTTGTATTTGTTGAGCTCGGATTCTTAACGCAATTATTGATTGCAATAGGTTTTCTATTACGTTACCTAGGTATTTTGTATTTGTTTGGTGGTCTGGAGGGGGTTGTTGAGCTCGGATTCTTACTTTCTCCTACTACTCAGCTGATTTAGAACTGCAAACTCAAAGAACCTGTAAATTTCGAGTATGAGAAATGGCAGCTACGGTCACGCAGCTTCACTGACTTGATCATGAATGAGTTCTCTCAAGATTTTAAAGCCCATACAAAATTATTCTGTGAAAAATAATTATACAGCTATAACAATCATATTTTACTCTTAAATCTTTCCATACATACATACATACATACATACATACATACATACATACATACATACATACATACATACATACATACATACATATAGACATACACATACATACATACATATACCAAAAGCGTAAAATGGTTAAAATTGCTGTTAAACATAACATAAACTTCACTGCTTAACAGGCCTATGTTTAGCAGACTGCACTGGGTAACTTTGCTACATGAGTATCAAGGGCTAAAAAGCCATACTCTCTATGAAGAAAAGGGTTAATATTATGTTCACCCCAAAAATTGAATAGCATTTGACTGATTGCATGAAGTGAGGTAAAAAATGGACCAGGTCTTAGCTCTTACACAGGACAGATTTGCATGCTTTTTTAACTTTTCAATTCGTCCAACCCACTTTATTTGATACAAAAGACCTAATTATTTTAATTCAATGCAATGTTAAAACAAATACTTATGCAAATTAGGTACTTAAACATACTCAGAATTTTGTTAGGGTCTTACAGAAATGATGTTAAAGTAGACTGACACATGTTTGAATACAACAGGGCACACTGTATTTATGATGATTACACTCAAACTGAACTAAAAGATATAACAAAAGCATTTCACTTGATAAAAATCGCATGCAGCCTCAAGTGGGCATTAATTATAATTTCATTGAATGAAATTTCATAGAATGCTGTTGTTACTGCATAATAAGAATGTTGTCTAGAAAGAAAGTTTAACAAGATACATGCCTTGGCAAACACATGGTTTAGCCATTTGAGTGACCTACAGCAGTGGTTTTCAAACTTTTTGAAGCTGTGGACCTTGTAGCATGTCATGGTCAGATGGCAGATCCCTATCAGCCTATCCAATAAATTTGGCAGATCAACATTATTATTATTGTATGTAATCCATCAGGAAGTAATAACCATAGAATAGAATAGTCAATACAGAATAGACAGCTCAGTACACAGTTCGTTTTATAATTGTTGATGATAATGAAAACTTTGCAAATGTACTATTTTTATTCTTTTTGGGACCTGCTTTCGGACCCCATGGCAACATGCAATGGCCCCCAAGGGTCTACAGACCACAGTTTGAAAACCCCTGACCTACAGGACATTATCAATAGATGTATTTATCTTATGCCTATTTGTGTGGGAGTGTGATTTGGACTTATAATGTAGCATTATAATTTTTCAGCCATATCACCACAATGTCTGCAGTGTGACAGTTTGTAGCACTGGGGCATCATACATCCCAACCCATGACCTCCTGCTTCTGTAACAGATGCCTAATTGTTATATATCTCTAATTTGTATTATTTATTGGCTTTCAAGTTTCCTTAATGATCATTGTTATAGGCATTCATATATTTATAACACTTTACCTCTTACAAGCACCTTTTGGCTACTACATTGGCAGACAGGCATCATTTGGCACCTCTAAAATTAGAGGTGCTATTGGCTATTTTGAGCACTGACCTGACTAGGGACACTAATTTGTAAATAATATAAAATATAGCTAATATCTCTTTGCAAGAATAGATTAAATATTAGGATATTTTCAATAGAAGTAAATTCACCTACTACAGCCATCTGCAGTTTATGAAACAAAAAAAAGATACCTTTCTGGGGCAAAATAAGTTTATGACCACTAAGACTGCAACTTTTTCAAAAGGTTTTCCTCCAAGGAATGCAGTCGCATGATAATCTAATGGCAAGAGTTCCAATCAGGATTCACAAGTCAATGCTGGCTCCCATTCCATGATTTCAATAACTTCCCCTATTTTTACCCTATGGGTATGATTCTCTCTACAGAGTATTCTGATGCTATTCCAAGCCCACATCTGTAAAATTTGATGCGCATATTGTATCCACACATTTAGTCACTCATAACTTGTACCACAATAAAGAATACATTCTAAACCTCTCTCCTCATATACCATTTAAGTAAATTAATCTGAACAGCCATTTTTAATTGAAATTTATCTGTTGCTTCCCCCACTGTCACACTCAGTTGTTCTGTGGAAAGACAGGCAGAAAACAACTTTTGGGATCTAGCTTCAAACCTTTAAACAGACAGACTCCAAATCCAATTTGTAAAAATATTAACATCATTCAGTGGATTATGTCACATGAAAGTCTGAGTTCCAAACTACGTGTGGTCATTAGAAACAATTTCAAGTTAAATGAAATGTCAACAACTTCATTGGTTGAGATGCTCTTTCAAGGAGACTGCTCCGGTGGCGTAAGTGGTTAAATCGTCTGCCTCGGATGGAAGAAGTCGCGGTTTCGGACGCCGGCCGAGTCATGCCAAAGACATAAAAATCGTACTTGCAGTTGCCTCAACTGCCGCTCAGCATTAAGAGGTCAGTGTTTGAACTGGTCGGCCAGTATTAGGATGATATAACTGGGCAGGACACGAGGTCCTATCGGCATAGTGCTCCCAACGATAGGACTCAAACTGACAAACGCACATACACACTATGATACCGGCAAATAAGGAAAACTCGGACACACTCATACTATGAGATCGGCAATAAGAAAATTCGGTGATAGGTGTATAATTCGGGAGTCAAATTATGTGCTCATTTCTTAAATAGGTCAGTGATAAATGTGTAGGAAAAAGGAACTTATAATAACGATCATTATCTCAGAGACCACTGATGTGTATCCATAGAAAACAATACGTGACAGGTTCCTCACTCTCTTCCATCAATCGTGCTGTAAAATCAAAGTAACGTACTATCTCACTAAATTACACAACATTCTCTCCTTTACCTGCATGACACTGCACTACGTCGAAGTGCTTATCCATGGCGGCGGGTACTTGATCCATCATTGCTCAACCGAAACACAAATAAATTTCTAGACACGAACTAGCGACCATGTGGGTCCTAACCGGAAATGCGCATTGATTCGAAAACATGATAGTAGTTGCGCACAAGCCCGTAAATAAGGGATAAACATCAATTTTGAATCATTCTCTTCATTTAGTTATTGCAAGGATCAAAATGTAGTTTTGCAGATAATAGAATTTCTGGGAGGGTAGGTATGCTTCACAGTTGTCAAAGAGAAAGAATACACTCGTTTATAAACACGAGATGAGCGAGTTGTGTCCCCTTATTACGGCAAAAAAAAATATTTACTGTCATTCAACACTTTAAGATGAAAGTGAGGGAGGAAATTGTGTTAAAACAATAAACAACAACAACACACACCCCAACCCACAAACAAACAACAGAAACAATATAATTAGTACAAAATAATGATAGTTATAGAGAGAAAAGTGCATTTAAATAGTTTCATTTCTTTAAATGTCTTATTCTTGCATCAACTCACACCACCACTTTATACTGTATGGTTGTTTTTAGGCACCAGTTTAATGACAACAGAGTAAACGAAATAAAAAGAAAATTGTTCAAACATATGTTATTTTCATATAAAGAAGCATGCAGTGTTAGGCTGCAGCTTTTTATACTTAGATTACAAAAAATTTTATCCTTTTTGTTACAGGGAAAGTTTGGCTTTTCGCGTGGTGTGATTTTAACATATTTGTCTAGCCAGTACTTTTTATCTATGTAAAAAGCGTGTACTCTGGCCGAACATACTAAAAAAAAAAAAGAGAAATTAAAACAATTTCTGATGAAGAAACATTCTATAACAATTCTTTAAGCTTATCACTCTTCTTGAAAATCGTTACTTTTGTGGAAAGTTCACATTTTATGACGTTTTGATGAAGTACGAGGGAATACATATTTGCACGAATATGAAAAGTCGCACAATGTCAATTCTTTCTCGTGAAAGACTTGCATGGACACGTAAAGGTATTCTCGAAGATAGCGACACTCTTCACGAAGATTACTTTTTTCCCCACAAAATTAACAGGTTTTCGTGAAACATGCTTGAACATGTACTCTCACTTCTGCTGGAGCAAACGTGTCATTCATACAATACATTGCACTTTTCACTTACGAAGTAGCTTTCTGGTGGGAAAAACATTCCACTGACGTATTCAGGCAATTTGTTCGCGAAGAAATCTTAATTTTTTAGATGATAAAGGACAAAAGATAAGGTAGTGTTCCATGAGAAAATATCAAAGTCTATATCACTTACCTCGATGCCAAAAATCTTAAAGAGGGAGTCATAAGCAATTACAAGTCGCGTGATTTTTTTAGATAGGTAAACAATAAACTGACAAGATGAATAGAAATAGAATCTCTAGACATACCCGATAATACTCATAATGGATCACATTATTCGAAGCAGACTCGTAGATTCTATTAAGTCTGTACAAACATTTTGGTGACAATTCGTTATCGATGGAGAATTAATCCCAGACGAACAGGACCAATCTCCGGAGCAAAAGAATATGATTCGTGATTACAAAGATGCAACAGCTGTATTGTGAACATCGATAAACAAAACATCCATGCAATTTATCAACGAAGGATAAAGATTAACGCGCGGTTGGGTTTAAAACTAAAAAAAAAAAAAAAACCTACAGACTTGTCTCGTTTGGAGAGCGACAATGGCTTACACAGAACTCAGTAATATTTTGAGGCAAAACTCTGATAATGATTTCGAGAAAATAGATCTTTCACCTGGCACAAGGGTGTATAGGTATAGTTTTGACAGGGAAACAAAAACTCTACCTAACTATTTTGACTTTTGCGAAATTACTTGTTTGTGCGAGTGTTAGTGCTCAGATATATTTTGCATACTATCTTACTCACCATCCATATAACTGCCATCGATATTTGGAAAGGGAACTAAACAAAACTTTAAGATCTTAAACAGGTTATTTGAAAACTATTTACAAGATTACTTTGTGACGTAAAAAGTAAGTTTGAAATCTAACTGACTATATAAATGGAAAGATTTCAATATATGCAATTTTGTAGAGAAATAAATCTAAGGCTTGGTAAAAGCAATATGAGGGTAAACTTCGTGAACGTGTGTATCTAAGAAAATAGAGAAAAGAAAAAAAATGCATAACTATATCGTATTCAGTAGAAGAAAATGTCTGAGAGCAAACCTATTTATATGTGGTTTTGATAAAGCGTGATATGTGTAATTATGTGAGTATTTACGTGGCAAACGTGTTGTGCATCTGGAGACTTGATCGACCCTACGTTCATGTAGCTTTAATACTGGACTGTAATTGCATAAATATATATGCACAGACATAGAAAACAAAATAAAATGGTTTCAAACTATTTTCCTGTTAAAAATGGGACAAATACCAATAACAACTGAAGTAGAAGACAGGCCAGCTTTGATGAAGGATAGTAAATGTATCCAGCAGAGAGAGAGAGAGAGAGAGAGAGAGAGAGACAGGCCAGCTTTGATGAAGGATAGTAAATGTATCCAGCAGAGAGAGAGAGAGAGAGAGAGAGAGACAGGCCAGCTTTGATGAAGGATAGTAAATGTATCCAGAAGAGAGAGAGAGAGAGAGAGAGAGACAGGCCAGCTTTGATGAAGGATAGTAAATGTATCCAGAAGAGAGAGAGAGAGAGAGAGAGAGAGAGAGAGAGAGAGAGAGAGAGAGAGAGAGAGAGAGAGAGAGAGAGAGAGAGAGAGAGAGAGAGAGAGACAGGCCAGCTTTGATGAAGGATAGTAAATGTATCCAGCAGAGAGAGAGAGAGAGAGAGAGAGAGAGAGAGAGAGAGAGAGAGAGAGAGAGAGAGAGAGAGAGAGAGAGAGAGAGAGAGAGAGAGAGAGAGACAGGCCAGCTTTGATGAAGGATAGTAAATGTATCCAGCAGAGAGAGAGAGAGAGAGAGAGAGAGAGAGAGAGAGAGAGAGAGAGAGAGAGAGAGAGAGAGAGAGAGAGAGAGAGAGAGAGAGAGAGAGAGAGACAGGCCAGCTTTGATGAAGGATAGTAAATGTATCCAGCAGAGAGAGAGAGAGAGAGAGAGAGAGAGAGAGAGAGAGAGAGAGAGAGAGAGAGAGAGAGAGAGAGAGAGAGAGAGAGAGAGAGAGAGACAGGCCAGCTTTGATGAAGGATAGTAAATGTATCCAGAAGAGAGAGAGAGAGAGAGAGAGAGACAGGCCAGCTTTGATGAAGGATAGTAAATGTATCCAGCAGAGAGAGAGAGAGAGAGAGAGAGAGAGAGAGAGAGAGAGAGAGAGAGAGAGAGAGAGAGAGAGAGAGAGAGAGAGAGAGAGAGAGAGAGAGAAAAAAAGAGAGAGAGAGAGAGAGAGAGAGAGAGAGAGAGAGAGAGAGAGAGAGAGAGAGAGAGAGAGAGAGAGAGAGAGAGAGAGAGAGAGAGAGAGAGAGAGTTGGGGGATCTCATGGTTCGTTGAGTGCTCAATTTCTTAAATTCGTGGTCTGAAACAACCATTAACAATACAGGAAACTTACTGGTCCACGAACAATGTGAAACCACAAATTTGTTTTTCAGGTTGTGTCGTGCTATACACGTGTGATTTGCATTTTTTATTCATTTTTTATTCATAAATGAAGTAAACATGGTTATATATATTTTAAAATTAAAGAATTTTAAAATTGTTTACATGGAGGATATTATAATTTAAGACCAACACAAGATCAAACAGAAGTTGATGGTTCTGAAAATGCTGTTAGTTGTGGTAATGAAGTAATGAGTACAATATTTGAACAGGAACAAAACGAAAATAAATTGGGAAAACAATTCAGAAAGTGTGCTTTTACGGTAAGTGTTACGACTCTAGGTCTTAAACTATCTAAGACAAAGAAGCGAAGTCAACAAGTTTAATAGAAACAATTAATACTATATCTCTTCAAGTTACAAAGTGAAAATTTAAAGAGATGTAATATTGTGAATTAAGTCTTAAATGATTCTAAATATCCTATAGCTACTTCAAAAGTACAAAAATGTTCTGAATGAATTCCAATAGTGTTAAATGTCCTAATATACCACGATGATACAATCCATAATATCTTTGAATGAGTTCTCAATAATTCCAAAAAGTAACGTAATAGTCGAAAAAGTCAATGAACACTTTGTAATTTCGAATAATTTAAATAAACAATTCTTCTAAAATTATATCTGAAGACAATACCAAATGATTCCACAGACTGATCATAAAACAGGAATTAATAATTTGTTTACCATACCTCTATTTATACATATTCCACTTGACCTATGACGCAATAGTACTTACTAGAAAACCAATGGAAATTTCCACTAACTGATAAACAAGGTTAGTCTTTGGACTTAGATTTTAAAATACATCTTCTTTAACACGACAGAAGTCAGGCAGGCAAAACTCTATAATCACCACTCTCTCAAAACATGATAAAAGTCCGGTACACAATATAAATTTAATGTGCATACGAGCAAGCTTAGACATTATAAGTAAATACGCACGAGATAGTTATAGAGATAGTAAGGGTGATACATTCATATGTATATTCAATAATGAAGTTGATTGAAGGGTACAAAACATGCATCACAGTTCAATAAAACACAGAGCCGGAGGATATAGACTTACAACAGAATTAAACATTGAGGATTTAACAAATAAAGAAATTGCTCCTGCATCTACCATAAAGGACATATTTAGGGTTGCATTAATTAGACTTGGAGACAGAGAAGAAACACATCCTAAGTATCCGCTGAACCATCTATTGTACGAATCAACAGCAAACGTGCCCAAGGAAATAAACATAAGATTTGGATCGTACATATGTGTAACGTAGAAATGATTTAAAACAACTTTAAAATGAAAAAAAAAATGGCTGATGAAATCAAAGCAAAACACATTCATATGTAAAAAAAATGTTTAAAGAGTAATTACATAACAAGGTGAAAGAGAGATGCGATGCAACGATATTAAAGTGTTGAAAACGCTGCCCTAGAACAGAAGTATTAGACATCTTGAACATCATGGCAAACAAATACATATACCCAAAGGGTACCTCGAACATCACTGCAAACAGATACATATACCAAAGGGTACCTCGAACATCACTGCAAACAGATACATATACCCAAAGGGTACCTCGAACATCACTGCAAACAGATACATATACCATATGGTACCTTGAACATCACTGCAAACAGATACATATACCCAAAGGGTACCTCGAACATCACTGCAAACAGATACATATACCAAAGAGCACATCAACCATCATGGCAAAAAGATACATATACCCAAAGGGTACCTCGAACATCACTGCAAACAGATACATATACCCAAAGGGTACCTCGAACATCACTGAAAAAAAATACTTAAACCCAAAGGGTACCACAAATATCATGATAAACAGATACATATACAAAAAGGGTACCTCAAACATCATGGCAAACATATACATATACTCAAAGGGTAAATTAAGGAAGAAAGCAAAGACAGAGAAAACATATTTCAAAATGAACTAAACAAGGTTAAAATTACGAGGTCAGAATTATTTGAAAATACCGAAACAAATTGGAAAATGAAAAAAACAAATAGAATAAAGACATGATAAAAGGTAAACTCTCTTCCTTAGCACGACCGAATCTGTCTTTCAAGGAAAATGGTGTTACGAGTATTTCTATTGATTCTGAGATAACCAACGTTAAAGACAACAGTTACTGTTTTATTGCGAACACTATGAGTTGCGTAATAACCTGCAACGCTGAGGGATCTGTTCCATCAGGATTTGTTTGATTTATCCAAAAATAGCAAAGAGTCGTCATTATCAAATGTTAAAATATAGCTTTAAAAACGATTCATTGTTTATATGTAAAAACAAAAATAAAATCAATGTAAAATATACGTATATCGTTAAGTGAAATTGCACCCGCAGGGTACATTGTTGCATTAAAGTGAGTTGCAGGACGCGTGTAAGGTACCGTGCATGTAATTGTTTAATCCGAAGTTCTCGCCGGAGTAACATATCATGCAGCGAGAAAATATTAACTAAAGAGCGTTACATTTGGATTGTAGTCATCTGTTTCCTTAGGGAATAGAAAAATGAACATAATGTTTGCATTTATGAGTAGTTGAACTGATTTATCTGCAATAAAATATTTGCTTTTACTTACTAAAATATTAGTATGCAATTAACTTTCCTATGTAAATACGCCCATCCATTTACTGTTGTTATTTCACATTCACGTGTAATTCTCTGTTGATTTGTCTCCCGAATCTGTTAATTTTCACCATTATAAAATCCACTTAATGACGTTTCGCTTATAAAAAATCTTTACATCACTGGAATTTTGTATTTCGTTTGCCTGTTTCTTCAGTCGTCATATCTCTGTTGCACCTGTAATATTTTACAGCAAATGATTGCACCTTACATACATAAATTATGATAAAGTCAAATTTTCTGTATTTTAATTATGTATATTATTAGGTCATGAACTAAAGTTCTGTTAAAACACACATATAAAAGCAGTATATTTACACAATTTGAGAGGTGTAATGTGTTGCATTAATACACTGAAAATTCCTCCTATATTAACTGATTTGGTCAATGTTGTGGTTAATCTGTGCAGTAATGAGCTAAAATGTTACGTAGAATATTTTTGTCTAGGACAAATGCATAGTTGATTGAATATTTCTCTTAAGTCGCTGCCATACCTTGTTTGAATAAATTTTCGAACAGTATTAATGTCGTCATGATTGTATCAGTGCGTGATTTTGTGATTCAGATCGACAAGCTAGTTTTACTTACCTCCGAAATTAAAGCGCTTTGCAAGGTGCAAAGCTATTGTTGCGACAATGTAGTTTAATTACTTGTGTGTTAAAATTTGAATTCTTTTTATTTAGCTTTTGTATTATTATTTTATTATGATGATGATTATGTTCACGGGATCTGATATTTTTTTTAAAAGAAACATAGTGTTTTTTTTAAAACGTAAATATGACTCGGCTTGCGTAAGCAATTTTTTTATATTGCCGACTGGATAAATAACCGGAAAAACGATTGGTTATGGCCAAAGTCATTTTCTAAGCATATGTGATAACATCGTGTACTGCATTATTAAATGATGTAATAACCACGCGTTCTTTGTGCGGTTGCATGAAGTGACGTCTTAGTTCGGTTTAAAAACACTTAGGTCCCTGTGAAATAGTCAGAATCATTCTTATACCTTGAGAAAAAGGTATTATTTTTCTTGTGTTGGAGAGAGTTTTTCTTTACACCAATAGATGACAGCTATAGGAATTGATCTTGTTTTTAGCTAATATTTTCTTAACCCTGGATAACTACACAAATGGTTTAGGACAAAGATATTAAGTGAAATTCATTCTAAATTAGAACAGTGCAGTACAAATTGTGGTTCAACGTGAAATTCTGGACATTTGTGTAAAGACTTCATCTGACATTATCATCTTGGTCGGCGTATGGATAATAGCCAGCCTTGGTATATGTCATGTCAGTAACCTAACGTAAAGCATATTTGTACGATAAAAGCATACAGACTGTTTACTCTCCAACAAGGGAAAAATTCGCCATTTTCAGATCATATAATCAAGAAGGCTAACAAGTCTTGTAAACGTGTCTGTCTTGATCACATGTAGCTGTTTAACCATGCTTTGAATGAAAACATTGTTTACTGTTCATGGCACGAAAATCTGTTCATTGTCACAGAATAAGGATAAATGTCTGCGGCATGGTGCCCCAGTGCTAGACATCACTATAAAATGCAACACTGAATAACGCAAGACATAACTTGGTTTTGCCTTACATTTATTTTTCACCTTTATTCGTTGTGCAGACGTACGACGTTCCCTTGGGTGAATCATTATTTCTCCAGATGAGCGATTCTAAAACTGCATACGACGAGAATCACGAAAAGCATGATATACATGAATATTTGACCATGACTATTGTTCACTCTGCTATGGATTTAAGCCCGATTCGTTTCAAACGGAGACATAGGTCATTTAGATTTTGTCAGGGATTGAACGTTCTCCATTATGTTCTCTCTGTCAGAAGTTCGATCTTCTTTTTTGCATTAATGAATCATTATAATTTTGTTTGCAAAGTCTACACTTATTGTTTACAAATTAAGAGTGTGACCTTCTTGCCAAAATAATCTTCAAGTTTGTGTTTATCTGATTAGCTTTTCTAGGTCTGTGGTTCCATTATAAATTCATATTCATTTTGTTTTAGTTGCCGTCATCAGGAAGATAAGGTTAGTCTGTTCTGTAATTTTTTTTTTTTACAACAGTCATGTCGTCCCTTAAGGACTTGGTCGCTTTAGGCAAGGAATACGGGTATGAAGGAGAAAGTTTAAGGAAATTTATCCAGAAAGAACAAGCCCAGGAGATGGATGAAAGGGTAAAGGCGAGGGAATTAGAAAGGGAAGAGGAAGCTCGGGAAATAGAAAGGGAAGCAAAGCAATTAGTAAGGGAAGCAAAGCAATTAGCAAGGGACGCAAAGCAATTAGTAAGGGAAGCAAAGCAATGAGACAGGGAAGCTAAGCAATTAGAAAGCGAAGCCCAGGAAAGAAAATTTGTAATGACCAAACAACTTGAAAGGGAATACAGGGATATAGAAAATGAAGCGGAGGAAAGTCAGGTAGAGTTCGAAAAGAGGGCAAGATTAAAAATCATATAGGCAGAGGAAAGAATAACGCAACGAGATCATGAACATCAGTTAGAGTTAGCAACAGCTAGAAAAGGAGAACACGTTTCCGCCTCTAGTAAATTAACGGGTCCTAAATTACCCTTCTTTGACGATAAAAAAGATAACATGGATATTTATCTTTATCGGTTTGAGCCGTAGGCCGAGAAAAAGAAGTGGAGTCAAAATGACTGGGCACTGGATCTCAGTACTTTATTAAAAGGTAGGGCACTAGATGTGTACTCGCGACTCCCTAGAGACGACGTGTTTGATTACGATGTCCTGTAGGAAGCATGTCTAAAAACGTACGAGATGACTGAACAGGGTTTCTGTAAAATGTTCAGGTATAGCAAGCCCGAGAAGGGAGAAACCTTTGGCCAGTTCATCGTTAGCATATAGAGCTATTTTCAGCGGTGGATTGAATGCGGAAAAGCGAAGAAAATATCGAAAGATTGACTCATTTCTTGCTCAGAGATCAATTGTTGAGCACAGTTGGTCGGGAACTATGTATGTTTGTGAAAGAGGTCTAAGCAGGCCGATTTGTTTGCCGAAGTTCATGGGGAACCCGGAACGTAGTTTCAAAGATTTGAAATCTGAAAACCAGTCTACAAGACCGATGCCGAAAGAGCTTATTAAATCAGCTGAAGCCAATAGGTCTTTTAGGAATACAGGTTGTCAGTGTGTACAATGTTACTTATGTAAGGAATGGGGTCATATTGAAGCAAAATGTCCTAAATAAATGGGCTTATACATAAGGCGGCCGTGTCTATTCAGTACAAAGGTACACCTGCTAGTCTTGTGCAGATAGAACCAGGTATGTCTTCACTTGGCACGTGTCTTTTCCACGAAACGCGTGTACCAAACGCGAGAGATTTCGCGAACGGTCGAGAAGTCGAAGTATTACGTGATACTGGTTGCAAGGGTGTAGTGATCAAACTTAGTCTCGTTCACGATAACCAAATGCTCAGGTGGGAGTCTCCATATATGCTACTCGATCAGACGATCAGAGGCGTCCCTTTAGCAAGGATCATGGTAAAAACACCTTTTAAAAATGGGAACTGTTGAAGCCTTTGTACGGAAAACCCTGACGATCGGTAATGTTGAAGGTTCCCGTTTTCCAAATATGGCAGATATCAGGATACATTTGGCCCAGGCAGTGGAAACGCGAGCACAAACCCGTCGAGAGAAAAACGCGTTTCAGAAATCAAAAGTCTCATAGTCGATCTCCGGAATTTCACGTGAGGAGTTCAAACGAGACCAAGAACGCGACGAATCCATCAAATCTATTGTCGAGAGAATCTCTTCCCGTGCAATTAAACACTGCAACGGTAGGATCAACTCGAGATTCGTTCAGAAGAACGAGCAAATTCATATGGAGTTTGTCACTCCTGAGTGTAAGAATTATTGGCAAGTGGTCGTACCCAAGATACAGATCTAATGTACTTAGGGTGGCACAAGGGTCTAGTATGGCAGGACACCTGGGTAAGGCGAAGACCACCAGCAGAGTAGTCGCTGAATTCTACTGGCTTGATGTTAATGGTGATGTCATACATTTATGTATTTCTTGTGACATATGTCAGAAAACCACAGGTAAAGGGAGGAACACAAGGGTACCCTTAGGACAGATGCCATTAATAGATACACCGTTTAAAAGAGTGGCGGTGAATATTGTATGTCCAATGCAACCAGTTACTGTAGATTACACAACCAGATATCCCGAAGTAGTGGCGTTACCAACTATTGAAACGGAACGAGTGGTTGAAGATTTGGTTGATATCTTCAGCAGGGTTGAAATGCCAGAAGAAATCCTTACGGATTGTGGTGCTCAATTTACCTCTGACCTCAAGGGTGAAATAAGTTGGATGTTGTTCATCAAACTGCTGAACACTGCCCAATACTATCCGATGTGCAATGGACTGGTAGAGGAGTTTAATGGCATATGCTACGAAAAATGTGCGCGGAACGTCCGCAAGACTGGGACCGCTATTTGAACGCGGTTCTATTTGAGTACCTTGAAGTACTACAGGAAAGTTTAGGGGTTTCACGCTTCGAATTGCTGTACGGATGAACAGTTTTAAGTCCGATGCAGATACTACGCGAACTCTGGACGGGTGATGTCGCGAACAAGGAAATAAAAACTTTCTACCAGTACGTGCTAGATCTACGAGCAAAACTCGAGAGTACATGTCAGATGATTCAGGATGAACTAACGAAATTGGAACGTATATTTGCAATTTATTATAACCGTGTAGCGCGAAATAAAAAATTTGTTGTAGTTGATCAGGTTCTGCTGCTTCTTCCTACTAGCACAAACAAATTACTAGTTCAGTGGAAAGGTTGAAGAGATCAAGTTAAAGAGATCAAGGGTGACATTGACTATAAAATTGACATAGACGGTTATTTGAAGACATTCCATGCTAAAGTGCTTAAGTAGTACATCAAGAGACAGGGCGACAATGCAGATAAGGAGGTCGTAAATGTCGTTTGTACGGCGCTCATTGACGACGACGTAGTAGATACAGAAATAGAGGTGTCCTTTTGAGTGTCCCTTCCGTGGTACAAAGAAGGGGATAGATCAAGTCAATAGAATACCAAACTTTACAGCCATTGCTAGCCCACTGTCCGATCAAGCAAAGAAGGAACAACCAAATAGAGTAGACAAATGGATGCTGAAAGTCATTTTCTAAAACTAGATTTCACTTGTCCGAATAATTAATTTAATAAAAATACACATGCAGACGAGTGCCCGAACGAAAAGGTTGCTAGGTGTCCGACCTCAAGGTTTGGTTGTCAGGGGTAATAAAACAACCTTCGATTTATCTGAAATTTAGAAACCCGCCAACTATATGTAATATATAATGCATATAAAAACAAAATCAATTGATGAAAGCAGACCTTTCCTCCTCGTAGGACTAGGGCTTACACTAGAGTCTTGATACGTAAACTGTTAAATTCATTGTGTATACGTGTTTTTCATAAATTGCCATCTAAAAATAACAGTACCGGCTTCGCGACAGTAACGGATCTTTGGTAGTGTAGATTACTAAACTGACCAGGATAACTATGTTGCCGTCATTTGTGGCTCCTCTTAATCAGTAACCAGCCTAATATTTATTGCCCTACGTCACTCAAACCCTAACACGTGCCGATAACTATAGATCGCCGACCAATACTGTCGGTGTGCGCATCACTTTATTTACAGGCACATTGTGAGTTTGTCGGACGTTGAGTCCTAATATCCGTATCGTATCAGACTACCGTCATATTTAATACATACTGTAGCAAAAATACTCCCTCGGCTACACCTTTCTGAGTCTCGCTATCTCTGGTTCTTTAGGGTAGGTCGCTGAATCTGTCTGAGGACTGGCTCTCCAGATTTCTTCCCCAGCGGTATACCGTCTTATTCATGTCTTCATGGTGTCCGACTATGTCGACAACTAATTCGCTGGGTCGCCGACCTGGTGTCCTGTTTGGTCATGATTTGTCGTATAGTCGCGTCGTTACAAATCGAGATCGACAGAAAGAGACGACAGCGAAAGGAAGAAAGAAGCGTTATCCACAATTACAACGTTCCTAGGTTGAACCTTGTAGCGCCAA